>OY744478.1:7589720-8202506 GCA_963556175.1 Tipula confusa | reverse complement strand
TTAAATATAATAAATATATTAAATATAATAAATATAATACATATATTAAATATATTAAATATATTAAATATATTGAATATATTAAATATTTTAAATATATTAAATATATTAAATATATTAAATACATTAAATATATTAAATATATTAAATATATTAAATATATTAAATATATTAAATATATTAAATATATTAAATATAATAAATATATTAAATATATTGAATATATTAAATTTATTAAATTTATTAAATATATTAAATATATTAAATATAATAAATATAATAAATATATTAAATATATTAAATATAATAAATATATTAAATATATTAAATATATTAAATATATTAAATATAATAAATATATTAAATATAATAAATATAATACATATATTAAATATATTAAATATATTAAATATATTGAATATATTAAATATTTTAAATATATTAAATATATTAAATATATTAAATACATTAAATATATTAAATATATTAAATATATTAAATATATTATATATATTATATATATTAAATATATTAAATATATTAAATATATTAAATATATTAAATATACTAAATATATTAAATATATTAAATATATTAAAAATAATAAATAAATTAAATATATTAAATATATTAAATATATTAAATACATTAAATATATTAAATATATTAAATATATTAAATATATTAAATATATTTAATACATTAAATACATTAAATATATTAAATATATTAAATATATTAAATATATTAAATATAATAAATATATTAAATATATTAAATATATTAAGCATATTAAATATAATAAATATATTAAATATATTAAATATATTAAATATATTAAATATATTAAATATATTAAATATATTAAATATAATAAATATATTAAATATAATAAATATAATACATATATTAAATATATTAAATATATTAAATATATTGAATATATTAAATATTTTAAATATATTAAATATATTAAATATATTAAATACATTAAATATATTAAATATATTAAATATATTAAATATATTATATATATTATATATATTAAATATATTAAATATATTAAATATATTAAATATATTAAATATATTAAATATAATAAATATATTAAATATATTAAGTATATTAAATATATTGAATATATTAAATATATTAAATATATTAAATCTTTTAAATATATTTAATATATTAAATATATTAAATATATTAAGTATATTAAATATATTGAATATATTGAATATATTAAATATTTTAAACATATTAAATATATTAAGTATATTAAATATAATAAATATATTAAATATATTAAATATATTAATTATATTAAAAATATTAAATATATTAAATATATTAAATATATTAAATATAATAAATATATTAAATATATTAAGTATATTAAGTATATTAAATATAATAAATATATTAAATATATTAAATATATTAAATATATTAAATATATTAAATATATTGAATATATTAATTATATTAATTATATTAAATATATTAAATATATTAAATATATTAAATATATTGAATATATTGAATATATTAAATATATTAAATTTATTAAATATATTAAATATATTAAATATATTAAATATATTAAATATATTAATTATATTAAAAATATTAAATATATTGAATATATTAAATATATTTAATATATTAAACTTATTAAATATATTAAATATATTAAGTGTATTAAATATAATAAATATATTAAATATATTAAATATATTAAATATATTAAATATATTAAATATATTTAATATATTAAATATATTAAATATATTAATCATATTAAATATATTAAATATATTAAATATACTAAATATATTAAATATATTAAATATACTAAATATATTAAATATATTAAATATATTAAATATATTGAATATATTAAATATATTAAATATATTAAATATATGAAATATATTAAATATATTAAATATATTGAAAATATTAAATATATTATATATATTAAATAAATTTAATATATTTAATATATTTAATATATTAAATATATTTAATATATTTAATATATTTCATATATTTAATATATTTAATATATTTAATATATTAAATTTATTAAATATATTAAATATATTAAAAATAATAAATATATTAAATATATTAAACATATTAAATATATTAAATATATTAAATATATTATATTTATTGAATATATTAAATATATTAAATATATTAAATATATTAAATATATTAAATATATTAAATTTATTAAATATATTAAATATATTAAAAATAATAAATAAATTAAATATATTAAACATATTAAATATATTAAATATAATAAATATATTAAATATATTAAATATATTATATTTATTGAATATATTAAATTTATTTAATATATTAAATATATTAAATATATTAAATATATTAAGTATATTAAATATAGTGAATGTATATTTAAAAAATTTATTAAATATATTAAATATATTATATATTATATATATTAAATATATTATATATTATATATATATATATATATATATATATATATATATATATATAATATATATATATATATATATATATATATATATATATATACATATATATATATACATATATATATATATATATATATATATATATATATATATATATATATATATATATATATATAAATATATATATATATATATATATATATATATATATATATATATATATATATATATATATAATATATATATAAATATATATATATATATATATATATAATATATATATATATATATATATATATATATATATATATATATATATATATATATATATATATATATATTTATATATATATATATATATATATATATATATATATATATATATATATATATATATATATATATATATATATATATATATATATATATATATATATATATATATATATATATATATATATATATAGGGTGTTTTTTTATAGATTCTCAACTTTTAGTTGGCAACACTACTGTATTTGTTAACCCATTTAACAGCTGATAGTTGCATTTGGTTTAGTTTGGTTTGACATTTCATTATGGATAGATCGTATGCGCCGCCAATTCGGCGAATAGGCTGAAGCACAAATTGATATTGATGTTGAATTTCCATTCAAAATTTTGTTCTCCGATGAAGCCCATTTTTTTGGTTGAATGGGTACGTAAATAAGCAGAATTGTCGGATTTGGAGTTAATCCTTCGACAAAAGAAGCTTGTGGATAATCCACAAGCTTCTTTTGTCGAAGCACCATTACTGTTACTGAAAATTACTGTTTGGTTCACTCTATGGGCTGGCGGAGTCATTAGTGCATATGTCTTCAAAAACGATGATGGTCAGAATGTTACTGTCAATGGTGAGCGGTATAGGGACATGATTAGACATTTTTTCGTACCTCGACTAGCTGGCATTAATCTTGCTGAGTTGTGGTTCCAACAGGACGGAGCCACATGCCAGACAGCGCGTGCTACAATTGAATTACTCAAAGAAACTTTTGATGAAAGAATAATTTCGCGTAATGGTCCAATTAATTGGCCACCAAGATCGTGTGATTTAATCCCATTGGATTATTTTCTTTGATGTTATGTAAGGTCACTTGTCTACGTCGATAAACCAGAGACAATTGAACATCTGGAAATCAACATTCGAAAAGTTATTGGCGAAATACGGCCGCAAATGCTGCAAAAATTAGTGTTCCAGATTGCGCCTTGTACGCGTCAGCCGTGGCGGGCACATGGCCGAAATCACATTTAACCATTATGTCATAAAATTTTCTATCCAATAAAGCCCGTTTCATTGATATTAAAAATATATTTCTTTGTTTTATTATGATTTAAACTTGTGAAATTCTATAAAAAACACCCTTTATGGGTACCAGTCGAAACTAGATATTTTACAACTGGATTTGACGAAACAGGATAATTCAAAACGGGATAAGGTACAAAACGAGATATGGTACAAAACTGGATATTTCAAAACAGGATATTTCGACATGTGATTTAAACTTAAAATGATTTTTTAGGAAAGTTCTGGAATATGGGCAATTAGGGAGGAACTCTGCGAGTTCTTAACCGATTATGATGAAATTCGATACGTAGGATGGAAATGGAATTTTAAAATGGTTTTTTGGGAAAGTTCTGGAATATGGCCAGTTAGAATAGACATATATATATATAAATTTGTAATATCTTAACTGTATGCAAAAAAACAAAATATGTCTTATTTAAATATTTATTTTGCTTTATTATGATTTATATTCATTGTACTTTTATTCTATATTGGACCTAAAGATCAAATTCATTTATTTGTGATAATTTGGTAAGACTCGGACATTAAAATTGTACAAAGCTGAAAGTGCAATACTGCTACTATTTGACTATAGGGGTCAAATCTTAACAAGAAACGAAGAACAGTTAACTAGATGGGAAGAATACAGGACAATACTCCGATTCTTGAATTATAAAATGGCACTAATAACGATAGAATCAACACCAACTACTAATGAAACGGGAAGTTAAAAGCTTCCTAGAAAGCTGAAGAATAACAAGGCCGCAAGAACTAACAAACTACCAGCTGAAATTTTCAAAGATGACATCAATAACATCCTTGGTTAACTTCGGACAAGCGATTTAACACGATAAAAAAACGAATTATCCATCGAATATTTTGAGCAACACTTCGAATATTACGCTATTCGCCATCTATAGGTTTGTCGGATTCTGATGTCACATTTTCATAAAATTCATATCGAGTTATTCGAAAGCAAAAAAATTCATAATATCAAAATTAACCACGAATCGAATTTTTCGAAAGCGAATAAGTTTCATAATAGACCTTCTGGGATAATATTCAAAGAGTAAGACAGAGATATGTAATCTCGCCACTAGGTTTTCTTATTAGTACTTCACAATGTGATTCGTGAATTGGACAACGAAACCCCCAACAGCTTTAAGTGAGGATTACGCCGAAGGCATATGCCTCCTAGTTCTTATTAAAGAACGAAAATGAAGACCTGAAAACGCATCATTCAAACGGATCGACATGTAAACAATAAGGATAGCATCAAATACCAGAGAGATGAAAAAGAATTCGAGCGAGAAATTAATCCGGATAAGAAATCTGAAAGTGATTCTCAGTGGACGCTCGTAACAAAAAAACCGACAGAAAAGAGTAACAATAAGCATAGAAGTTACTGACGAAGACAAATCACCAAGTGAAATTGCTTGGGCTTAAGCCTAAACTGAAAATAAAAGCAGAATCATCGCCAGAATATATTGGACAAGCAGCACCCAACACGAGTAATGATAAAACTCAGCATAATGAAAACCAAAAACAACCGGACATCTAAATCGGGTAATGCAACCACTCAGGGCAATAAAGATCCTAAACTAGAGAAGATAAATTAGCCACTTCCTATTAATATAGTTAGTGTCAAAGACTACTCTACTATCCATGCCTTGAAAAAAACTATTACGGATAAGGATTACAAGCTAGTAGCATTAAGCAACGATGCCTGAAAGGTAAATGTACCTGACTCAGAAACATATCGTATACTAATCATGAAGTTTAACGCTGACATGTTTCAGAGATATACTTATGAATATAAGCAAGCTAGGAAATCAAATTATCGTGGTTGGGAAGTAGCTAAAGTATTGCAAGAAATTCTGAGCAAAACCAAAGAAACCCTGGTACAACAAGCCAACCGAATAATAAGGAACTATACAATCTACGAGGTAACGCATCATATGCAGAAGTTGCTAAAAATCAAGAACCAACCACAAAAGTAAATAACACTGGCCACGTTCAAATAGATTTCATCAAAACCGTAGATTTAAATAAAAAACTTATATTTGACCAATTGAAAACTATCATTTCAGTATTGCTTTATATTGCAAAATAGGTGGGTACGTTTCTACCATGCTATTCAACCAGCAGAAAGGGCAAGAGGTGGACCTGTCATTTTCATTAAAGTATCTCAGCTGTATACTGTCAATGTAAGTATCCTGTATACTGTCCACCACGCTATAACTTAAAAAAAGAAGAATATGAAGATGATCGTCCGAGTCCCAATTTTTGATGAAATTCTTTAAACGTATCATGCATATTGCAATGACGACGAAATTTTATTATTTATACTATCGCGGTATACTTATGTATTCCCCAATACTGTTGATAATTCATCAATAAGATAATTTCCTGAGCGATTCGTTACCATTGTGATCATGACACCAAACGCGTTTTCCGACAAATTCTACAAAATCTTTGGCTCGTTGATTAGAATCAAATAACTTATATTACTATAAGGGAAATCGCGTCGATTTTATGTGCCAACATGATATTAGTTGGGATAAAAATAGTAGATGGCACTAGAGTAGTTGAACGAAATGTTTACATTTTTTTATCTACAGTTTTTTATATTGAACGAATTATTAACGAAACAAAAATTTTAAATCTAAAAAAAAAATTTTAAATTTTATAATCGGGATTGGAGTACATGGGCTTATATTTATATACAATAATAAATAAATAAAACCAAATTTTATTTTTTTTTAATTATTTCATTTCATTAAAATGAATTAACTTCGTTAATTTTTTTCTTACACCAATTTTTTTTAAATTCTCTTGTTTTGCAAAATGAAAAAATCTTATTTTATAATATATATTTATGATAGTTTTAATTAACACGTAAAAATGATTTTCTATATCATTAATATTAAATCTAGAGTATAAGTGATTGCTATTATCTATAAAAATTAAATCGATTAAACTAATATTTTGTATTGATCGTAAAACTAACTTACTATATTCTAATTTTACATTAATATTAACACTACTTTTAAAAATTTTCTCACATTCGACTAAAATTTTGTATGTATTTAATGATGGGGTCATTAATTTACCCCATTTTTTTAAATTAAATAAACCTAGATTTAGCTCCAACCGTGCACTTTTATTTAAAATTTGGAGACATTCCTTACATTTTAAAAATTTAGGCAATTGTTTGGCTTCAATATACCCAGCTAAATACGTTATTATATCACACGAGTATTCATCCAGCTCGACTTCAATTAAATCTAATACAACATCATCATTTAAATTTAATTGATTTGTCTTTCGGCTGGATGAAATAGTTAATATTTCTGGCAAGGAAACATTACCCGTACCTTGCGCTTTTATAGATTTATTAACAACTAGCCGTTTATAGGATGCTATAAATTGTTTGCATGTTGGATTGTCGTTTCGGCCAGTTCGATAACGAATCAACCCAAAAAACAACTCTAAGTGATCCTGGCTAAACTTATATGTTAACAAATAATCTAATTTATCATTTACAATTAATTCATTGTACATAATTTTTAGACTTTCGGAATTTATTAAAAAACCTAAAAATCCTGTATTGAAATTACTTTGTATTACATTTAATTTTTGATGATATTTGTTAACATATTTTAATTCATTGATAGTTTGTTTTAAATATTCTAAATTTTTAAAAAAAGTTTCGTGTGTCGATTTAGAGAGAGGTCGTTTAAAATAATATTTTGCCATTAAACTATTACTATTAAAAATATCAAAACAATCATTAATAATTAGTAAAAATTTAACAGTAGGCATACAATCCTTAAATATTGGATCGGTTTGGCTTAAATATTCTAATGCGTTTGCTACACTGCGACTAAACACTTGCACTGCATATTTTACCCGCATTATAGAATTTTCAAACTTTATATGTGTGGCATTAATTCTTGGTGCAAGTGCAAGTCCGCTTTCAGTTTGAATATTATTTAGTTTTTCAATGTAATGCCATTCAATTTTATCGTCATTTTTTGTATAAAATGTACGTTTTAATTTGAAATGATTACGTATAAGTTTAATCATGTGACAATTATCCAAATAAATAAAAATTTTTTGATCACTAGGTTCGACATAAAAATAAGGCTTTTGTGGTAATTCGGCTCCTAACAATTTGACCATACTAAAATTTGCCTTAAGCCCGTCAAATGTTAACGTTATAATGTTCGCATTACACTCCTCGCGTAAGTGGGATATGACAAATTTTATTATATGTGCTCGGTCTGCTGCATTTAAGGAATTAATAAAAAAATATGCAATAGGTATTTTAAATTTTAAATTTATAGCACAAATGAAGAACACTAACACATTAGATGCCTGTGTTTGTTCATCATCTACATTATCATCCAAACACCCTGCGCCATAATTAACAAACCCCACAAACTCCTTATTTTTATTGTCCCAATCAATACATTTTTTGATTGACATTTCGTCCATCATTATGGAGAAATAGATATCTTTATTCTCTGTTTGGATTTTTTGCCGCAAATGTTCCACGGCTTGTATTGTAATACCAGGACTGCCTGTTGAGTTCTGGTACCATTGTCTTATGGTCCTTATATGTGGTAGTTTGATACTTTTAATAAAAAATTGCCGAAGATGCTCATAACCAGCAGTTGAAAAAAATGACATGGTCATCGCAAACTGACGCAACTTCGGTGTATATTTGCCAAATTTTACACCGGATTTTAATTCATAAATAAATGATTGTTCTTGGCTTATGTCCTAATAAATTAAAAAAATAATTATAAATATTTTAGTATTGACAATTAATATAGCAAATAACATAAGGTATATACAATCAAATATATATTTAATATACTTGAATATATACAATATATTGTATATATGTATATAAATATATACAATAATATATCAAATAAATAAATGTTTGATTTTAAAGTGCTTTGCCCGTAAGAAAACTAAAAATTAAAACCGTATTAAGTATTTTTCATCCAATTTTTCTTTTTGATTTCCTGTGGGTAAAGCGCTTAATTAAAATAATTTTCTTACATTTAATGTATCACGCGATCCTCCACTAATAATCCCTTCTTTCTCTAACCTCTTCATGAAATTTTCGAAATCTTGTACCTTTTTTTGATAACGATTACATTTTGTGACAAGAGCCTTGTTTAATTCTCGAGTTTTCCCAATTTCCTCTTTCAATTTGGATATAGCTCGCTTTGAAGTACGTGGTGTGTAATTGTAAGATGCATCAATGTCTCCAGTATATCTGAACTGACGGCTAATGGCATCACTTGATTGCGGTGTTGTTGGTAGAATATTTCCACTTTTTGCTTTTTTGATTGGTGGTGACGTCGTGATTGACGTTGAAGGATAATTCGGTGGCGTATTCATGGCTGACGTTGAAGGGTAATTTGGTGGTTCGTTTTCTAAGTTTGTTGTGTTATCATTACATGAAATTTTATTACATTCTGGCTTTTTATAGTTAATTATTTCAGTAGGAACATTTAATGTCGCATCCTCATCATATTCAATAGTATACCTAGGCGCAAATATAACAATTTTATTATTACAAGCTTTAACATAATTACATTAAAAAGAAATGTTGGTTTAACTTACCACATGTCATTGTCCAAAACAAATTTCGAAGGTACCGCATTTCTTGTAAGATGATTACCAGTGGTTAAATATTTTTCCTCGAAATGTTTGGAACAAAGTTTAAATGAAGGATAATCCAATTCATTAGCTTTGACATTTGGAACAATATCTCGCCAAATTTTCCTGTAATCTTCAGATGATGGTGCGCTATAAATTAAAGGGTACAATCAGCTCTTTTATTCAGTATACGCTTGAGGCAATATAAATTGTAAAAATAAAACCTTTAACCGAAAATATATGCAAAATTTATCTAAAATTAGCTACTAATTCGAATAGTCCAATTGCTTGGTGGTATAAAATCACTTTTTTATAGGTTAAACTTTACATTTTAATAAATTTAAAACAAACAACATATTTATATTGTGTTAATTAGCATCTAAAGTGATGAATAATTATGTTTTAGCTATCTTTCGCATCAATTACTACTTACGAATGCAAACCAATCTTCGCTGAACAATTAAAACACTTCAGCGGCATTTTGATAAAACAAGCACTTTATATTTATGTTATTTTAAAATAACTTATTTATTTATGTTATTTTATAATTTATGAAAGGTTTTTATAAAACAAAATATACAACACTTTTAATTCACAAAACAAATTATTATTATTCACTTCACAGACGTGAGACGCTACACTTTGAAATAACAACAATAGTACCATTAATGACAGCTGTTATGAAATTTTATGAAAAAATAAAAAATAAAAAAATTGGTTGACGTGCCATCTATTGTTCTCGTTAAAAACGTTTGGTATGCCATCTAGAATTTTTATCCGAAACAAAATTGAACGAAATCATGTTGTCGTTAGCATTTACTATGGAAATGTTCACGATTTCCCTTATAGTAATATAAGTTATTTGATTAGAATACACCAAATGCGTCTTCCATTCCTATTATAGTCATCGTTTTCCAAGTCATAAATACGAACGCGCCTGTACTTTTAAAATCAATCGATCTTCAAAATTAATTTCAGTATCGAACTGTAAATATTTTATTTTAGTCAAATAACTTATAATACTCATATTAATATTTATTACAAATTACTTGATAATAAATGAAGAAATGTTAAAAATGTTAACTGGTTTTTAATTGGCACAGCAAGCGGTTAAAAAGTGAAAAAAGATTTTTAATATTTACCACGGTTAAAATATTTAATTTTTTAACCAATTGGAATGCAGCCTTACAATGTACCTACCACTCAACCCTCTAAACAAAAAGTAGAGTTTGCAAAAACGGTTCAGAAGCGAACTATACACGAACTGTATATTTATGTCGCTTTTTAACGCGAAGTGGGTGGTACATAGCGATTTTTTTTAAATAACACCAAAAGTGGTCATAATATTTGAAAGTTTTTGTGACATTAATTTCGATAAAAGATAATTTTCGAAGATGATCGAATTTGTGTATAGAATTTGTGTATAGCCACAGGGTGTTTTTTATTATGCACATTTTGGTTTTTGACTGTTGGATATTCTGCCGTACTAACAGTTTCACTTATCTACAAAAAATGAGTTTTAAGAAAATAAAAGTTTAAACTAACAAACTAGTCTTTTTTCTATTGAAAAATGAAAAATGTATTGGTTAATTACACATTTTTTGAATATATTTTTAATTTTTTCATTATATTCAATCAGGGATTTTTCATCTGATTACGGTCGTTGAGGACGAAGAACACAACTATGACACCCTGTTGGAGTGCAAAATCCATGGACCGAACCATCGTCCATGTCAGTATAGGCTGACTGAAGCATTGCAACGTAGATGCATTTAAAATCAAACCTGGTGGCTCAAATCAAATCTTGGCTGGTGACGGCGTAAGGTAGGACGTTAAAAATTAACCGTGAAAGAGTTGGGAGAGCTTCGGGCCCAGAAACAGATTGCAGGATTTAAACACCAAAAAAACAGAAGCGTATTAATATCTATCGATTGGCATCTGCAGCACCATTTGGCCAAAAATGAAGATAAGTCACACATCTGTAGTAGGGCAGTATTGTATGCCGTAGTTGTCAAATATTTTGTTAGATTCTATATATATATCTTATTTTATTTCAGTAGTTTTATATTCTTAGTTTTTATTTTAATTAAATGCGTCGCAGTATAAAAACTTAAATGTTAAATGCAATGTGATTTTTAGGTTACGTCGATAAATTATTTTCCTTCATACGACTTTAAATTTATAAAGTAGAACATATTTATGTGTGGAACATATTGCGTCAGTCTTACTTTATTTATTTATTTGTATGCTTATGTTAGGGGGATTTCTCTCTGGAATTCAATTCCACTTGTTATTAAAAGGCTAGGTGTAGGTTCGACAAAATTATTTTAGTTAAAATTGTTTAGAGTGGCGTGGCTAATTGGCAATACATAGTTTTTTTTAAATTGTTTATGTTACTTTTTATTTTATTAATATTATTACTACTTCATCTCGTGTAACGCATTTCATTATAAATGAGCTCTAGCTCATAATGAGGTGTGCCGTATTGGGTGAATTTGTTTTAAAAAGTTTAAGATGTTTTTATGCTTAATGCAAGCAAATTTCGGAATTGATGTTATAATTATTGTAACCATATGTGCTTTTCCTCTTAATTCTAAATGTATGTAACATATACACACAAATAAATAAATAAAGATCAAAAGTTATATAAAAAAAAATATTTTTGAAGCTCCATGCCGGCGGCTTGCGGTATGAAAAGTGCTTAATTTATATGCATATTGATATATTTCTTGCTGGGTTATTTTAGTTTTTAGGGTACGAAAATGTAGTCAGAAAAAGTTATCAAATTTGACATTTATCGTTGATATTAATTTGGAGAAACGTAGTAAATCAAGAAATCAAATGTGGTTTTAAATATATCTATAATTAATATAAAAATAATAATATTAAAATAAAAATGGGAAATAATTTTTCGGATAAACATCAGGAATTTCGTCGAAATCAAGAATATATCAATGAAATGAGTAAAATAAAAGTTAGTATTTTAAAATAATCAAATCATTATGGTGTAATTTTGTCATATAAAAGTTTTTTTATATATATTTTTAGTTGGAGCGACAAATCGAGATGCGTTATGAAATATCTCGTCGACAAAAAGCACTTGAAATCGCAAAGGCACGTGAATTATTTTTTTGGCTTTCAGCATTCTACGGTGTCACTCTGATTGGTTCATTAACCAAATTTCGTAGACTTAGAAATTCCAGTGTTCTTACCCCTTTAGTGCCTGTTACATTTGTTTGGGCGTACTATTGTGATTTAGCCTATGGTACTAAAACAAGTCGTATAATATCTGAAGCCGAAATGATTATGAATAATGAATCAGATTTATTGGAATGGCCATGCGAAATACCATCGGTTTCGGAAATAGATCAGGGGCGTGATAGAGCCAATGAATTTAAAAAAATTCATCCTCAAATACCACTGAACTAAAGGGGTCAAGTTGATTCCATTTAGGTTAGCATTTAAAATTGATTATCGACCGACCGACCAGGATCGTTACAATTTATTTAAATTTATTTCGTTTTAATCGTATTATAAAATATTAAATGTGTTATTATTTCGGTTCTTACGTTCAAATAATTTAAGCAATACGATTGATTCAGTAAAATGAGGGTTAAAAACTCCGAAAACTGTTCAAACTATTATTACGTGTGTATTCATAACCAAAATCAATGTTTTTGTATTAAAACATTCCGACTGTCATTGACAATAAAATAAGATTATGAATCTCGATATAAAAATATTGTTTGTTAGGCCGATATATTATGGCCATATTAATATATTAATTCCACATTTAATGTGTGGCTTATTTAGAAGCCATATAAAGTTGCACGTTTTTGACATTTTATGTAAGTGCGTGTGTGAATTCGTTAAAAACTAGCTAAAAAGTTAAAATTTTGAAATAAGGATTATAAAAAAAAAACTACTCACCACTAAAATTTAGAACTATTGACAACCGAAATTGTTAAAAACTTATTGAAAGTGAAATAATGATGAGAAAATTTATTTCCAAGTTGTGATTCATGATGTTCTATATTAGATGGCAAAATTTTAACGAATTCACAAAGCAAAAATGTGCACTTCGTTAAAGAAAATTCACCATGGTAAACTTTTGTTCACCAAATTTTTAATTAAATATTTAACAAAAAAAAATGTATTAAAAAATATTTACTTAATGATTATGTTTTATATGTATTTTATCACTTGCATTATACATACATTATTATATGTATATAATAAATTTTTTATTACTGTTTCAAGAATTATTTATTTTACTTTTTTTCAAATACTAAAAGCGCGTTCGTTTGAACGTCTATAGGGTAATTTTTCAATTAGTTCTGCCGATCACCACCAGTTGTATGTTAGTGATAAACAATACGAGAAATGTGATATTCGCATGGGACATTTACAAAATAAATGTTAGATTACATTTTGTTATTTATCGTCATATTTTTATTTACAAGTATGTAGTTATAGCTGTGGTTATAGTGTAAAACTGTTTTAACATCACATAATGAAAGTTATAATACAGAATTTCATATTCTTATACAAGTAGTTCTGTTCTGAAGAAAATTAAATATGCGTTTAATACTATGTATTTTGAAATAAAACAAAAATTTAATATGAAACGCGTGTTTGATTTTCTACAAAACAGAATTACTTAGATAAGAACCCGAAATTCTGTATTAAAACTTTCATTATTTGGTGCTATATCATTTTTAAGCTATAACCACAGAGCATGATTATCATAATCATACTCTGTGCTATAACTAGATAAATTGTGTGTCTAATAAGTTTACACTTGCAAGTAAAAATTTGATGGTAAACAACAACAAAATGTAATCTATTTCTCATTTCCTTTTTGACTCGATTACATGGCAGTATTTATAATAATAGGCATTGGACCAACAGAAAAAACGATTGAACATTTTTGAATCTAAAATCTTTTTATTTTTAATAAAAAGGCATTTTGAAATCACTCCCACAAATTTTTTGTTTACATGAATAATGTGCTTTATTCTAAAAAATGGTTAATTTTACTGTTGAATTGCGGCCTAAAAACAAACGAAATTGCACATGTTTTTATTTGGATACATTAATTAAAACCATTTTAATGAAAAAAAAACTTATTTGATTAGTTTAATTTCTTCAAATCAATAATTGTTATGTTTTTCACATTAGTATTCTAATGTGAAAAACATAACATGTTTTCCAATACAAAACTATGAAATTTCAATTTGCCCTATTATGGTAACTTTTCATAATAGGGCAATTTTGATAATAGGGCCCTATTATGGTAACTTAAAAATTGTCCTAATTATGATTAACTATTGTCCAAATAATTTTTTGACAAAGCCAAGACATCTTCCAAGACGCAATAAATTGATTGATGGCTTTGATTTTTTTGAGTACCTGGATTGATACTTTTTGGCCAATGAGCCAAAATAAAACGAACGATCGACTTTTCTTCTGATTTATAGATTTTTGGATATTAAGTATATCTTTTTCGTCTATGCCCTGCGAAATTAGAGATTATAATATTGTTTGGCTCCATTCAAGAAAGCAAACCGGTAATTTTAATTTTAAGTGGCTTTTCATGAGTTAGCTCTATATGTAAACTGTTCAGTTTTATTAGATTTAAGTAACTGTTTCACTCGCTTGTATTATTCACTATAATTTAATTATACCAAGACTAATGATTTTAATTTGATACTGTTTATCCCGTTGGTTTCAAACAGATTTTTTATGATATTGTATGTAAAGGTTGTGATTTCTCGAGAAATTAAACTTCTCGAGAAATCGAGAAAAAAAATTGCTTTTCTCGAGAATTTTCGACTAATTCTGATAGTTTAAAAAAAATAGATAGACCCATGAAAAAACGAAGAAATATGTAATATTTAATGCAAGTACTTATATGTACATATTGCTACGTTCTTGCCTCGTCACTTACGGTTCGTATCTCTGGATTGTGAATAACTACCCGAATACCACAGTCCACTAACAAATTTCACAAAACTACTCAAGTCCCACTTCAAACACTGTTCACTTTCACAGACAATAATTTCCTCAATAAAACACAATTATTCACAACTTAGTTCTTTTACCAATTCTTTATTTCACAAAAATCACTTAGTACCGTTAACTTTATTTAACAATAAAAATCACCTATCACTTTTATTTTAACCGCTTGTTATCGCTTTCGTATTTCAAGTACAACTATTTTTCATTCAACATCGATTCGCAAATTAAAAATATCTCGAACTTTCTACTCCTATTGAGATGTCACTACTACATTTCATTTGCTCAATTTTTAGTACGACCAGTACTATCAATACTTAATAGATGTCTCTAGGGTTAAGCCTAGAGAAATTTTCATATATTTGGACTTGTGCTATCACACGCTAGGTGGTACCGTAACACTACCCCCCACCTAAACCTGTTCGTCCCGAACAGGATCCAAAATCTCTCCTCTTAAAATTGCCATCGATTTGTTGTGATAAAACTCCGCCTATACCGTCATTACTGGCGTCAGTATCCAATATAAACTTCACATTCGGCATCGGGTATGCGAGGACCGGCGCTATGCATAACCTCCTCTTTAATTCCACGAATGCATTTTCTTGTTCCTCCTTCCATTCGAACGGTTTGTTTTTCCTTGTTAATTCATGCAAACTCTTTGCGATGTTTGCAAATCCCGGTACAAATCGTCTATAGTATGTGCACAAGCCAAGGAAACTCCTCACTTCATATAAATTTTTAGGTCTCGGCCACGTCTTAACCGCTGCAATCTTTTCTTCATCGGTGCGGATTCCATTTGCTGTTACCTCGTGTCCTAAATATTTGACCTCTGTTCTGAATAGACTGCACTTCTTTGGACTTAATTTTAGACCTGCGGATTGTATTCTATCCAATACCTCCGCTAAATTTTGTAAGTGCTCCTCAAAATCTTTTCACATTTCAATGATGTCGTCTAAATATACTAGTCACGTCTTCCAGTGTAACCCCTTTAAAACTCGCTCCATTATACGTTCAAAAGTTACATAGACCAAATGGCATAACGTTGAACTGCCATAATCCGTTTCTGACACTAAACGCACGTTTTATCGCGATCTTCTTCCTGTAATTCCACCTGCCAGTATCCGCTTTGCAAATCCAATGTGGAAAACATCGTAGCACCCGACAATGTATCCAATGTATCGTCGATTCTGGGCAAGGGATAACTATCCTTTTTGGTAACAGCATTGAGCTTCCGATAATCAATGCAAAATCGCATACTTCCATCCTTATTTTCCACCAACACTACCGGTGAACTCCACGGACTGTTCGATGATTCAATTACTCCTGTCTTCTGCATGTCCGTCACCATTTCATTCACTTCATGTTGTTTCGCCAATGGTAATCGTCTAGGTGGTTGACGAATTGGCATCTCTGTTCCTGTATTAATCCGGTGTTTTACCATCTTGGTTCTTCCATTATTTTCGTGTGTACTGCAGAAAATGGACATATACCAATCGAGTAACTGCTGTGCAGAGTTTTTCTGTGCCAAGGTAAGATTATTGGTCCATTTCTACATGAGATTTTCAACAATTTCTTTCTGCCTTTCCTCATTGGATTCTCTAATCTAGGACTTTTCTGCTCACATTTGATTATTGTTAATACCTCTTCAAATATCTCTTAATGGTGCCCTTCTTGATGGTTTTCGTCTTATCCGATAAATTAAGAGTCCTAATTGGAACTCGATAATCACTGTCCGGTTTAAATAAGGCTTTGCCTATGATTATTTATCTGGCACCTTTTTCGTCTTCTATGGCTTCTGTACCCCACAACCTGGCTGACCCAAAACCTCCCTCCAATCGCCCCCATACAATTGTCTCTGAGTTCGGTGGCAACTTCTCCCGATGATCAATTATCACTCGTCTTGCTAATACCTCTGTGCCGTTTAACTGAAGTGGCAGCTCGATATTACCTTGGTATAATACTCTTTGTCCTACATCCATCGTGAAACCATTTTTTCTCATGAAGTCCATTCCTAGGATGACCTCATCCACTATATCTGCCAATAGCACTTCATGTTGATAATGAGTTTTCCCTATTCGTATATCAACGAGTTTTTACCCTTTATAACTGCACTATCTCCCGCCACTGAATGTAATTTCAGGCCATACACTAGTACACCTCCTTTTACTACATCGGCACGAACAATGGTGTGCGTCGCTCCTGTATCAATTTGTATGCCACAAAAATCAGCAAATCTGCAAACGGGTTGTTAGCCTTTCCAAATTTACGAATTTCATTGTTTATTCGATACAGCACGTTATAGTGGCCCGATTGTAATGAATAATACCTTAATCAAAAGCTCTGATCATCAGTATAAATACTACTATAAAATATGTATACATTTCAGCAAAAAAATTGTATACAAAAAAATCAGCAAATCTGCAAAGGGGTTAGCCTTTGCAAATTTACAAATTTCATTGTTTATTCGATACAGCACGTTATAGTGGCCCGATTGTAATGAATGATACCTTAATCAAAAGCTCTGATCATCAGTATAAATACTACTATAAAATATGTATACATTTCAGCAAAAAAAATTGTATACAAAAAATCAGCAAATCTACAAAGGGGTTAGCCTTTCCAAATTTACGAATTTCATTGTTTATTCGATACAGCACGTTATAGTGGCCCGATTGTAATGAATGATACCTTAATCAAAAGCTCTGATCATCAGTATAAATACTACTATAAAATATGTATACATTTCACCAAAAAAATTGTATACAAAAAATCAGCAAATCTGCATAGGGGTTAGCCTTTGCAAATTTACGAATTTCATTGTTTATTCGATACAGCACGTTATAGTGGCCCGATTGTAATGAATGATATCTTAATCAAAAGCTCTGATCATCAGTATAAATACTACTATAAAATATGTATACATTTCAGCAAAAAAATTGTATACAAAAAATCAGCAAATCTGCATAGGGGTTAGCCTTTGCAAATTTACGAATTTCATTGTTTATTCGATACAGCACGTTATAGTGGCCCGATTGTAATGAATGATACCTTAATCAAAAGCTCTGATCATCAGTATAAATACTACTATAAAATATGTATACATTTCAGCAAAAAAATTGTATACAAAAAATCAGCAAATCTGCAAAGGGGTTAGCCTTTGCAAATTTACGAATTTCATTGTTTATTCGATACAGCACGTTATAGTGGCCCGATTGTAATGAATGATACCTTAATCAAAAGCTCTGATCATCAGTATAAATACTACTATAAAATATGTTTACATTTCAGCAAAAAAATTGTATACAAAAAATCAGCAAATCTGCAAAGGGGTTAGCCTTTGCAAATTTACGAATTTCATTGTTTATTCGATACAACACGTAATAGTGGCCCGATTGTGATGAATGATACCTTAATCAAAAGCTCTGATCATCAGTATAAATACTACTATAAAATATGTATACATTTCAGCAAAAAAATTGTATACAAAAAATCAGCAAATCTGCAAAGGGGTTAGCCTTTGCAAATTTACGAATTTCATTGTTTATTCGATACAGCACGTTATAGTGGCCCGATTGTAATGAATGATACATTAATCAAAAGCTCTGATCATCAGTATAAATACTACTATAAAATATGTATACATTTCAGCAAAAAAATTGTATACAAAAAATCAGCAAATCTGCATAGGGGTTAGCCTTTGCAAATTTACGAATTTCATTGTTTATTCGATACAGCACGTTATAGTGGCCCGATTGTAATGAATGATACCTTAATCAAAAGCTCTGATCATCAGTATAAATACTACTATAAAATATGTTTACATTTCAGCAAAAAAATTGTATACAAAAAATCAGCAAATCTGCAAAGGGGTTAGCCTTTGCAAATTTACGAATTTCATTGTTTATTCGATACAGCACGTTATAGTGGCCCGATTGTAATGAATGATACCTTAATCAAAAGCTCTGATCATCAGTATAAATACTACTATAAAATATGTTTACATTTCAGCAAAAAAATTGTATACAAAAAATCAGCAAATCTGCAAAGGGGTTAGCCTTTGCAAATTTACGAATTTCATTGTTTATTCGATACAGCACGTTATAGTGGCCCGATTGTGATGAATGATACCTTAATCAAAAGCTCTGATCATCAGTATAAATAGTACTATAAAATATGTATACATTTCAGCAAAAAAATTGTATACAAAAAATCAGCAAATCTGCATAGGAGTTAGCCTTTGCAAATTTACGAATTTCATTGTTTATTCGATACAGCACGTTATAGTGGCCCGACTGTAATGAATGATACCTTAATCAGAAGCTCTGATCATCAGTATAAATACTACTATAAAATATGTATACATTTCAGCAAAAAAATTGTATACAAAAAATCAGCAAATCTGCAAAGGGGTTAGCCTTTGCAAATTTACGAATTTCATTGTTTATTCGATACAGCACGTTATAGTGGCCCGATTGTAATGAATGATACATTAATCAAAAGCTTTAATCATCAGTATAAATACTACTATAAAATATGTATACATTTCAGCAAAAAAATTGTATACAAAAAATCAGCAAATCTGCAAAAGGGTTAGCCTTTGCAAATTTACGAATTTCATTGTTTATTCGATACAGCACGTTATAGTGGCCCGATTGTAATGAATGATACCTTAATCAAAAGCTCTAATCATCAGTATAAATACTACTATAAAATATGTATACATTTCAGCAAAAAAATTGTATACAAAAAATCAGCAAATCTGCAAAGGGGTTAGCCTTTGCAAATTTACGAATTTCATTGTTTATTCGATACAGCACGTTATAGTGGCCCGATTGTAATGAATGATACCTTAATCAAAAGCTCTGATCATCAGTATAAATACTACTATAAAATATGTATACATTTCAGCAAAAAAATTGTATACAAAAAATCAGCAAATCTGCAAAGGGGTTAGCCTTTGCAAATTTACGAATTTCATTGTTTATTCGATACAGCACGTTATAGTGGCCCGATTGTAATGAATGATACCTTAATCAAAAGCTCTGATCATCAGTATAAATACTACTATAAAATATGTTTACATTTCAGCAAAAAAATTGTATACAAAAAATCAGCAAATCTGCAAAGGGGTTAGCCTTTGCAAATTTACGAATTTCATTGTTTATTCGATACAACACGTAATAGTGGCCCGATTGTGATGAATGATACCTTAATCAAAAGCTCTGATCATCAGTATAAATACTACTATAAAATATGTATACATTTCAGCAAAAAAATTGTATACAAAAAATCAGCAAATCTGCAAAGGGGTTAGCCTTTGCAAATTTACGAATTTCATTGTTTATTCGATACAGCACGTTATAGTGGCCCGATTGTAATGAATGATACATTAATCAAAAGCTCTGATCATCAGTATAAATACTACTATAAAATATGTATACATTTCAGCAAAAAAATTGTATACAAAAAATCAGCAAATCTGCAAAGGGGTTAGCCTTTGCAAATTTACGAATTTCATTGTTTATTCGATACAGCACGTTATAGTGGCCCGATTGTAATGAATGATACCTTAATCAAAAGCTCTGATCATCAGTATAAATACTACTATAAAATATGTATACATTTCACCAAAAAAATTGTATACAAAAAATCAGCAAATCTGCATAGGGGTTAGCCTTTGCAAATTTACGAATTTCATTGTTTATTCGATACAGCACGTTATAGTGGCCCGATTGTAATGAATGATACCTTAATCAAAAGCTCTGATCATTAGTATAAATACTACTATAAAATATGTATACATTTCAGAAAAAAAATTGTATACAAAAAATCAGCAAATCTGCAAAGGGGTTAGCCTTTGCAAATTTACGAATTTCATTGTTTATTCGATACAGCACGTTATAGTGGCCCGATTGTAATGAATGATACCTTAATCAAAAGCTCTGATCATCAGTATAAATACTACTATAAAATATGTATACATTTCAGCAAAAAAATTGTATACAAAAAATCAGCAAATCTGCAAAGGGGTTAGCCTTTGCAAATTTACGAATTTCATTGTTTATTCGATACAGCACGTTATAGTGGCCCGATTGTAATGAATGATACCTTAATCAAAAGCTCTAATCATCAGTATAAATACTACTATAAAATATGTATACATTTCAGCAAAAAAATTGTTTACAAAAAATCAGCAAATCTGCAAAGGGGTTAGCCTTTGCAAATTTACGAATTTCATTGTTTATTCGATACAACACGTAATAGTGGCCCGATTGTGATGAATGATACCTTAATCAAAAGCTCTGATCATCAGTATAAATATTACTATAAAATATGTATACATTTCACCAAAAAAATTGTATACAAAAAATCAGCAAATCTGCATAGGGGTTAGCCTTTGCAAATTTACGAATTTCATTGTTTATTCGATACAGCACGTTATAGTAGCCCGATTGTAATGAATGATACCTTAATCAAAAGCTCTGATCATCAGTATAAATACTAATATAAAATATGTATACATTTCAGCAAAAAAATTGTATACAAAAAATCAGCAAATCTGCAAAGGGGTTAGCCTTTGCAAATTTACGAATTTCATTGTTTATTCGATACAACACGTAATAGTGGCCCGATTGTGATGAATGATACCTTAATCAAAAGCTCTGATCATCAGTATAAATACTACTATAAAATATGTATACATTTCAGCAAAAAAATTGTATACAAAAAATCAGCAAATCTGCAAAGGGGTTAGCCTTTGCAAATTTACGAATTTCATTGTTTATTCGATACAGCACGTTATAGTGGCCCGATTGTAATGAATGATACATTAATCAAAAGCTCTGATCATCAGTATAAATACTACTATAAAATATGTATACATTTCAGCAAAAAAATTGTATACAAAAAATCAGCAAATCTGCAAAAGGGTTAGCCTTTGCAAATTTACGAATTTCATTGTTTATTCGATACAGCACGTTATAGTGGCCCGATTGTAATGAATGATACCTTAATCAAAAGCTCTAATCATCAGTATAAATACTACTATAAAATATGTATACATTTCAGCAAAAAAATTGTTTACAAAAAATCAGCAAATCTGCAAAGGGGTTAGCCTTTGCAAATTTACGAATTTCATTGTTTATTCGATACAACACGTAATAGTGGCCCGATTGTGATGAATGATACCTTAATCAAAAGCTCTGATCATCAGTATAAATACTACTATAAAATATGTATACATTTCAGCAAAAAAATTGTATACAAAAAATCTGCAAATCTGCATAGGGGTTAGCCTTTGCAAATTTACGAATTTCATTGTTTATTCGATACAGCACGTTATAGTGGCCCGATTGTAATGAATGATACCTTAATCAAAAGCTCTGATCATCAGTATAAATACTACTATAAAATATGTATACATTTCAGCAAAAAAATTGTATACAAAAAATCAGCAAATCTGCATAGGGGTTAGCCTTTGCAAATTTACGAATTTCATTGTTTATTCGATACAGCACGTTATAGTGGCCCGATTGTAATGAATGATACCTTAATCAAAAGCTCTGATCATCAGTATAAATACTACTATAAAATATGTATACATTTCACCAAAAAAATTGTATACAAAAAATCAGCAAATCTGCAAAGGGGTTAGCCTTTGCAAATTTACGAATTTCATTGTTTATTCGATACAGCACGTTATAGTGGCCCGATTGTAATGAATGATACATTAATCAAAAGCTCTGATCATCAGTATAAATACTACTATAAAATATGTATACATTTCAGCAAAAAAATTGTATACAAAAAATCAGCAAATCTGCAAAGGGGTTAGCCTTTGCAAATTTACGAATTTCATTGTTTATTCGATACAGCACGTTATAGTGGCCCGATTGTAATGAATGATACCTTAATCAAAAGCTCTAATCATCAGTATAAATACTACTATAAAATATGTATACATTTCAGCAAAAAAATTGTTTACAAAAAATCAGCAAATCTGCAAAGGGGTTAGCCTTTGCAAATTTACGAATTTCATTGTTTATTCGATACAACACGTAATAGTGGCCCGATTGTGATGAATGATACCTTAATCAAAAGCTCTGATCATCAGTATAAATACTACTATAAAATATGTATACATTTCAGCAAAAAAATTGTATCAAAAAATCAGCAAATCTGCATAGGGGTTAGCCTTTGCAAATTTACGAATTTCATTGTTTATTCGATACAGCACGTTATAGTGGCCCGATTGTAATGAATGATACCTTAATCAAAATCTCTGATCATCAGTATAAATACTACTATAAAATATGTATACATTTCACCAAAAAAATTGTTTACAAAAAATCAGCAAATCTGCAAAGGGGTTAGCCTTTGCAAATTTACGAATTTCATTGTTTATTCGATACAACACGTAATAGTGGCCCGATTGTGATGAATGATACCTTAATCAAAAGCTCTGATCATCAGTATAAATACTACTATAAAATATGTATACATTTCAGCAAAAAAATTGTATCAAAAAATCAGCAAATCTGCATAGGGGTTAGCCTTTGCAAATTTACGAATTTCATTGTTTATTCGATACAACACGTTATAGTGGCCCGATTGTAATGAATGATACCTTAATCAAAAGCTCTGATCATCAGTATAAATACTACTATAAAATATGTATACATTTCACCAAAAAAATTGTTTACAAAAAATCAGCAAATCTGCAAAGGGGTTAGCCTTTGCAAATTTACGAATTTCATTGTTTATTCGATACAACACGTAATAGTGGCCCGATTGTAATGAATGATACCTTAATCAAAAGCTCTAATCATCAGTATAACTACTACTATAAAATATGTATACATTTCAGCAAAAAAATTGTTTACAAAAAATCAGCAAATCTGCAAAGGGGTTAGCCTTTGCAAATTTACGAATTTCATTGTTTATTCGATACAGCACGTTATAGTGGCCCGATTGTAATGAATGATACCTTAATCAAAAGCTCTAATCATCAGTATAAATACTACTATAAAATATGTATACATTTCAGCAAAAAAATTGTTTACAAAAAATCAGCAAATCTGCAAAGGGGTTAGCCTTTGCAAATTTACGAATTTCATTGTTTATTCGATACAACACGTAATAGTGGCCCGATTGTGATGAATGATACCTTAATCAAAAGCTCTGATCATCAGTATAAATACTACTATAAAATATGTATACATTTCAGCAAAGAAATTGTATCAAAAAATCAGCAAATCTGCATAGGGGTTAGCCTTTGCAAATTTACGAATTTCATTGTTTATTCGATACAGCACGTTATAGTGGCCCGATTGTAATGAATGATACCTTAATCAAAAGCTCTGATCATCAGTATAAATACTACTATAAAATATGTATACATTTCACCAAAAAAATTGTTTACAAAAAATCAGCAAATCTGCAAAGGGGTTAGCCTTTGCAAATTTACGAATTTCATTGTTTATTCGATACAACACGTAATAGTGGCCCGATTGTAATGAATGATACCTTAATCAAAAGCTCTAATCATCAGTATAAATACTACTATAAAATATGTATACATTTCAGCAAAAAAATTGTTTACAAAAAATCAGCAAATCTGCAAAGGGGTTAGCCTTTGCAAATTTACGAATTTCATTGTTTATTCGATACAACACGTAATAGTGGCCCGATTGTGATGAATGATACCTTAATCAAAAGCTCTGATCATCAGTATAAATACTACTATAAAATATGTATACATTTCAGCAAAAAAATTGTATACAAAAAATCAGCAAATCTGCATAGGGGTTAGCCTTTGCAAATTTACGAATTTCATTGTTTATTCGATACAGCACGTTATAGTGGCCCGATTGTAATGAATGATACCTTAATCAAAAGCTCTGATCATCAGTATAAATACTACTATAAAATATGTATACATTTCAGCAAAAAAATTGTATACAAAAAATCAGCAAATCTGCATAGGGGTTAGCCTTTGCAAATTTACGAATTTCATTGTTTATTCGATACAGCACGTTATAGTGGCCCGATTGTAATGAATGATACCTTAATCAAAAGCTCTGATCATCAGTATAAATACTACTATAAAATATGTATACATTTCACCAAAAAAATTGTATACAAAAAATCAGCAAATCTGCATAGGGATTAGCCTTTGCAAATTTACGAATTTCATTGTTTATTCGATACAGCACGTTATAGTGGCCCGATTGTAATGAATGATACCTTAATCAAAAGCTCTGATCAGCAGTATAAATACTACTATAAAATATGTATACATTTCAGAAAAAAAATTGTATACAAAAAATCAGCAAATCTGCAAAGGGGTTAGCCTTTGCAAATTTACGAATTTCATTGTTTATTCGATACAGCACGTTATAGTGGCCCGATTGTAATGAATGATACCTTAATCAAAAGCTCTGATCATCAGTATAAATACTACTATAAAATATGTATACATTTCAGCAAAAAAATTGTATACAAAAAATCAGCAAATCTGCAAAGGGGTTAGCCTTTGCAAATTTACGAATTTCATTGTTTATTCGATACAGCACGTTATAGTGGCCCGATTGTAATGAATGATACATTAATCAAAAGCTCTGATCATCAGTATAAATACTACTATAAAATATGTATACATTTCAGCAAAAAAATTGTATACAAAAAATCAGCAAATCTGCAAAAGTGTTAGCCTTTGCAAATTTACGAATTTCATTGTTTATTCGATACAGCACGTTATAGTGGCCCGATTGTAATGAATGATACCTTAATCAAAAGCTCTAATCATCAGTATAAATACTACTATAAAATATGTATACATTTCAGCAAAAAAATTGTTTACAAAAAATCAGCAAATCTGCAAAGGGGTTAGCCTTTGCAAATTTACGAATTTCATTGTTTATTCGATACAACACGTAATAGTGGCCCGATTGTGATGAATGATACCTTAATCAAAAGCTCTGATCATCAGTATAAATACTACTATAAAATATGTATACATTTCAGCAAAAAAATTGTATCAAAAAATCAGCAAATCTGCATAGGGGTTAGCCTTTGCAAATTTACGAATTTCATTGTTTATTCGATACAGCACGTTATAGTGGCCCGATTGTAATGAATGATACCTTAATCAAAAGCTCTGATCATCAGTATAAATACTACTATAAAATATGTATACATTTCACCAAAAAAATTGTATACAAAAAATCAGCAAATCTGCATAGGGATTAGCCTTTGCAAATTTACGAATTTCATTGTTTATTCGATACAGCACGTTATAGTGGCCCGATTGTAATGAATGATACCTTAATCAAAAGCTCTGATCAGCAGTATAAATACTACTATAAAATATGTATACATTTCAGAAAAAAAATTGTATACAAAAAATCAGCAAATCTGCAAAGGGGTTAGCCTTTGCAAATTTACGAATTTCATTGTTTATTCGATACAGCACGTTATAGTGGCCCGATTGTAATGAATGATACCTTAATCAAAAGCTCTGATCATCAGTATAAATACTACTATAAAATATGTATACATTTCAGCAAAAAAATTGTATACAAAAAATCAGCAAATCTGCAAAGGGGTTAGCCTTTGCAAATTTACGAATTTCATTGTTTATTCGATACAGCACGTTATAGTGGCCCGATTGTAATGAATGATACATTAATCAAAAGCTCTGATCATCAGTATAAATACTACTATAAAATATGTATACATTTCAGCAAAAAAATTGTATACAAAAAATCAGCAAATCTGCAAAGGGGTTAGCCTTTGCAAATTTACGAATTTCATTGTTTATTCGATACAGCACGTTATAGTGGCCCGATTGTAATGAATGATACATTAATCAAAAGCTCTGATCATCAGTATAAATACTACTATAAAATATGTATACATTTCAGCAAAAAAATTGTATACAAAAAATCAGCAAATCTGCAAAAGGGTTAGCCTTTGCAAATTTACGAATTTCATTGTTTATTCGATACAGCACGTTATAGTGGCCCGATTGTAATGAATGATACCTTAATCAAAAGCTCTAATCATCAGTATAAATACTACTATAAAATATGTATACATTTCACCAAAAAAATTGTATACAAAAAATCAGCAAATCTGCATAGGGATTAGCCTTTGCAAATTTACGAATTTCATTGTTTATTCGATACAGCACGTTATAGTGGCCCGATTGTAATGAATGATACATTAATCAAAAGCTCTGATCATCAGTATAAATACTACTATAAAATATGTATACATTTCAGCAAAAAAATTGTATACAAAAAATCAGCAAATCTGCAAAAGGGTTAGCCTTTGCAAATTTACGAATTTCATTGTTTATTCGATACAGCACGTTATAGTGGCCCGATTGTAATGAATGATACCTTAATCAAAAGCTCTGATCATCAGTATAAATACTACTATAAAATATGTATACATTTCAGCAAAAAAATTGTATACAAAAAATCAGCAAATCTGCATAGGGGTTAGCCTTTGCAAATTTACGAATTTCATTGTTTATTCGATACAGCACGTTATAGTGGCCCGATTGTAATGAATGATACCTTAATCAAAAGCTCTGATCATCAGTATAAATACTACTATAAAATATGTATACATTTCAGCAAAAAAATTGTATACAAAAAATCAGCAAATCTGCAAAAGGGTTAGCCTTTGCAAATTTACGAATTTCATTGTTTATTCGATACAGCACGTTATAGTGGCCCGATTGTAATGAATGATACCTTAATCAAAAGCTCTGATCATCAGTATAAATACTACTATAAAATATGTATACATTTCACCAAAAAAATTGTATACAAAAAATCAGCAAATCTGCATAGGGGTTAGCCTTTGCAAATTTACGAATTTCATTGTTTATTCGATACAGCACGTTATAGTGGCCCGATTGTAATGAATGATACATTAATCAAAAGCTCTGATCATCAGTATAAATACTACTATAAAATATGTTTACATTTCAGCAAAAAAATTGTATACAAAAAATCAGCAAATCTGCAAAAGGGTTAGCCTTTGCAAATTTACGAATTTCATTGTTTATTCGATACAGCACGTTATAGTGGCCCGATTGTAATGAATGATACCTTAATCAAAAGCTCTGATCATCAGTATAAATACTACTATAAAATATGTATACATTTCAGCAAAAAAATTGTATACAAAAAATCAGCAAATCTGCATAGGGGTTAGCCTTTGCAAATTTACGAATTTCATTGTTTATTCGATACAGCACGTTATAGTGGCCCGATTGTAATGAATGATACCTTAATCAAAAGCTCTGATCATCAGTATAAATACTACTATAAAATATGTATACATTTCAGCAAAAAAATTGTATACAAAAAATCAGCAAATCTGCAAAAGGGTTAGCCTTTGCAAATTTACGAATTTCATTGTTTATTCGATACAGCACGTTATAGTGGCCCGATTGTAATGAATGATACCTTAATCAAAAGCTCTAATCATCAGTATAAATACTACTATAAAATATGTATACATTTCACCAAAAAAATTGTATACAAAAAATCAGCAAATCTGCATAGGGGTTAGCCTTTGCAAATTTACGAATTTCATTGTTTATTCGATACAGCACGTTATAGTGGCCCGATTGTAATGAATGATACCTTAATCAAAAGCTCTGATCATCAGTATAAATACTACTATAAAATATGTATACATTTCAGCAAAAAAATTGTATACAAAAAATCAGCAAATCTGCAAAAGGGTTAGCCTTTGCAAATTTACGAATTTCATTGTTTATTCGATACAGCACGTTATAGTGGCCCGATTGTAATGAATGATACCTTAATCAAAAGCTCTAATCATCAGTATAAATACTACTATAAAATATGTATACATTTCACCAAAAAAATTGTATACAAAAAATCAGCAAATCTGCATAGGGGTTAGCCTTTGCAAATTTACGAATTTCATTGTTTATTCGATACAGCACGTTATAGTGGCCCGATTGTAATGAATGATACATTAATCAAAAGCTCTGATCATCAGTATAAATACTACTATAAAATATGTATACATTTCAGCAAAAAAATTGTATACAAAAAATCAGCAAATCTGCAAAAGGGTTAGCCTTTGCAAATTTACGAATTTCATTGTTTATTCGATACAGCACGTTATAGTGGCCCGATTGTAATGAATGATACCTTAATCAAAAGCTCTAATCATCAGTATAAATACTACTATAAAATATGTATACATTTCACCAAAAAAATTGTATACAAAAAATCAGCAAATCTGCATAGGGGTTAGCCTTTGCAAATTTACGAATTTCATTGTTTATTCGATACAGCACGTTATAGTGGCCCGATTGTAATGAATGATACCTTAATCAAAAGCTCTGATCATCAGTATAAATACTACTATAAAATATGTATACATTTCAGCAAAAAAATTGTATACAAAAAATCAGCAAATCTGCAAAAGGGTTAGCCTTTGCAAATTTACGAATTTCATTGTTTATTCGATACAGCACGTTATAGTGGCCCGATTGTAATGAATGATACATTAATCAAAAGCTCTGATCATCAGTATAAATACTACTATAAAATATGTATACATTTCAGCAAAAAAATTGTATACAAAAAATCAGCAAATCTGCAAAGGGGTTAGCCTTTGCAAATTTACGAATTTCATTGTTTATTCGATACAGCACGTTATAGTGGCCCGATTGTAATGAATGATACCTTAATCAAAAGCTCTGATCATCAGTATAAATACTACTATAAAATATGTATACATTTCAGCAAAAAAATTGTATACAAAAAATCAGCAAATCTGCATAGGGGTTAGCCTTTGCAAATTTACGAATTTCATTGTTTATTCGATACAGCACGTTATAGTGGCCCGATTGTAATGAATGATACCTTAATCAAAAGCTCTGATCATCAGTATAAATACTACTATAAAATATGTATACATTTCAGCAAAAAAATTGTATACAAAAAATCAGCAAATCTGCAAAAGGGTTAGCCTTTGCAAATTTACGAATTTCATTGTTTATTCGATACAGCACGTTATAGTGGCCCGATTGTAATGAATGATACCTTAATCAAAAGCTCTAATCATCAGTATAAATACTACTATAAAATATGTATACATTTCACCAAAAAAATTGTATACAAAAAATCAGCAAATCTGCATAGGGGTTAGCCTTTGCAAATTTACGAATTTCATTGTTTATTCGATACAGCACGTTATAGTGGCCCGATTGTAATGAATGATACCTTAATCAAAAGCTCTGATCATCAGTATAAATACTACTATAAAATATGTATACATTTCAGCAAAAAAATTGTATACAAAAAATCAGCAAATCTGCATAGGGGTTAGCCTTTGCAAATTTACGAATTTCATTGTTTATTCGATACAGCACGTTATAGTGGCCCGATTGTAATGAATGATACCTTAATCAAAAGCTCTGATCATCAGTATAAATACTACTATAAAATATGTATACATTTCAGCAAAAAAATTGTATACAAAAAATCAGCAAATCTGCAAAAGGGTTAGCCTTTGCAAATTTACGAATTTCATTGTTTATTCGATACAGCACGTTATAGTGGCCCGATTGTAATGAATGATACCTTAATCAAAAGCTCTAATCATCAGTATAAATACTACTATAAAATATGTATACATTTCACCAAAAAAATTGTATACAAAAAATCAGCAAATCTGCATAGGGGTTAGCCTTTGCAAATTTACGAATTTCATTGTTTATTCGATACAGCACGTTATAGTGGCCCGATTGTAATGAATGATACATTAATCAAAAGCTCTGATCATCAGTATAAATACTACTATAAAATATGTATACATTTCAGCAAAAAAATTGTATACAAAAAATCAGCAAATCTGCAAAAGGGTTAGCCTTTGCAAATTTACGAATTTCATTGTTTATTCGATACAGCACGTTATAGTGGCCCGATTGTAATGAATGATACCTTAATCAAAAGCTCTGATCATCAGTATAAATACTACTATAAAATATGTATACATTTCAGCAAAAAAATTGTATACAAAAAATCAGCAAATCTGCATAGGGGTTAGCCTTTGCAAATTTACGAATTTCATTGTTTATTCGATACAGCACGTTATAGTGGCCCGATTGTAATGAATGATACCTTAATCAAAAGCTCTGATCATCAGTATAAATACTACTATAAAATATGTATACATTTCAGCAAAAAAATTGTATACAAAAAATCAGCAAATCTGCAAAAGGGTTAGCCTTTGCAAATTTACGAATTTCATTGTTTATTCGATACAGCACGTTATAGTGGCCCGATTGTAATGAATGATACCTTAATCAAAAGCTCTAATCATCAGTATAAATACTACTATAAAATATGTATACATTTCACCAAAAAAATTGTATACAAAAAATCAGCAAATCTGCATAGGGGTTAGCCTTTGCAAATTTACGAATTTCATTGTTTATTCGATACAGCACGTTATAGTGGCCCGATTGTAATGAATGATACATTAATCAAAAGCTCTGATCATCAGTATAAATACTACTATAAAATATGTATACATTTCACCAAAAAAATTGTATACAAAAAATCAGCAAATCTGCTTAATCAAAAGCTCTAATCATCAGTATAAATACTACTATAAAATATGTATACATTTCACCAAAAAAATTGTATACAAAAAATCAGCAAATCTGCATAGGGGTTAGCCTTTGCAAATTTACGAATTTCATTGTTTATTCGATACAGCACGTTATAGTGGCCCGATTGTAATGAATGATACCTTAATCAAAAGCTCTGATCATCAGTATAAATACTACTATAAAATATGTATACATTTCAGCAAAAAAATTGTATACAAAAAATCAGCAAATCTGCAAAAGGGTTAGCCTTTGCAAATTTACGAATTTCATTGTTTATTCGATACAGCACGTTATAGTGGCCCGATTGTAATGAATGATACCTTAATCAAAAGCTCTAATCATCAGTATAAATACTACTATAAAATATGTATACATTTCACCAAAAAAATTGTATACAAAAAATCAGCAAATCTGCATAGGGGTTAGCCTTTGCAAATTTACGAATTTCATTGTTTATTCGATACAGCACGTTATAGTGGCCCGATTGTAATGAATGATACATTAATCAAAAGCTCTGATCATCAGTATAAATACTACTATAAAATATGTATACATTTCAGCAAAAAAATTGTATACAAAAAATCAGCAAATCTGCAAAAGGGTTAGCCTTTGCAAATTTACGAATTTCATTGTTTATTCGATACAGCACGTTATAGTGGCCCGATTGTAATGAATGATACCTTAATCAAAAGCTCTAATCATCAGTATAAATACTACTATAAAATATGTATACATTTCACCAAAAAAATTGTATACAAAAAATCAGCAAATCTGCATAGGGGTTAGCCTTTGCAAATTTACGAATTTCATTGTTTATTCGATACAGCACGTTATAGTGGCCCGATTGTAATGAATGATACCTTAATCAAAAGCTCTGATCATCAGTATAAATACTACTATAAAATATGTATACATTTCAGCAAAAAAATTGTATACAAAAAATCAGCAAATCTGCAAAAGGGTTAGCCTTTGCAAATTTACGAATTTCATTGTTTATTCGATACAGCACGTTATAGTGGCCCGATTGTAATGAATGATACATTAATCAAAAGCTCTGATCATCAGTATAAATACTACTATAAAATATGTATACATTTCAGCAAAAAAATTGTATACAAAAAATCAGCAAATCTGCAAAGGGGTTAGCCTTTGCAAATTTACGAATTTCATTGTTTATTCGATACAGCACGTTATAGTGGCCCGATTGTAATGAATGATACCTTAATCAAAAGCTCTGATCATCAGTATAAATACTACTATAAAATATGTATACATTTCAGCAAAAAAATTGTATACAAAAAATCAGCAAATCTGCATAGGGGTTAGCCTTTGCAAATTTACGAATTTCATTGTTTATTCGATACAGCACGTTATAGTGGCCCGATTGTAATGAATGATACCTTAATCAAAAGCTCTGATCATCAGTATAAATACTACTATAAAATATGTATACATTTCAGCAAAAAAATTGTATACAAAAAATCAGCAAATCTGCAAAAGGGTTAGCCTTTGCAAATTTACGAATTTCATTGTTTATTCGATACAGCACGTTATAGTGGCCCGATTGTAATGAATGATACCTTAATCAAAAGCTCTAATCATCAGTATAAATACTACTATAAAATATGTATACATTTCACCAAAAAAATTGTATACAAAAAATCAGCAAATCTGCATAGGGGTTAGCCTTTGCAAATTTACGAATTTCATTGTTTATTCGATACAGCACGTTATAGTGGCCCGATTGTAATGAATGATACCTTAATCAAAAGCTCTGATCATCAGTATAAATACTACTATAAAATATGTATACATTTCAGCAAAAAAATTGTATACAAAAAATCAGCAAATCTGCATAGGGGTTAGCCTTTGCAAATTTACGAATTTCATTGTTTATTCGATACAGCACGTTATAGTGGCCCGATTGTAATGAATGATACCTTAATCAAAAGCTCTGATCATCAGTATAAATACTACTATAAAATATGTATACATTTCAGCAAAAAAATTGTATACAAAAAATCAGCAAATCTGCAAAAGGGTTAGCCTTTGCAAATTTACGAATTTCATTGTTTATTCGATACAGCACGTTATAGTGGCCCGATTGTAATGAATGATACCTTAATCAAAAGCTCTAATCATCAGTATAAATACTACTATAAAATATGTATACATTTCACCAAAAAAATTGTATACAAAAAATCAGCAAATCTGCATAGGGGTTAGCCTTTGCAAATTTACGAATTTCATTGTTTATTCGATACAGCACGTTATAGTGGCCCGATTGTAATGAATGATACATTAATCAAAAGCTCTGATCATCAGTATAAATACTACTATAAAATATGTATACATTTCAGCAAAAAAATTGTATACAAAAAATCAGCAAATCTGCAAAAGGGTTAGCCTTTGCAAATTTACGAATTTCATTGTTTATTCGATACAGCACGTTATAGTGGCCCGATTGTAATGAATGATACCTTAATCAAAAGCTCTGATCATCAGTATAAATACTACTATAAAATATGTATACATTTCAGCAAAAAAATTGTATACAAAAAATCAGCAAATCTGCATAGGGGTTAGCCTTTGCAAATTTACGAATTTCATTGTTTATTCGATACAGCACGTTATAGTGGCCCGATTGTAATGAATGATACCTTAATCAAAAGCTCTGATCATCAGTATAAATACTACTATAAAATATGTATACATTTCAGCAAAAAAATTGTATACAAAAAATCAGCAAATCTGCAAAAGGGTTAGCCTTTGCAAATTTACGAATTTCATTGTTTATTCGATACAGCACGTTATAGTGGCCCGATTGTAATGAATGATACCTTAATCAAAAGCTCTAATCATCAGTATAAATACTACTATAAAATATGTATACATTTCACCAAAAAAATTGTATACAAAAAATCAGCAAATCTGCATAGGGGTTAGCCTTTGCAAATTTACGAATTTCATTGTTTATTCGATACAGCACGTTATAGTGGCCCGATTGTAATGAATGATACATTAATCAAAAGCTCTGATCATCAGTATAAATACTACTATAAAATATGTATACATTTCACCAAAAAAATTGTATACAAAAAATCAGCAAATCTGCAAAAGGGTTAGCCTTTGCAAATTTACGAATTTCATTGTTTATTCGATACAGCACGTTATAGTGGCCCGATTGTAATGAATGATACATTAATCAAAAGCTCTGATCATCAGTATAAATACTACTATAAAATATGTATACATTTCACCAAAAAAATTGTATACAAAAAATCAGCAAATCTGCAAAGGGGTTAGCCTTTGCAAATTTACGAATTTCATTGTTTATTCGATACAGCACGTTATAGTGGCCCGATTGTAATGAATGATACATTAATCAAAAGCTCTGATCATCAGTATAAATACTACTATAAAATATGTATACATTTCAGCAAAAAAATTGTATACAAAAAATCAGCAAATCTGCAAAGGGGTTAGCCTTTGCAAATTTACGAATTTCATTGTTTATTCGATACAGCACGTTATAGTGGCCCGATTGTAATGAATGATACATTAATCAAAAGCTCTGATCATCAGTATAAATACTACTATAAAATATGTATACATTTCAACAAAAAAATTGTATACAAAAAATCAGCAAATCTGCAAAAGGGTTAGCCTTTGCAAATTTACGAATTTCATTGTTTATTCGATACAGCACGTTATAGTGGCCCGATTGTAATGAATGATACCTTAATCAAAAGCTCTGATCATCAGTATAAATACTACTATAAAATATGTATACATTTCACCAAAAAAATTGTATACAAAAAATCAGCAAATCTGCATAGGGGTTAGCCTTTGCAAATTTACGAATTTCATTGTTTATTCGATACAGCACGTTATAGTGGCCCGATTGTAATGAATGATACCTTAATCAAAAGCTCTGATCATCAGTATAAATACTACTATAAAATATGTATACATTTCAGCAAAAAAATTGTATACAAAAAATCAGCAAATCTGCATAGGGGTTAGCCTTTGCAAATTTACGAATTTCATTGTTTATTCGATACAGCACGTTATAGTGGCCCGATTGTAATGAATGATACCTTAATCAAAAGCTCTGCTCATCAGTATAAATACTACTATAAAATATGTATACATTTCACCAAAAAAATTGTATACAAAAAATCAGCAAATCTGCATAGGGATTAGCCTTTGCAAATTTACGAATTTCATTGTTTATTCGATACAGCACGTTATAGTGGCCCGATTGTAATGAATGATACCTTAATCAAAAGCTCTGATCAGCAGTATAAATACTACTATAAAATATGTATACATTTCAGAAAAAAAATTGTATACAAAAAATCAGCAAATCTGCAAAGGGGTTAGCCTTTGCAAATTTACGAATTTCATTGTTTATTCGATACAGCACGTTATAGTGGCCCGATTGTAATGAATGATACCTTAATCAAAAGCTCTGATCATCAGAATAAATACTACTATAAAATATGTATACATTTCAGCAAAAAAATTGTATACAAAAAATCAGCAAATCTGCAAAGGGGTTAGCCTTTGCAAATTTACGAATTTCATTGTTTATTCGATACAGCACGTTATAGTGGCCCGATTGTAATGAATGATACCTTAATCAAAAGCTCTGATCATCAGTATAAATACTACTATAAAATATGTATACATTTCAGCAAAAAAATTGTATACAAAAAATCAGCAAATCTGCAAAGGGGTTAGCCTTTGCAAATTTACGAATTTCATTGTTTATTCGATACAACACGTAATAGTGGCCCGATTGTAATGAATGATACCTTAATCAAAAGCTCTGATCAGCAGTATAAATACTACTATAAAATATGTATACATTTCAGAAAAAAAATTGAATACAAAAAATCAGCAAATCTGCAAAGGGGTTAGCCTTTGCAAATTTACGAATTTCATTGTTTATTCGATACAGCACGTTATAGTGGCCCGATTGTAATGAATGATACCTTAATCAAAAGCTCTGATCATCAGTATAAATACTACTATAAAATATGTATACATTTCAGCAAAAAAATTGTATACAAAAAATCAGCAAATCTGCAAAGGGGTTAGCCTTTGCAAATTTACGAATTTCATTGTTTATTCGATACAGCACGTTATAGTGGCCCGATTGTAATGAATGATACCTTAATCAAAAGCTCTGATCATCAGTATAAATACTACTATAAAATATGTATCCATTTCAGCAAAAAAATTGTATACAAAAAATCAGCAAATCTGCAAAGGGGTTAGCCTTTGCAAATTTACGAATTTCATTGTTTATTCGATACAACACGTAATAGTGGCCCGATTGTGATGAATGATACCTTAATCAAAAGCTCTGATCATCAGTATAAATACTACTATAAAATATGTATACATTTCAGCAAAAAAATTGTATACAAAAAATCAGCAAATCTGCAAAGGGGTTAGCCTTTGCAAATTTACGAATTTCATTGTTTATTCGATACAGCACGTTATAGTGGCCCGATTGTAATGAATGATACCTTAATCAAAAGCTCTGATCATCAGTATAAATACTACTATAAAATATGTATACATTTCAGCAAAAAAATTGTATACAAAAAATCAGCAAATCTGCAAAGGGGTTAGCCTTTGCAAATTTACGAATTTCATTGTTTATTCGATACAACACGTAATAGTGGCCCGATTGTAATGAATGATACCTTAATCAAAAGCTCTGATCAGCAGTATAAATACTACTATAAAATATGTATACATTTCAGAAAAAAAATTGAATACAAAAAATCAGCAAATCTGCAAAGGGGTTAGCCTTTGCAAATTTACGAATTTCATTGTTTATTCGATACAGCACGTTATAGTGGCCCGATTGTAATGAATGATACCTTAATCAAAAGCTCTGATCATCAGTATAAATACTACTATAAAATATGTATACATTTCAGCAAAAAAATTGTATACAAAAAATCAGCAAATCTGCAAAGGGGTTAGCCTTTGCAAATTTACGAATTTCATTGTTTATTCGATACAGCACGTTATAGTGGCCCGATTGTAATGAATGATACCTTAATCAAAAGCTCTGATCATCAGTATAAATACTACTATAAAATATGTATACATTTCAGCAAAAAAATTGTATACAAAAAATCAGCAAATCTGCAAAGGGGTTAGCCTTTGCAAATTTACGAATTTCATTGTTTATTCGATACAACACGTAATAGTGGCCCGATTGTGATGAATGATACCTTAATCAAAAGCTCTGATCATCAGTATAAATACTACTATAAAATATGTATACATTTCAGCAAAAAAATTGTATACAAAAAATCAGCAAATCTGCAAAGGGGTTAGCCTTTGCAAATTTACGAATTTCATTGTTTATTCGATACAGCACGTTATAGTGGCCCGATTGTAATGAATGATACATTAATCAAAAGCTCTGATCATCAGTATAAATACTACTACAAAATATGTATACATTTCAGCAAAAAAATTGTATACAAAAAATCAGCAAATCTGCAAAAGGGTTAGCCTTTGCAAATTTACGAATTTCATTGTTTATTCGATACAGCACGTTATAGTGGCCCTATTGTAATAAATGATACCTTAATCAAAAGCTCTAATCATCAGTATAAATACTACTATAAAATATGTATACATTTCAGCAAAAAAATTGTTTACAAAAAATCAGCAAATCTGCAAAGGGGTTAGCCTTTGCAAATTTACGAATTTCATTGTTTATTCGATACAACACGTAATAGTGGCCCGATTGTGATGAATGATACCTTAATCAAAAGCTCTGATCATCAGTATAAATACTACTATAAAATATGTAAACATTTCAGCAAAAAAATTGTATACAAAAAATCAGCAAATCTGCATAGGGGTTAGCCTTTGCAAATTTACGAATTTCATTGTTTATTCGATACAGCACGTTATAGTGGCCCGATTGTAATGAATGATACCTTAATCAAAAGCTCTGATCATCAGTATAAATACTACTATAAAATATGTATACATTTCAGCAAAAAAATTGTATACAAAAAATCAGCAAATCTGCAAAGGGGTTAGCCTTTGCAAATTTACGAATTTCATTGTTTATTCGATACAACACGTAATAGTGGCCCGATTGTGATGAATGATACCTTAATCAAAAGCTCTGATCATCAGTATAAATACTACTATAAAATATGTATACATTTCAGCAAAAAAATTGTTTACAAAAAATCAGCAAATCTGCATAGGGGTTAGCCTTTGCAAATTTACGAATTTCATTGTTTATTCGATACAGCACGTTATAGTGGCCCGATTGTAATGAATGATACATTAATCAAAAGCTCTGATCATCAGTATAAATACTACTATAAAATATGTATACATTTCAGCAAAAAAATTGTATACAAAAAATCAGCAAATCTGCAAAAGGGTTAGCCTTTGCAAATTTACGAATTTCATTGTTTATTCGATACAGCACGTTATAGTGGCCCGATTGTAATGAATGATACCTTAATCAAAAGCTCTAATCATCAGTATAAATACTACTATAAAATATGTATACATTTCAGCAAAAAAATTGTATACAAAAAATCAGCAAATCTGCAAAGGGGTTAGCCTTTGCAAATTTACGAATTTCATTGTTTATTCGATACAACACGTAATAGTGGCCCGATTGTGATGAATGATACCTTAATCAAAAGCTCTGATCATCAGTATAAATACTACTATAAAATATGTATACATTTCAGCAAAAAAATTGTATACAAAAAATCAGCAAATCTGCAAAGGGGTTAGCCTTTGCAAATTTACGAATTTCATTGTTTATTCGATAAAGCACGTTATAGTGGCCCGATTGTAATGAATGATACCTTAATCAAAAGCTCTGATCATCAGTATAAATACTACTATAAAATATGTATACATTTCAGCAAGAAAATTGTATACAAAAAATCAGCAAATCTGCATAGGGGTTAGCCTTTGCAAATTTACGAATTTCATTGTTTATTCGATACAGCACGTTATAGTGGCCCGATTGTAATGAATGATACCTTAATCAAAAGCTCTGATCATCAGTATAAATACTACTATAAAATATGTATACATTTCAGCAAGAAAATTGTATACAAAAAATCAGCAAATCTGCATAGGGGTTAGCCTTTGCAAATTTACGAATTTCATTGTTTATTCGATACAGCACGTTATAGTGGCCCGATTGTAATGAATGATACCTTAATCAAAAGCTCTAATCATCAGTATAAATACTACTATAAAATATGTTTACATTTCAGCAAAAAAATTGTTTACAAACAATCAGCAAATCTGCAAAGGGGTTAGCCTTTGCAAATTTACGAATTTCATTGTTTATTCGATACAACACGTAATAGTGGCCCGATTGTGATGAATGATACCTTAATCAAAAGCTCTGATCATCAGTATAAATACTACTATAAAATATGTATACATTTCAGCAAGAAAATTGTATACAAAAAATCAGCAAATCTGCATAGGGTTTAGCCTTTGCAAATTTACGAATTTCATTGTTTATTCGATACAGCACGTTATAGTGGCCCGATTGTAATGAATGATACCTTAATCAAAAGCTCTAATCATCAGTATAAATACTACTATAAAATATGTATACATTTCAGCAAAAAAATTGTTTACAAAAAATCAGCAAATCTGCAAAGGGGTTAGCCTTTGCAAATTTACGAATTTCATTGTTTATTCGATACAACACGTAATAGTGGCCCGATTGTGATGAATGATACCTTAATCAAAAGCTCTGATCATCAGTATAAATACTACTATAAAATATGTATACATTTCAGCAAGAAAATTGTATACAAAAAATCAGCAAATCTGCATAGGGGTTAGCCTTTGCAAATTTACGAATTTCATTGTTTATTCGATACAGCACGTTATAGTGGCCCGATTGTAATGAATGATACCTTAATCAAAAGCTCTAATCATCAGTATAAATACTACTATAAAATATGTATACATTTCAGCAAAAAAATTGTTTACAAAAAATCAGCAAATCTGCAAAGGGGTTAGCCTTTGCAAATTTACGAATTTCATTGTTTATTCGATACAACACGTAATAGTGGCCCGATTGTGATGAATGATACCTTAATCAAAAGCTCTGATCATCAGTATAAATACTACTATAAAATATGTATACATTTCAGCAAAAAAATTGTATACAAAAAATCAGCAAATCTGCATAGGGGTTAGCCTTTGCAAATTTACGAATTTCATTGTTTATTCGATACAGCACGTTATAGTGGCCCGATTGTAATGAATGATACCTTAATCAAAAGCTCTGATCATCAGTATAAATACTACTATAAAATATGTATACATTTCAGCAAAAAAATTGTATACAAAAAATCAGCAAATCTGCAAAGGGGTTAGCCTTTGCAAATTTACGAATTTCATTGTTTATTCGATACAACACGTAATAGTGGCCCGATTGTGATGAATGATACCTTAATCAAAAGCTCTGATCATCAGTATAAATACTACTATAAAATATGTATACATTTCAGCAAAAAAATTGTATACAAAAAATCAGCAAATCTGCATAGGGGTTAGCCTTTGCAAATTTACGAATTTCATTGTTTATTCGATACAGCACGTTATAGTGGCCCGATTGTAATGAATGATACCTTAATCAAAAGCTCTGATCATCAGTATAAATACTACTATAAAATATGTATACATTTCAGCAAAAAAATTGTATACAAAAAATCAGCAAATCTGCAAAGGGGTTAGCCTTTGCAAATTTACGAATTTCATTGTTTATTCGATACAACACGTAATAGTGGCCCGATTGTGATGAATGATACCTTAATCAAAAGCTCTGATCATCAGTATAAATACTACTATAAAATATGTATACATTTCAGCAAAAAAATTGTATACAAAAAATCAGCAAATCTGCATAGGGGTTAGCCTTTGCAAATTTACGAATTTCATTGTTTATTCGATACAACACGTAATAGTGGCCCGATTGTGATGAATGATACCTTAATCAAAAGCTCTGATCATCAGTATAAATACTACTATAAAATATGTTTACATTTCAGCAAAAAAATTGTATACAAAAAATCAGCAAATCTGCATAGGGGTTAGCCTTTGCAAATTTACGAATTTCATTGTTTATTCGATACAGCACGTTATAGTGGCCCGATTGTAATGAATGATACCTTAATCAAAAGCTCTGATCATCAGTATAAATACTACTATAAAATATGTATACATTTCAGCAAGAAAATTGTATACAAAAAATCAGCAAATCTGCATAGGGGTTAGCCTTTGCAAATTTACGAATTTCATTGTTTATTCGATACAGCACGTTATAGTGGCCCGATTGTAATGAATGATACCTTAATCAAAAGCTCTAATCATCAGTATAAATACTACTATAAAATATGTATACATTTCAGCAAAAAAATTGTTTACAAAAAATCAGCAAATCTGCAAAGGGGTTAGCCTTTGCAAATTTACGAATTTCATTGTTTATTCGATACAACACGTAATAGTGGCCCGATTGTGATGAATGATACCTTAATCAAAAGCTCTGATCATCAGTATAAATACTACTATAAAATATGTATACATTTCAGCAAAAAAATTGTATACAAAAAATCAGCAAATCTGCATAGGGGTTAGCCTTTGCAAATTTACGAATTTCATTGTTTATTCGATACAGCACGTTATAGTGGCCCGATTGTAATGAATGATACCTTAATCAAAAGCTCTGATCATCAGTATAAATACTACTATAAAATATGTATACATTTCAGCAAAAAAATTGTATACAAAAAATCAGCAAATCTGCAAAGGGGTTAGCCTTTGCAAATTTACGAATTTCATTGTTTATTCGATACAACACGTAATAGTGGCCCGATTGTGATGAATGATACCTTAATCAAAAGCTCTGATCATCAGTATAAATACTACTATAAAATATGTATACATTTCAGCAAAAAAATTGTATACAAAAAATCAGCAAATCTGCATAGGGGTTAGCCTTTGCAAATTTACGAATTTCATTGTTTATTCGATACAACACGTAATAGTGGCCCGATTGTGATGAATGATACCTTAATCAAAAGCTCTGATCATCAGTATAAATACTACTATAAAATATGTATACATTTCAGCAAAAAAATTGTATACAAAAAATCAGCAAATCTGCATAGGGGTTAGCCTTTGCAAATTTACGAATTTCATTGTTTATTCGATACAGCACGTTATAGTGGCCCGATTGTAATGAATGATACCTTAATCAAAAACTCTGATCATCAGTATAAATACTACTATAAAATATGTATACATTTCAGCAAGAAAATTGTATACAAAAAATCAGCAAATCTGCATAGGGGTTAGCCTTTGCAAATTTACGAATTTCATTGTTTATTCGATACAGCACATTATAGTGGCCCGATTGTAATGAATGATACCTTAATCAAAAGCTCTAATCATTAGTATAAATACTACTATAAAATATGTATACATTTCAGCAAAAAAATTGTTTACAAAAAATCAGCAAATCTGCAAAGGGGTTAGCCTTTGCAAATTTACGAATTTCATTGTTTATTCGATACAACACGTAATAGTGGCCCGATTGTGATGAATGATACCTTAATCAAAAGCTCTGATCATCAGTATAAATACTACTATAAAATATGTATACATTTCAGCAAAAAAATTGTATACAAAAAATCAGCAAATCTGCATAGGGGTTAGCCTTTGCAAATTTACGAATTTCATTGTTTATTCGATACAGCACGTTATAGTGGCCCGATTGTAATGAATGATACCTTAATCAAAAGCTCTGATCATCAGTATAAATACTACTATAAAATATGTATACATTTCAGCAAAAAAATTGTATACAAAAAATCAGCAAATCTGCAAAGGGGTTAGCCTTTGCAAATTTACGAATTTCATTGTTTATTCGATACAACACGTAATAGTGGCCCGATTGTGATGAATGATACCTTAATCAAAAGCTCTGATCATCAGTATAAATACTACTATAAAATATGTATACATTTCAGCAAAAAAATTGTATACAAAAAATCAGCAAATCTGCATAGGGGTTAGCCTTTGCAAATTTACGAATTTCATTGTTTATTCGATACAACACGTAATAGTGGCCCGATTGTGATGAATGATACCTTAATCAAAAGCTCTGATCATCAGTATAAATACTACTATAAAATATGTATACATTTCAGCAAAAAAATTGTATACAAAAAATCAGCAAATCTGCATAGGGGTTAGCCTTTGCAAATTTACGAATTTCATTGTTTATTCGATACAGCACGTTATAGTGGCCCGATTGTAATGAATGATACCTTAATCAAAAGCTCTGATCATCAGTATAAATACTACTATAAAATATGTATACATTTCAGCAAGAAAATTGTATACAAAAAATCAGCAAATCTGCATAGGGGTTAGCCTTTGCAAATTTACGAATTTCATTGTTTATTCGATACAGCACGTTATAGTGGCCCGATTGTAATGAATGATACCTTAATCAAAAGCTCTAATCATCAGTATAAATACTACTATAAAATATGTATACATTTCAGCAAAAAAATTGTTTACAAAAAATCAGCAAATCTGCAAAGGGGTTAGCCTTTGCAAATTTACGAATTTCATTGTTTATTCGATACAACACGTAATAGTGGCCCGATTGTGATGAATGATACCTTAATCAAAAGCTCTGATCATCAGTATAAATACTACTATAAAATATGTATACATTTCAGCAAAAAAATTGTATACAAAAAATCAGCAAATCTGCATAGGGGTTAGCCTTTGCAAATTTACGAATTTCATTGTTTATTCGATACAGCACGTTATAGTGGCCCGATTGTAATGAATGATACCTTAATCAAAAGCTCTGATCATCAGTATAAATACTACTATAAAATATGTATACATTTCAGCAAAAAAATTGTATACAAAAAATCAGCAAATCTGCAAAGGGGTTAGCCTTTGCAAATTTACGAATTTCATTGTTTATTCGATACAACACGTAATAGTGGCCCGATTGTGATGAATGATACCTTAATCAAAAGCTCTGATCATCAGTATAAATACTACTATAAAATATGTATACATTTCAGCAAAAAAATTGTATACAAAAAATCAGCAAATCTGCATAGGGGTTAGCCTTTGCAAATTTACGAATTTCATTGTTTATTCGATACAACACGTAATAGTGGCCCGATTGTGATGAATGATACCTTAATCAAAAGCTCTGATCATCAGTATAAATACTACTATAAAATATGTATACATTTCAGCAAAAAAATTGTATACAAAAAATCAGCAAATCTGCATAGGGGTTAGCCTTTGCAAATTTACGAATTTCATTGTTTATTCGATACAGCACGTTATAGTGGCCCGATTGTAATGAATGATACCTTAATCAAAAACTCTGATCATCAGTATAAATACTACTATAAAATATGTATACATTTCAGCAAGAAAATTGTATACAAAAAATCAGCAAATCTGCATAGGGGTTAGCCTTTGCAAATTTACGAATTTCATTGTTTATTCGATACAGCACATTATAGTGGCCCGATTGTAATGAATGATACCTTAATCAAAAGCTCTAATCATTAGTATAAATACTACTATAAAATATGTATACATTTCAGCAAAAAAATTGTTTACAAAAAATCAGCAAATCTGCAAAGGGGTTAGCCTTTGCAAATTTACGAATTCCATTGTTTATTCGATACAACACGTAATAGTGGCCCGATTGTGATGAATGATACCTTAATCAAAAGCTCTGATCATCAGTATAAATACTACTATAAAATATGTATACATTTCAGCAAAAAAATTGTATACAAAAAATCAGCAAATCTGCATAGGGGTTAGCCTTTGCAAATTTACGAATTTCATTGTTTATTCGATACAGCACGTTATAGTGGCCCGATTGTAATGAATGATACCTTAATCAAAAGCTCTGATCATCAGTATAAATACTACTATAAAATATGTATACATTTCAGCAAAAAAATTGTATACAAAAAATCAGCAAATCTGCAAAGGGGTTAGCCTTTGCAAATTTACGAATTTCATTGTTTATTCGATACAACACGTAATAGTGGCCCGATTGTGATGAATGATACCTTAATCAAAAGCTCTGATCATCAGTATAAATACTACTATAAAATATGTATACATTTCAGCAAAAAAATTGTATACAAAAAATCAGCAAATCTGCATAGGGGTTAGCCTTTGCAAATTTACGAATTTCATTGTTTATTCGATACAGCACGTTATAGTGGCCCGATTGTAATGAATGATACCTTAATCAAAAGCTCTGATCATCAGTATAAATACTACTATAAAATATGTATACATTTCAGCAAAAAAATTGTATACAAAAAATCAGCAAATCTGCAAAGGGGTTAGCCTTTGCAAATTTACGAATTTCATTGTTTATTCGATACAGCACGTTATAGTGGCCCGATTGTAATGAATGATACCTTAATCAAAAGCTCTGATCATCAGTATAAATACTACTATAAAATATGTATACATTTCAGCAAAAAAATTGTATACAAAAAATCAGCAAATCTGCAAAGGGGTTAGCCTTTGCAAATTTACGAATTTCATTGTTTATTCGATACAACACGTAATAGTGGCCCGATTGTGATGAATGATACCTAAATCAAAAGCTCTGATCATCAGTATAAATACTACTATAAAATATGTATACATTTCAGCAAAAAAATTGTATACAAAAAATCAGCAAATCTGCAAAGGGGTTAGCCTTTGCAAATTTACGAATTTCATTGTTTATTCGATACAGCACGTTATAGTGGCCCGATTGTAATGAATGATACCTTAATCAAAAGCTCTGATCATCAGTATAAATACTACTATAAAATATGTATACATTTCAGCAAAAAAATTGTATACAAAAAATCAGCAAATCTGCAAATGGGTTAGCCTTTGCAAATTTACGAATTTCATTGTTTATTCGATACAGCACGTTATAGTGGCCCGATTGTAATGAATGATACCTTAATCAAAAGCTCTGATCATCAGTATAAATACTACTATAAAATATGTATACATTTCAGCAAAAAAATTGTTTACAAAAAATCAGCAAATCTGCAAAGGGGTTAGCCTTTGCAAATTTACGAATTTCATTGTTTATTCGATACAACACGTAATAGTGGCCCGATTGTGATGAATGATACCTTAATCAAAAGCTCTGATCATCAGTATAAATACTACTATAAAATATGTATACATTTCAGCAAAAAAATTGTATACAAAAAATCAGCAAATCTGCATAGGGGTTATAAAATATGTATACATTACAATTTTTTTGCTGAAATGTATATATATATTTTATAGTAGTATTTATACTGATGATCAGAGCTTTTGATTAAGGTATCATTCATTACAATCGGGCCACTATAACGTGCTGTATCGAATAAACAATGAAATTCGTAAATTTGCAAAGGCTAACATATATAAGACTATAAAATATGTATACATTTCAGCAAAAAAATTGTATACAAAAAATCAGCAAATCTGCATAGGGATAGTTAGCCTTTGCAAATTTACGAATTTCATTGTTTATTCGATACAGCACGTTATAGTGGCCCGATTGTAATGAATGATACCTTAATCAAAAGCTCTGATCATCAGTATAAATACTACTATAAAATATGTATACATTTCAGCAAAAAAATTGTATACAAAAAATCAGCAAATCTGCAAAGGGGTTAGCCTTTGCAAATTTACGAATTTCATTGTTTATTCGATACAGCACGTTATAGTGGCCCGATTGTAATGAATGATACATTAATCAAAAGCTCTGATCATCAGTATAAATACTACTATAAAATATGTATACATTTCAGCAAAAAAATTGTATACAAAAAATCAGCAAATCTGCAAAAGGGTTAGCCTTTGCAAATTTACGAATTTCATTGTTTATTCGATACAGCACGTTATAGTGGCCCGATTGTAATGAATGATACCTTAATCAAAAGCTCTAATCATCAGTATAAATACTACTATAAAATATGTATACATTTCAGCAAAAAAATTGTTTACAAAAAATCAGCAAATCTGCAAAGGGGTTAGCCTTTGCAAATTTACGAATTTCATTGTTTATTCGATACAACACGTAATAGTGGCCCGATTGTGATGAATGATACCTTAATCAAAAGCTCTGATCATCAGTATAAATACTACTATAAAATATGTATACATTTCAGCAAAAAAATTGTATACAAAAAATCAGCAAATCTGCATAGGGGTTAGCCTTTGCAAATTTACGAATTTCATTGTTTATTCGATACAGCACGTTATAGTGGCCCGATTGTAATGAATGATACCTTAATCAAAAGCTCTGATCATCAGTATAAATACTACTATAAAATATTTATACATTTCAGCAAAAAAATTGTATACAAAAAATCAGCAAATCTGCAAAGGGGTTAGCCTTTGCAAATTTACGAATTTCATTGTTTATTCGATACAACACGTAATAGTGGCCCGATTGTGATGAATGATACCTTAATCAAAAGCTCTGATCATCAGTATAAATACTACTATAAAATATGTATACATTTCAGCAATAAAATTGTATACAAAAAATCAGCAAATCTGCATAGGGGTTAGCCTTTGCAAATTTACGAATTTCATTGTTTATTCGATACAGCACGTTATAGTGGCCCGATTGTAATGAATGATACCTTAATCAAAAGCTCTGATCATCAGTATAAATACTACTATAAAATATGTATACATTTCAGAAAAAAAATTGTATACAAAAAATCAGCAAATCTGCAAAGGGGTTAGCCTTTGCAAATTTACGAATTTCATTGTTTATTCGATACAGCACGTTATAGTGGCCCGATTGTAATGAATGATACATTAATCAAAAGCTCTGATCATCAGTATAAATACTACTATAAAATATGTATACATTTCAGTAAAAAAATTGTATACAAAAAATCAGCAAATCTGCAAATGGGTTAGCCTTTGCAAATTTACGAATTTCATTGTTTATTCGATACAGCACGTTATAGTGGCCCGATTGTAATGAATGATACCTTAATCAAAAGCTCTAATCATCAGTATAAATACTACTATAAAATATGTATACATTTCAGCAAAAAAATTGTTTACAAAAAATCAGCAAATCTGCAAAGGGGTTAGCCTTTGCAAATTTACGAATTTCATTGTTTATTCGATACAACACGTAATAGTGGCCCGATTGTGATGAATGATACATTAATCAAAAGCTCTGATCATCAGTATAAATACTACTATAAAATATGTATACATTTCAGCAAAAAAATTGTATACAAAAAATCAGGAAATCTGCATAGGGGTTAGCCTTTGCAAATTTACGAATTTCATTGTTTATTCGATACAGCACGTTATAGTGGCCCGATTGTAATGAATGATACCTTAATCAAAAGCTCTGATCATCAGTATAAATACTACTATAAAATATGTATACATTTCACCAAAAAAATTGTATACAAAAAATCAGCAAATCTGCATAGGGGTTAGCCTTTGCAAATTTACGAATTTCATTGTTTATTCGATACAGCACGTTATAGTGGCCCGATTGTAATGAATGATACATTAATCAAAAGCTCTGATCAGCAGTATAAATACTACTATAAAATATGTATACATTTCAGAAAAAAAATTGTATACAAAAAATCAGCAAATCTGCAAAGGGGTTAGCCTTTGCAAATTTACGAATTTCATTGTTTATTCGATACAGCACGTTATAGTGGCCCGATTGTAATGAATGATACCTTAATCAAAAGCTCTGATCATCAGTATAAATACTACTATAAAATATGAATACATTTCAGCAAAAAAATTGTATACAAAAAATCAGCAAATCTGCAAAGGGGTTAGCCTTTGCAAATTTACGAATTTCATTGTTTATTCGATACAGCACGTTATAGTGGCCCGATTGTAATGAATGATACCTTAATCAAAAGCTCTGATCATCAGTATAAATACTACTATAAAATATGTATACATTTCAGCAAAAAAATTGTATACAAAAAATCAGCAAATCTGCAAAGGGGTTAGCCTTTGCAAATTTACGAATTTCATTGTTTATTCGATACAGCACGTTATAGTGGCCCGATTGTAATGAATGATACCTTAATCAAAAGCTCTGATCATCAGTATAAATACTACTATAAAATATGTATACATTTCAGCAAAAAAATTGTATACAAAAAATCAGCAAATCTGCAAAGGGGTTAGCCTTTGCAAATTTACGAATTTCATTGTTTATTCGATACAGCACGTTATAGTGGCCCGATTGTAATGAATGATACCTTAATCAAAAGCTCTGATCATCAGTATAAATACTACTATAAAATATGTATACATTTCAGCAAAAAAATTGTATACAAAAAATCAGCAAATCTGCAAAGGGGTTAGCCTTTGCAAATTTACGAATTTCATTGTTTATTCGATACAGCACGTTATAGTGGCCCGATTGTAATGAATGATACCTTAATCAAAAGCTCTGATCATCAGTATAAATACTACTATAAAATATGTATACATTTCAGCAAAAAAAATTGTATACAAAAAATCAGCAAATCTGCTGATACCTTTGCAAATTTACGAATTTCATTGTTTATTCGATACAGCACGTTATAGTGGCCCGATTGTAATGAATGATACCTTAATCAAAAGCTCTGATCATCAGTATAAATACTACTATAAAATATGTATACATTTCAGCAAAAAAATTGTATACAAAAAATCAGCAAATCTGCAAAGGGGTTAGCCTTTGCAAATTTACGAATTTCATTGTTTATTCGATACAGCACGTTATAGTGGCCCGATTGTAATGAATGATACCTTAATCAAAAGCTCTGATCATCAGTATAAATACTACTATAAAATATGTATACATTTCAGCAAAAAAAATTGTATACAAAAAATCAGCAAATCTGCAAAGGGGTTAGCCTTTGCAAATTTACGAATTTCATTGTTTATTCGATACAGCACGTTATAGTGGCCCGATTGTAATGAATGATACCTTAATCAAAAGCTCTGATCATCAGTATAAATACTACTATAAAATATGTATACATTTCAGCAAAAAAATTGTATACAAAAAATCAGCAAATCTGCAAAGGGGTTACCCTTTGCAAATTTACGAATTTCATTGTTTATTCGATACAGCACGTTATAGTGGCCCGATTGTAATGAATGATACCTTAATCAAAAGCTCTGATCATCAGTATAAATACTACTGTAAAATATGTATACATTTCAGCAAAAAAATTGTATACAAAAAATCAGCAAATCTGCAAAGGGGTTAGCCTTTGCAAATTTACGAATTTCATTGTTTATTCGATACAACACGTAATAGTGGCTCGATTGTGATGAATGATACCTTAATCAAAAGCTCTGATCATCAGTATAAATACTACTATAAAATATGTATACATTTCAGCAAAAAAATTGTATACAAAAAATCAGCAAATCTGCAAAGGGGTTAGCCTTTGCAAATTTACGAATTTCATTGTTTATTCGATACAGCACGTTATAGTGGCCCGATTGTAATGAATGATACCTTAATCAAAAGCTCTAATCATCAGTATAAATACTACTATAAAATATGTATACATTTCAGCAAAAAAATTGTTTACAAAAAATCAGCAAATCTGCAAAGGGGTTAGCCTTTGCAAATTTACGAATTTCATTGTTTATTCGATACAATACGTAATAGTGGCCCGATTGTGATGAATGATACCTTAATCAAAAGCTCTGATCATCAGTATAAATACTACTATAAAATATGTATACATTTCAGCAAAAAAATTGTATACAAAAAATCAGCAAATCTGCATAGGGGTTAGCCTTTGCAAATTTACGAATTTCATTGTTTATTCGATACAGCACGTTATAGTGGCCCGATTGTAATGAATGATATTTTAATCAAAAGCTCTGATCATCAGTATAAATACTACTATAAAATATGTATACATTTCAGCAAAAAAATTGTATACAAAAAATCAGCAAATCTGCAAAGGGGTTAGCCTTTGCAAATTTACGAATTTCATTGTTTATTCGATACAACACGTAATAGTGGCCCGATTGTGATGAATGATACCTTAATCAAAAGCTCTGATCATCAGTATAAATACTACTATAAAATATGTATACATTTCAGCAAAAAAATTGTATACAAAAAATCAGCAAATCTGCATAGGGGTTAGCCTTTGCAAATTTACGAATTTCATTGTTTATTCGATACAGCACGTTATAGTGGCCCGATTGTAATGAATGATACCTTAATCAAAAGCTCTGATCATCAGTATAAATACTACTATAAAATATGTATACATTTCAGCAAAAAAATTGTATACAAAAAATCAGCAAATCTGCATAGGGGTTAGCCTTTGCAAATTTACGAATTTCATTGTTTATTCGATACAGCACGTTATAGTGGCCCGATTGTAATGAATGATACCTTAATCAAAAGCTCTGATCATCAGTATAAATACTACTATAAAATATGTATACATTTCAGCAAAAAAATTTTATACAAAAAATCAGCAAATCTGCAAAGGGGTTAGCCTTTGCAAATTTACGAATTTCATTGTTTATTCGATACAGCACGTTATAGTGGCCCGATTGTAATGAATGATACATTAATCAAAAGCTCTGATCATCAGTATAAATACTACTATAAAATATGTATACATTTCAGCAAAAAAATTGTATACAAAAAATCAGCAAATCTGCAAAAGGGTTAGCCTTTGCAAATTTACGAATTTCATTGTTTATTCGATACAGCACGTTATAGTGGCCCGATTGTAATGAATGATACCTTAATCAAAAGCTCTAATCATCAGTATAAATACTACTATAAAATATGTATACATTTCAGCAAAAAAATTGTTTACAAAAAATCAGCAAATCTGCAAAGGGGTTAGCCTTTGCAAATTTACGAATTTCATTGTTTATTCGATACAACACGTAATAGTGGCCCGATTGTGATGAATGATACCTTAATCAAAAGCTCTGATCATCAGTATAAATACTACTATAAAATATGTATACATTTCAGCAAAAAAATTGTATACAAAAAATCAGCAAATCTGCAAAGGGGTTAGCCTTTGCAAATTTACGAATTTCATTGTTTATTCGATACAGCACGTTATAGTGGCCCGATTGTAATGAATGATACCTTAATCAAAAGCTCTGATCATCAGTATAAATACTACTATAAAATATGTATACATTTCAGCAAAAAAATTGTATACAAAAAATCAGCAAATCTGCAAAGGGGTTAGCCTTTGCAAATTTACGAATTTCATTGTTTATTCGATACAGCACGTTATAGTGGCCCGATTGTAATGAATGATACCTTAATCAAAAGCTCTGATCATCAGTATAAATACTACTATAAAATATGTATACATTTCAGCAAAAAAATTGTATACAAAAAATCAGCAAATCTGCAAAGGGGTTAGCCTTTGCAAATTTACGAATTTCATTGTTTATTCGATACAGCACGTTATAGTGGCCCGATTGTAATGAATGATACCTTAATCAAAAGCTCTGATCATCAGTATAAATACTACTGTAAAATATGTATACATTTCAGCAAAAAAATTGTATACAAAAAATCAGCAAATCTGCAAAGGGGTTAGCCTTTGCAAATTTACGAATTTCATTGTTTATTCGATACAACACGTAATAGTGGCCCGATTGTGATGAATGATACCTTAATCAAAAGCTCTGATCATCAGTATAAATACTACTATAAAATATGTATACATTTCAGCAAAAAAATTGTATACAAAAAATCAGCAAATCTGCAAAGGGGTTAGCCTTTGCAAATTTACGAATTTCATTGTTTATTCGATACAGCACGTTATAGTGGCCCGATTGTAATGAATGATACATTAATCAAAAGCTCTGATCATCAGTATAAATACTACTATAAAATATGTATACATTTCAGCAAAAAAATTGTATACAAAAAATCAGCAAATCTGCAAAAGGGTTAGCCTTTGCAAATTTACGAATTTCATTGTTTATTCGATACAGCACGTTATAGTGGCCCGATTGTAATGAATGATACCTTAATCAAAAGCTCTAATCATCAGTATAAATACTACTATAAAATATGTATACATTTCAGCAAAAAAATTGTTTACAAAAAATCAGCAAATCTGCAAAGGGGTTAGCCTTTGCAAATTTACGAATTTCATTGTTTATTCGATACAACACGTAATAGTGGCCCGATTGTGATGAATGATACCTTAATCAAAAGCTCTGATCATCAGTATAAATACTACTATAAAATATGTATACATTTCAGCAAAAAAATTGTATACAAAAAATCAGCAAATCTGCATAGGGGTTAGCCTTTGCAAATTTACGAATTTCATTGTTTATTCGATACAGCACGTTATAGTGGCCCGATTGTGATGAATGATACCTTAATCAAAAGCTCTGATCATCAGTATAAATACTACTATAAAATATGTATACATTTCAGCAAAAAAATTGTATACAAAAAATCAGCAAATCTGCAAAGGGGTTAGCCTTTGCAAATTTACGAATTTCATTGTTTATTCGATACAACACGTAATAGTGGCCCGATTGTGATGAATGATACCTTAATCAAAAACTCTGATCATCAGTATAAATACTACTATAAAATATGTATACATTTCAGCAAAAAAATTGTATACAAAAAATCAGCAAATCTGCATAGGGGTTAGCCTTTGCAAATTTACGAATTTCATTGTTTATTCGATACAGCACGTTATAGTGGCCCGATTGTAAGAATGATACCTTAATCAAAAGCTCTGATCATCAGTATAAATACTACTATAAAATATGTATACATTTCAGCAAAAAAATTGTATACAAAAAATCAGCAAATCTGCATAGGGGTTAGCCTTTGCAAATTTACGAATTTCATTGTTTATTCGATACAGCACGTTATAGTGGCCCGATTGTAATGAATGATACCTTAATCAAAAGCTCTGATCATCAGTATAAATACTACTATAAAATATGTATACATTTCAGCAAAAAAATTGTATACAAAAAATCAGCAAATCTGCAAAGGGGTTAGCCTTTGCAAATTTACGAATTTCATTGTTTATTCGATACAGCACGTTATAGTGGCCCGATTGTAATGAATGATACATTAATCAAAAGCTCTGATCATCAGTATAAATACTACTATAAAATATGTATACATTTCAGCAAAAAAATTGTATACAAAAAATCAGCAAATCTGCAAAAGGGTTAGCCTTTGCAAATTTACGAATTTCATTGTTTATTCGATACAGCACGTTATAGTGGCCCGATTGTAATGAATGATACCTTAATCAAAAGCTCTAATCATCAGTATAAATACTACTATAAAATATGTATACATTTCAGCAAAAAAATTGTATACAAAAAATCAGCAAATCTGCAAAGGGGTTAGCCTTTGCAAATTTACGAATTTCATTGTTTATTCGATACAGCACGTTATAGTGGCCCGATTGTAATGAATGATACCTTAATCAAAAGCTCTGATCATCAGTATAAATACTACTATAAAATATGAATACATTTCAGCAAAAAAATTGTATACAAAAAATCAGCAAATCTGCAAAGGGGTTAGCCTTTGCAAATTTACGAATTTCATTGTTTATTCGATACAGCACGTTATAGTGGCCCGATTGTAATGAATGATACCTTAATCAAAAGCTCTGATCATCAGTATAAATACTACTATAAAATATGTATACATTTCAGCAAAAAAATTGTATACAAAAAATCAGCAAATCTGCAAAGGGGTTAGCCTTTGCAAATTTACGAATTTCATTGTTTATTTGATACAGCACGTTATAGTGGCCCGATTGTAATGAATGATACCTTAATCAAAAGCTCTGATCATCAGTATAAATACTACTATAAAATATGTATACATTTCAGCAAAAAAATTGTATACAAAAAATCAGCAAATCTGCAAAGGGGTTAGCCTTTGCAAATTTACGAATTTCATTGTTTATTCGATACAGCACGTTATAGTGGCCCGATTGTAATGAATGATACCTTAATCAAAAGCTCTGATCATCAGTATAAATACTACTATAAAATATGTATACATTTCAGCAAAAAAATTGTATACAAAAAATCAGCAAATCTGCAAAGGGGTTAGCCTTTGCAAATTTACGAATTTCATTGTTTATTCGATACAGCACGTTATAGTGGCCCGATTGTAATGAATGATACCTTAATCAAAAGCTCTGATCATCAGTATAAATACTACTATAAAATATGTATACATTTCAGCAAAAAAAATTGTATACAAAAAATCAGCAAATCTGCAAAGGGGTTAGCCTTTGCAAATTTACGAATTTCATTGTTTATTCGATACAGCACGTTATAGTGGCCCGATTGTAATGAATGATACCTTAATCAAAAGCTCTGATCATCAGTATAAATACTACTATAAAATATGTATACATTTCAGCAAAAAAATTGTATACAAAAAATCAGCAAATCTGCAAAGGGGTTAGCCTTTGCAAATTTACGAATTTCATTGTTTATTCGATACAGCACGTTATAGTGGCCCGATTGTAATGAATGATACCTTAATCAAAAGCTCTGATCATCAGTATAAATACTACTATAAAATATGTATACATTTCAGCAAAAAAAATTGTATACAAAAAATCAGCAAATCTGCAAAGGGGTTAGCCTTTGCAAATTTACGAATTTCATTGTTTATTCGATACAGCACGTTATAGTGGCCCGATTGTAATGAATGATACCTTAATCAAAAGCTCTGATCATCAGTATAAATACTACTATAAAATATGTATACATTTCAGCAAAAAAATTGTATACAAAAAATCAGCAAATCTGCAAAGGGGTTACCCTTTGCAAATTTACGAATTTCATTGTTTATTCGATACAGCACGTTATAGTGGCCCGATTGTAATGAATGATACCTTAATCAAAAGCTCTGATCATCAGTATAAATACTACTGTAAAATATGTATACATTTCAGCAAAAAAATTGTATACAAAAAATCAGCAAATCTGCAAAGGGGTTAGCCTTTGCAAATTTACGAATTTCATTGTTTATTCGATACAACACGTAATAGTGGCTCGATTGTGATGAATGATACCTTAATCAAAAGCTCTGATCATCAGTATAAATACTACTATAAAATATGTATACATTTCAGCAAAAAAATTGTATACAAAAAATCAGCAAATCTGCAAAGGGGTTAGCCTTTGCAAATTTACGAATTTCATTGTTTATTCGATACAGCACGTTATAGTGGCCCGATTGTAATGAATGATACATTAATCAAAAGCTCTGATCATCAGTATAAATACTACTATAAAATATGTATACATTTCAGCAAAAAAATTGTATACAAAAAATCAGCAAATCTGCAAAAGGGTTAGCCTTTGCAAATTTACGAATTTCATTGTTTATTCGATACAGCACGTTATAGTGGCCCGATTGTAATGAATGATACCTTAATCAAAAGCTCTAATCATCAGTATAAATACTACTATAAAATATGTATACATTTCAGCAAAAAAATTGTATACAAAAAATCAGCAAATCTGCAAAGGGGTTAGCCTTTGCAAATTTACGAATTTCATTGTTTATTCGATACAGCACGTTATAGTGGCCCGATTGTAATGAATGATACCTTAATCAAAAGCTCTGATCATCAGTATAAATACTACTATAAAATATGAATACATTTCAGCAAAAAAATTGTATACAAAAAATCAGCAAATCTGCAAAGGGGTTAGCCTTTGCAAATTTACGAATTTCATTGTTTATTCGATACAGCACGTTATAGTGGCCCGATTGTAATGAATGATACCTTAATCAAAAGCTCTGATCATCAGTATAAATACTACTATAAAATATGTATACATTTCAGCAAAAAAATTGTATACAAAAAATCAGCAAATCTGCAAAGGGGTTAGCCTTTGCAAATTTACGAATTTCATTGTTTATTTGATACAGCACGTTATAGTGGCCCGATTGTAATGAATGATACCTTAATCAAAAGCTCTGATCATCAGTATAAATACTACTATAAAATATGTATACATTTCAGCAAAAAAATTGTATACAAAAAATCAGCAAATCTGCAAAGGGGTTAGCCTTTGCAAATTTACGAATTTCATTGTTTATTCGATACAGCACGTTATAGTGGCCCGATTGTAATGAATGATACCTTAATCAAAAGCTCTGATCATCAGTATAAATACTACTATAAAATATGTATACATTTCAGCAAAAAAATTGTATACAAAAAATCAGCAAATCTGCAAAGGGGTTAGCCTTTGCAAATTTACGAATTTCATTGTTTATTCGATACAGCACGTTATAGTGGCCCGATTGTAATGAATGATACCTTAATCAAAAGCTCTGATCATCAGTATAAATACTACTATAAAATATGTATACATTTCAGCAAAAAAAATTGTATACAAAAAATCAGCAAATCTGCAAAGGGGTTAGCCTTTGCAAATTTACGAATTTCATTGTTTATTCGATACAGCACGTTATAGTGGCCCGATTGTAATGAATGATACCTTAATCAAAAGCTCTGATCATCAGTATAAATACTACTATAAAATATGTATACATTTCAGCAAAAAAATTGTATACAAAAAATCAGCAAATCTGCAAAGGGGTTAGCCTTTGCAAATTTACGAATTTCATTGTTTATTCGATACAGCACGTTATAGTGGCCCGATTGTAATGAATGATACCTTAATCAAAAGCTCTGATCATCAGTATAAATACTACTATAAAATATGTATACATTTCAGCAAAAAAAATTGTATACAAAAAATCAGCAAATCTGCAAAGGGGTTAGCCTTTGCAAATTTACGAATTTCATTGTTTATTCGATACAGCACGTTATAGTGGCCCGATTGTAATGAATGATACCTTAATCAAAAGCTCTGATCATCAGTATAAATACTACTATAAAATATGTATACATTTCAGCAAAAAAATTGTATACAAAAAATCAGCAAATCTGCAAAGGGGTTACCCTTTGCAAATTTACGAATTTCATTGTTTATTCGATACAGCACGTTATAGTGGCCCGATTGTAATGAATGATACCTTAATCAAAAGCTCTGATCATCAGTATAAATACTACTGTAAAATATGTATACATTTCAGCAAAAAAATTGTATACAAAAAATCAGCAAATCTGCAAAGGGGTTAGCCTTTGCAAATTTACGAATTTCATTGTTTATTCGATACAACACGTAATAGTGGCTCGATTGTGATGAATGATACCTTAATCAAAAGCTCTGATCATCAGTATAAATACTACTATAAAATATGTATACATTTCAGCAAAAAAATTGTATACAAAAAATCAGCAAATCTGCAAAGGGGTTAGCCTTTGCAAATTTACGAATTTCATTGTTTATTCGATACAGCACGTTATAGTGGCCCGATTGTAATGAATGATACCTTAATCAAAAGCTCTAATCATCAGTATAAATACTACTATAAAATATGTATACATTTCAGCAAAAAAATTGTTTACAAAAAATCAGCAAATCTGCAAAGGGGTTAGCCTTTGCAAATTTACGAATTTCATTGTTTATTCGATACAATACGTAATAGTGGCCCGATTGTGATGAATGATACCTTAATCAAAAGCTCTGATCATCAGTATAAATACTACTATAAAATATGTATACATTTCAGCAAAAAAATTGTATACAAAAAATCAGCAAATCTGCATAGGGGTTAGCCTTTGCAAATTTACGAATTTCATTGTTTATTCGATACAGCACGTTATAGTGGCCCGATTGTAATGAATGATACCTTAATCAAAAGCTCTGATCATCAGTATAAATACTACTATAAAATATGTATACATTTCAGCAAAAAAATTTTATACAAAAAATCAGCAAATCTGCAAAGGGGTTAGCCTTTGCAAATTTACGAATTTCATTGTTTATTCGATACAGCACGTTATAGTGGCCCGATTGTAATGAATGATACATTAATCAAAAGCTCTGATCATCAGTATAAATACTACTATAAAATATGTATACATTTCAGCAAAAAAATTGTATACAAAAAATCAGCAAATCTGCATAGGGGTTAGCCTTTGCAAATTTACGAATTTCATTGTTTATTCGATACAGCACGTTATAGTGGCCCGATTGTAATGAATGATACCTTAATCAAAAGCTCTGATCATCAGTATAAATACTACTATAAAATATGTATACATTTCAGCAAAAAAATTGTATACAAAAAATCAGCAAATCTGCATAGGGGTTAGCCTTTGCAAATTTACGAATTTCATTGTTTATTCGATACAGCACGTTATAGTGGCCCGATTGTAATGAATGATACCTTAATCAAAAGCTCTGATCATCAGTATAAATACTACTATAAAATATGTATACATTTCAGCAAAAAAATTTTATACAAAAAATCAGCAAATCTGCAAAGGGGTTAGCCTTTGCAAATTTACGAATTTCATTGTTTATTCGATACAACACGTAATAGTGGCCCGATTGTGATGAATGATACCTTAATCAAAAGCTCTGATCATCAGTATAAATACTACTATAAAATATGTATACATTTCAGCAAAAAAATTGTATACAAAAAATCAGCAAATCTGCATAGGGGTTAGCCTTTGCAAATTTACGAATTTCATTGTTTATTCGATACAGCACGTTATAGTGGCCCGATTGTAATGAATGATACCTTAATCAAAAGCTCTGATCATCAGTATAAATACTACTATAAAATATGTATACATTTCAGCAAAAAAATTGTATACAAAAAATCAGCAAATCTGCATAGGGGTTAGCCTTTGCAAATTTACGAATTTCATTGTTTATTCGATACAGCACGTTATAGTGGCCCGATTGTAATGAATGATATTTTAATCAAAAGCTCTGATCATCAGTATAAATACTACTATAAAATATGTATACATTTCAGCAAAAAAATTGTATACAAAAAATCAGCAAATCTGCATAGGGGTTAGCCTTTGCAAATTTACGAATTTCATTGTTTATTCGATACAGCACGTTATAGTGGCCCGATTGTAATGAATGATACCTTAATCAAAAGCTCTGATCATCAGTATAAATACTACTATAAAATATGTATACATTTCAGCAAAAAAATTGTATACAAAAAATCAGCAAATCTGCATAGGGGTTAGCCTTTGCAAATTTACGAATTTCATTGTTTATTCGATACAGCACGTTATAGTGGCCCGATTGTAATGAATGATACCTTAATCAAAAGCTCTGATCATCAGTATAAATACTACTATAAAATATGTATACATTTCAGCAAAAAAATTTTATACAAAAAATCAGCAAATCTGCAAAGGGGTTAGCCTTTGCAAATTTACGAATTTCATTGTTTATTCGATACAGCACGTTATAGTGGCCCGATTGTAATGAATGATACATTAATCAAAAGCTCTGATCATCAGTATAAATACTACTATAAAATATGTATACATTTCAGCAAAAAAATTGTATACAAAAAATCAGCAAATCTGCATAGGGGTTAGCCTTTGCAAATTTACGAATTTCATTGTTTATTCGATACAGCACGTTATAGTGGCCCGATTGTAATGAATGATACCTTAATCAAAAGCTCTGATCATCAGTATAAATACTACTATAAAATATGTATACATTTCAGCAAAAAAATTGTATACAAAAAATCAGCAAATCTGCATAGGGGTTAGCCTTTGCAAATTTACGAATTTCATTGTTTATTCGATACAGCACGTTATAGTGGCCCGATTGTAATGAATGATACCTTAATCAAAAGCTCTGATCATCAGTATAAATACTACTATAAAATATGTATACATTTCAGCAAAAAAATTGTATACAAAAAATCAGCAAATCTGCATAGGGGTTAGCCTTTGCAAATTTACGAATTTCATTGTTTATTCGATACAGCACGTTATAGTGGCCCGATTGTAATGAATGATATTTTAATCAAAAGCTCTGATCATCAGTATAAATACTACTATAAAATATGTATACATTTCAGCAAAAAAATTGTATACAAAAAATCAGCAAATCTGCAAAGGGGTTAGCCTTTGCAAATTTACGAATTTCATTGTTTATTCGATACAACACGTAATAGTGGCCCGATTGTGATGAATGATACCTTAATCAAAAGCTCTGATCATCAGTATAAATACTACTATAAAATATGTATACATTTCAGCAAAAAAATTGTATACAAAAAATCAGCAAATCTGCATAGGGGTTAGCCTTTGCAAATTTACGAATTTCATTGTTTATTCGATACAGCACGTTATAGTGGCCCGATTGTAATGAATGATACCTTAATCAAAAGCTCTGATCATCAGTATAAATACTACTATAAAATATGTATACATTTCAGCAAAAAAATTGTATACAAAAAATCAGCAAATCTGCATAGGGGTTAGCCTTTGCAAATTTACGAATTTCATTGTTTATTCGATACAGCACGTTATAGTGGCCCGATTGTAATGAATGATACCTTAATCAAAAGCTCTGATCATCAGTATAAATACTACTATAAAATATGTATACATTTCAGCAAAAAAATTTTATACAAAAAATCAGCAAATCTGCAAAGGGGTTAGCCTTTGCAAATTTACGAATTTCATTGTTTATTCGATACAGCACGTTATAGTGGCCCGATTGTAATGAATGATACATTAATCAAAAGCTCTGATCATCAGTATAAATACTACTATAAAATATGTATACATTTCAGCAAAAAAATTGTATACAAAAAATCAGCAAATCTGCAAAAGGGTTAGCCTTTGCAAATTTACGAATTTCATTGTTTATTCGATACAGCACGTTATAGTGGCCCGATTGTAATGAATGATACCTTAATCAAAAGCTCTGATCATCAGTATAAATACTACTATAAAATATGTATACATTTCAGCAAAAAAAATTGTATACAAAAAATCAGCAAATCTGCAAAGGGGTTAGCCTTTGCAAATTTACGAATTTCATTGTTTATTCGATACAGCACGTTATAGTGGCCCGATTGTAATGAATGATACCTTAATCAAAAGCTCTGATCATCAGTATAAATACTACTATAAAATATGTATACATTTCAGCAAAAAAATTGTATACAAAAAATCAGCAAATCTGCAAAGGGGTTACCCTTTGCAAATTTACGAATTTCATTGTTTATTCGATACAGCACGTTATAGTGGCCCGATTGTAATGAATGATACCTTAATCAAAAGCTCTGATCATCAGTATAAATACTACTGTAAAATATGTATACATTTCAGCAAAAAAATTGTATACAAAAAATCAGCAAATCTGCAAAGGGGTTAGCCTTTGCAAATTTACGAATTTCATTGTTTATTCGATACAACACGTAATAGTGGCTCGATTGTGATGAATGATACCTTAATCAAAAGCTCTGATCATCAGTATAAATACTACTATAAAATATGTATACATTTCAGCAAAAAAATTGTATACAAAAAATCAGCAAATCTGCAAAGGGGTTAGCCTTTGCAAATTTACGGATTTCATTGTTTATTCGATACAGCACGTTATAGTGGCCCGATTGTAATGAATGATACCTTAATCAAAAGCTCTAATCATCAGTATAAATACTACTATAAAATATGTATACATTTCAGCAAAAAAATTGTTTACAAAAAATCAGCAAATCTGCAAAGGGGTTAGCCTTTGCAAATTTACGAATTTCATTGTTTATTCGATACAATACGTAATAGTGGCCCGATTGTGATGAATGATACCTTAATCAAAAGCTCTGATCATCAGTATAAATACTACTATAAAATATGTATACATTTCAGCAAAAAAATTGTATACAAAAAATCAGCAAATCTGCATAGGGGTTAGCCTTTGCAAATTTACGAATTTCATTGTTTATTCGATACAGCACGTTATAGTGGCCCGATTGTAATGAATGATACCTTAATCAAAAGCTCTGATCATCAGTATAAATACTACTATAAAATATGTATACATTTCAGCAAAAAAATTTTATACAAAAAATCAGCAAATCTGCAAAGGGGTTAGCCTTTGCAAATTTACGAATTTCATTGTTTATTCGATACAGCACGTTATAGTGGCCCGATTGTAATGAATGATACATTAATCAAAAGCTCTGATCATCAGTATAAATACTACTATAAAATATGTATACATTTCAGCAAAAAAATTGTATACAAAAAATCAGCAAATCTGCATAGGGGTTAGCCTTTGCAAATTTACGAATTTCATTGTTTATTCGATACAGCACGTTATAGTGGCCCGATTGTAATGAATGATACCTTAATCAAAAGCTCTGATCATCAGTATAAATACTACTATAAAATATGTATACATTTCAGCAAAAAAATTGTATACAAAAAATCAGCAAATCTGCATAGGGGTTAGCCTTTGCAAATTTACGAATTTCATTGTTTATTCGATACAGCACGTTATAGTGGCCCGATTGTAATGAATGATACCTTAATCAAAAGCTCTGATCATCAGTATAAATACTACTATAAAATATGTATACATTTCAGCAAAAAAATTTTATACAAAAAATCAGCAAATCTGCAAAGGGGTTAGCCTTTGCAAATTTACGAATTTCATTGTTTATTCGATACAACACGTAATAGTGGCCCGATTGTGATGAATGATACCTTAATCAAAAGCTCTGATCATCAGTATAAATACTACTATAAAATATGTATACATTTCAGCAAAAAAATTGTATACAAAAAATCAGCAAATCTGCATAGGGGTTAGCCTTTGCAAATTTACGAATTTCATTGTTTATTCGATACAGCACGTTATAGTGGCCCGATTGTAATGAATGATACCTTAATCAAAAGCTCTGATCATCAGTATAAATACTACTATAAAATATGTATACATTTCAGCAAAAAAATTGTATACAAAAAATCAGCAAATCTGCATAGGGGTTAGCCTTTGCAAATTTACGAATTTCATTGTTTATTCGATACAGCACGTTATAGTGGCCCGATTGTAATGAATGATATTTTAATCAAAAGCTCTGATCATCAGTATAAATACTACTATAAAATATGTATACATTTCAGCAAAAAAATTGTATACAAAAAATCAGCAAATCTGCATAGGGGTTAGCCTTTGCAAATTTACGAATTTCATTGTTTATTCGATACAGCACGTTATAGTGGCCCGATTGTAATGAATGATACCTTAATCAAAAGCTCTGATCATCAGTATAAATACTACTATAAAATATGTATACATTTCAGCAAAAAAATTGTATACAAAAAATCAGCAAATCTGCATAGGGGTTAGCCTTTGCAAATTTACGAATTTCATTGTTTATTCGATACAGCACGTTATAGTGGCCCGATTGTAATGAATGATACCTTAATCAAAAGCTCTGATCATCAGTATAAATACTACTATAAAATATGTATACATTTCAGCAAAAAAATTTTATACAAAAAATCAGCAAATCTGCAAAGGGGTTAGCCTTTGCAAATTTACGAATTTCATTGTTTATTCGATACAGCACGTTATAGTGGCCCGATTGTAATGAATGATACATTAATCAAAAGCTCTGATCATCAGTATAAATACTACTATAAAATATGTATACATTTCAGCAAAAAAATTGTATACAAAAAATCAGCAAATCTGCATAGGGGTTAGCCTTTGCAAATTTACGAATTTCATTGTTTATTCGATACAGCACGTTATAGTGGCCCGATTGTAATGAATGATACCTTAATCAAAAGCTCTGATCATCAGTATAAATACTACTATAAAATATGTATACATTTCAGCAAAAAAATTGTATACAAAAAATCAGCAAATCTGCATAGGGGTTAGCCTTTGCAAATTTACGAATTTCATTGTTTATTCGATACAGCACGTTATAGTGGCCCGATTGTAATGAATGATACCTTAATCAAAAGCTCTGATCATCAGTATAAATACTACTATAAAATATGTATACATTTCAGCAAAAAAATTGTATACAAAAAATCAGCAAATCTGCATAGGGGTTAGCCTTTGCAAATTTACGGATTTCATTGTTTATTCGATACAGCACGTTATAGTGGCCCGATTGTAATGAATGATACCTTAATCAAAAGCTCTGATCATCAGTATAAATACTACTATAAAATATGTATACATTTCAGCAAAAAAAATTGTATACAAAAAATCAGCAAATCTGCAAAGGGGTTAGCCTTTGCAAATTTACGAATTTCATTGTTTATTCGATACAGCACGTTATAGTGGCCCGATTGTAATGAATGATACCTTAATCAAAAGCTCTGATCATCAGTATAAATACTACTATAAAATATGTATACATTTCAGCAAAAAAATTGTATACAAAAAATCAGCAAATCTGCAAAGGGGTTACCCTTTGCAAATTTACGAATTTCATTGTTTATTCGATACAGCACGTTATAGTGGCCCGATTGTAATGAATGATACCTTAATCAAAAGCTCTGATCATCAGTATAAATACTACTGTAAAATATGTATACATTTCAGCAAAAAAATTGTATACAAAAAATCAGCAAATCTGCAAAGGGGTTAGCCTTTGCAAATTTACGAATTTCATTGTTTATTCGATACAACACGTAATAGTGGCTCGATTGTGATGAATGATACCTTAATCAAAAGCTCTGATCATCAGTATAAATACTACTATAAAATATGTATACATTTCAGCAAAAAAATTGTATACAAAAAATCAGCAAATCTGCAAAGGGGTTAGCCTTTGCAAATTTACGAATTTCATTGTTTATTCGATACAGCACGTTATAGTGGCCCGATTGTAATGAATGATACCTTAATCAAAAGCTCTAATCATCAGTATAAATACTACTATAAAATATGTATACATTTCAGCAAAAAAATTGTTTACAAAAAATCAGCAAATCTGCAAAGGGGTTAGCCTTTGCAAATTTACGAATTTCATTGTTTATTCGATACAATACGTAATAGTGGCCCGATTGTGATGAATGATACCTTAATCAAAAGCTCTGATCATCAGTATAAATACTACTATAAAATATGTATACATTTCAGCAAAAAAATTGTATACAAAAAATCAGCAAATCTGCATAGGGGTTAGCCTTTGCAAATTTACGAATTTCATTGTTTATTCGATACAGCACGTTATAGTGGCCCGATTGTAATGAATGATACCTTAATCAAAAGCTCTGATCATCAGTATAAATACTACTATAAAATATGTATACATTTCAGCAAAAAAATTTTATACAAAAAATCAGCAAATCTGCAAAGGGGTTAGCCTTTGCAAATTTACGAATTTCATTGTTTATTCGATACAGCACGTTATAGTGGCCCGATTGTAATGAATGATACATTAATCAAAAGCTCTGATCATCAGTATAAATACTACTATAAAATATGTATACATTTCAGCAAAAAAATTGTATACAAAAAATCAGCAAATCTGCATAGGGGTTAGCCTTTGCAAATTTACGAATTTCATTGTTTATTCGATACAGCACGTTATAGTGGCCCGATTGTAATGAATGATACCTTAATCAAAAGCTCTGATCATCAGTATAAATACTACTATAAAATATGTATACATTTCAGCAAAAAAATTGTATACAAAAAATCAGCAAATCTGCATAGGGGTTAGCCTTTGCAAATTTACGAATTTCATTGTTTATTCGATACAGCACGTTATAGTGGCCCGATTGTAATGAATGATACCTTAATCAAAAGCTCTGATCATCAGTATAAATACTACTATAAAATATGTATACATTTCAGCAAAAAAATTTTATACAAAAAATCAGCAAATCTGCAAAGGGGTTAGCCTTTGCAAATTTACGAATTTCATTGTTTATTCGATACAACACGTAATAGTGGCCCGATTGTGATGAATGATACCTTAATCAAAAGCTCTGATCATCAGTATAAATACTACTATAAAATATGTATACATTTCAGCAAAAAAATTGTATACAAAAAATCAGCAAATCTGCATAGGGGTTAGCCTTTGCAAATTTACGAATTTCATTGTTTATTCGATACAGCACGTTATAGTGGCCCGATTGTAATGAATGATACCTTAATCAAAAGCTCTGATCATCAGTATAAATACTACTATAAAATATGTATACATTTCAGCAAAAAAATTGTATACAAAAAATCAGCAAATCTGCATAGGGGTTAGCCTTTGCAAATTTACGAATTTCATTGTTTATTCGATACAGCACGTTATAGTGGCCCGATTGTAATGAATGATATTTTAATCAAAAGCTCTGATCATCAGTATAAATACTACTATAAAATATGTATACATTTCAGCAAAAAAATTGTATACAAAAAATCAGCAAATCTGCATAGGGGTTAGCCTTTGCAAATTTACGAATTTCATTGTTTATTCGATACAGCACGTTATAGTGGCCCGATTGTAATGAATGATACCTTAATCAAAAGCTCTGATCATCAGTATAAATACTACTATAAAATATGTATACATTTCAGCAAAAAAATTTTATACAAAAAATCAGCAAATCTGCATAGGGGTTAGCCTTTGCAAATTTACGAATTTCATTGTTTATTCGATACAGCACGTTATAGTGGCCCGATTGTAATGAATGATACCTTAATCAAAAGCTCTGATCATCAGTATAAATACTACTATAAAATATGTATACATTTCAGCAAAAAAATTTTATACAAAAAATCAGCAAATCTGCAAAGGGGTTAGCCTTTGCAAATTTACGAATTTCATTGTTTATTCGATACAGCACGTTATAGTGGCCCGATTGTAATGAATGATACATTAATCAAAAGCTCTGATCATCAGTATAAATACTACTATAAAATATGTATACATTTCAGCAAAAAAATTGTATACAAAAAATCAGCAAATCTGCATAGGGGTTAGCCTTTGCAAATTTACGAATTTCATTGTTTATTCGATACAGCACGTTATAGTGGCCCGATTGTAATGAATGATACCTTAATCAAAAGCTCTGATCATCAGTATAAATACTACTATAAAATATGTATACATTTCAGCAAAAAAATTGTATACAAAAAATCAGCAAATCTGCATAGGGGTTAGCCTTTGCAAATTTACGAATTTCATTGTTTATTCGATACAGCACGTTATAGTGGCCCGATTGTAATGAATGATACCTTAATCAAAAGCTCTGATCATCAGTATAAATACTACTATAAAATATGTATACATTTCAGCAAAAAAATTGTATACAAAAAATCAGCAAATCTGCATAGGGGTTAGCCTTTGCAAATTTACGAATTTCATTGTTTATTCGATACAGCACGTTATAGTGGCCCGATTGTAATGAATGATATTTTAATCAAAAGCTCTGATCATCAGTATAAATACTACTATAAAATATGTATACATTTCAGCAAAAAAATTGTATACAAAAAATCAGCAAATCTGCAAAGGGGTTAGCCTTTGCAAATTTACGAATTTCATTGTTTATTCGATACAACACGTAATAGTGGCCCGATTGTGATGAATGATACCTTAATCAAAAGCTCTGATCATCAGTATAAATACTACTATAAAATATGTATACATTTCAGCAAAAAAATTGTATACAAAAAATCAGCAAATCTGCATAGGGGTTAGCCTTTGCAAATTTACGAATTTCATTGTTTATTCGATACAGCACGTTATAGTGGCCCGATTGTAATGAATGATACCTTAATCAAAAGCTCTGATCATCAGTATAAATACTACTATAAAATATGTATACATTTCAGCAAAAAAATTGTATACAAAAAATCAGCAAATCTGCATAGGGGTTAGCCTTTGCAAATTTACGAATTTCATTGTTTATTCGATACAGCACGTTATAGTGGCCCGATTGTAATGAATGATACCTTAATCAAAAGCTCTGATCATCAGTATAAATACTACTATAAAATATGTATACATTTCAGCAAAAAAATTTTATACAAAAAATCAGCAAATCTGCAAAGGGGTTAGCCTTTGCAAATTTACGAATTTCATTGTTTATTCGATACAATACGTAATAGTGGCCCGATTGTGATGAATGATACCTTAATCAAAAGCTCTGATCATCAGTATAAATACTACTATAAAATATGTATACATTTCAGCAAAAAAATTGTATACAAAAAATCAGCAAATCTGCATAGGGGTTAGCCTTTGCAAATTTACGAATTTCATTGTTTATTCGATACAGCACGTTATAGTGGCCCGATTGTAATGAATGATACCTTAATCAAAAGCTCTGATCATCAGTATAAATACTACTATAAAATATGTATACATTTCAGCAAAAAAATTTTATACAAAAAATCAGCAAATCTGCATAGGGGTTAGCCTTTGCAAATTTACGAATTTCATTGTTTATTCGATACAGCACGTTATAGTGGCCCGATTGTAATGAATGATACATTAATCAAAAGCTCTGATCATCAGTATAAATACTACTATAAAATATGTATACATTTCAGCAAAAAAATTGTATACAAAAAATCAGCAAATCTGCATAGGGGTTAGCCTTTGCAAATTTACGAATTTCATTGTTTATTCGATACAGCACGTTATAGTGGCCCGATTGTAATGAATGATACCTTAATCAAAAGCTCTGATCATCAGTATAAATACTACTATAAAATATGTATACATTTCAGCAAAAAAATTGTATACAAAAAATCAGCAAATCTGCATAGGGGTTAGCCTTTGCAAATTTACGAATTTCATTGTTTATTCGATACAGCACGTTATAGTGGCCCGATTGTAATGAATGATACCTTAATCAAAAGCTCTGATCATCAGTATAAATACTACTATAAAATATGTATACATTTCAGCAAAAAAATTTTATACAAAAAATCAGCAAATCTGCAAAGGGGTTAGCCTTTGCAAATTTACGAATTTCATTGTTTATTCGATACAACACGTAATAGTGGCCCGATTGTGATGAATGATACCTTAATCAAAAGCTCTGATCATCAGTATAAATACTACTATAAAATATGTATACATTTCAGCAAAAAAATTGTATACAAAAAATCAGCAAATCTGCATAGGGGTTAGCCTTTGCAAATTTACGAATTTCATTGTTTATTCGATACAGCACGTTATAGTGGCCCGATTGTAATGAATGATACCTTAATCAAAAGCTCTGATCATCAGTATAAATACTACTATAAAATATGTATACATTTCAGCAAAAAAATTGTATACAAAAAATCAGCAAATCTGCATAGGGGTTAGCCTTTGCAAATTTACGAATTTCATTGTTTATTCGATACAGCACGTTATAGTGGCCCGATTGTAATGAATGATACCTTAATCAAAAGCTCTGATCATCAGTATAAATACTACTATAAAATATGTATACATTTCAGCAAAAAAATTGTATACAAAAAATCAGCAAATCTGCATAGGGGTTAGCCTTTGCAAATTTACGAATTTCATTGTTTATTCGATACAGCACGTTATAGTGGCCCGATTGTAATGAATGATACCTTAATCAAAAGCTCTGATCATCAGTATAAATACTACTATAAAATATGTATACATTTCAGCAAAAAAATTTTATACAAAAAATCAGCAAATCTGCAAAGGGGTTAGCCTTTGCAAATTTACGAATTTCATTGTTTATTCGATACAGCACGTTATAGTGGCCCGATTGTAATGAATGATACATTAATCAAAAGCTCTGATCATCAGTATAAATACTACTATAAAATATGTATACATTTCAGCAAAAAAATTGTATACAAAAAATCAGCAAATCTGCATAGGGGTTAGCCTTTGCAAATTTACGAATTTCATTGTTTATTCGATACAGCACGTTATAGTGGCCCGATTGTAATGAATGATACCTTAATCAAAAGCTCTGATCATCAGTATAAATACTACTATAAAATATGTATACATTTCAGCAAAAAAATTGTATACAAAAAATCAGCAAATCTGCATAGGGGTTAGCCTTTGCAAATTTACGAATTTCATTGTTTATTCGATACAGCACGTTATAGTGGCCCGATTGTAATGAATGATACCTTAATCAAAAGCTCTGATCATCAGTATAAATACTACTATAAAATATGTATACATTTCAGCAAAAAAATTGTATACAAAAAATCAGCAAATCTGCATAGGGGTTAGCCTTTGCAAATTTACGAATTTCATTGTTTATTCGATACAGCACGTTATAGTGGCCCGATTGTAATGAATGATACCTTAATCAAAAGCTCTGATCATCAGTATAAATACTACTATAAAATATGTATACATTTCAGCAAAAAAAATTGTATACAAAAAATCAGCAAATCTGCAAAGGGGTTAGCCTTTGCAAATTTACGAATTTCATTGTTTATTCGATACAGCACGTTATAGTGGCCCGATTGTAATGAATGATACCTTAATCAAAAGCTCTGATCATCAGTATAAATACTACTATAAAATATGTATACATTTCAGCAAAAAAATTGTATACAAAAAATCAGCAAATCTGCAAAGGGGTTACCCTTTGCAAATTTACGAATTTCATTGTTTATTCGATACAGCACGTTATAGTGGCCCGATTGTAATGAATGATACCTTAATCAAAAGCTCTGATCATCAGTATAAATACTACTATAAAATATGTATACATTTCAGCAAAAAAATTGTATACAAAAAATCAGCAAATCTGCATAGGGGTTAGCCTTTGCAAATTTACGAATTTCATTGTTTATTCGATACAGCACGTTATAGTGGCCCGATTGTAATGAATGATACCTTAATCAAAAGCTCTGATCATCAGTATAAATACTACTATAAAATATGTATACATTTCAGCAAAAAAATTTTATACAAAAAATCAGCAAATCTGCAAAGGGGTTAGCCTTTGCAAATTTACGAATTTCATTGTTTATTCGATACAGCACGTTATAGTGGCCCGATTGTAATGAATGATACATTAATCAAAAGCTCTGATCATCAGTATAAATACTACTATAAAATATGTATACATTTCAGCAAAAAAATTGTATACAAAAAATCAGCAAATCTGCATAGGGGTTAGCCTTTGCAAATTTACGAATTTCATTGTTTATTCGATACAGCACGTTATAGTGGCCCGATTGTAATGAATGATACCTTAATCAAAAGCTCTGATCATCAGTATAAATACTACTATAAAATATGTATACATTTCAGCAAAAAAATTGTATACAAAAAATCAGCAAATCTGCATAGGGGTTAGCCTTTGCAAATTTACGAATTTCATTGTTTATTCGATACAGCACGTTATAGTGGCCCGATTGTAATGAATGATACCTTAATCAAAAGCTCTGATCATCAGTATAAATACTACTATAAAATATGTATACATTTCAGCAAAAAAATTGTATACAAAAAATCAGCAAATCTGCATAGGGGTTAGCCTTTGCAAATTTACGAATTTCATTGTTTATTCGATACAGCACGTTATAGTGGCCCGATTGTAATGAATGATACCTTAATCAAAAGCTCTGATCATCAGTATAAATACTACTATAAAATATGTATACATTTCAGCAAAAAAAATTGTATACAAAAAATCAGCAAATCTGCAAAGGGGTTAGCCTTTGCAAATTTACGAATTTCATTGTTTATTCGATACAGCACGTTATAGTGGCCCGATTGTAATGAATGATACCTTAATCAAAAGCTCTGATCATCAGTATAAATACTACTATAAAATATGTATACATTTCAGCAAAAAAATTGTATACAAAAAATCAGCAAATCTGCAAAGGGGTTACCCTTTGCAAATTTACGAATTTCATTGTTTATTCGATACAGCACGTTATAGTGGCCCGATTGTAATGAATGATACCTTAATCAAAAGCTCTGATCATCAGTATAAATACTACTGTAAAATATGTATACATTTCAGCAAAAAAATTGTATACAAAAAATCAGCAAATCTGCAAAGGGGTTAGCCTTTGCAAATTTACGAATTTCATTGTTTATTCGATACAACACGTAATAGTGGCTCGATTGTGATGAATGATACCTTAATCAAAAGCTCTGATCATCAGTATAAATACTACTATAAAATATGTATACATTTCAGCAAAAAAATTGTATACAAAAAATCAGCAAATCTGCAAAGGGGTTAGCCTTTGCAAATTTACGAATTTCATTGTTTATTCGATACAGCACGTTATAGTGGCCCGATTGTAATGAATGATACCTTAATCAAAAGCTCTAATCATCAGTATAAATACTACTATAAAATATGTATACATTTCAGCAAAAAAATTGTTTACAAAAAATCAGCAAATCTGCAAAGGGGTTAGCCTTTGCAAATTTACGAATTTCATTGTTTATTCGATACAATACGTAATAGTGGCCCGATTGTGATGAATGATACCTTAATCAAAAGCTCTGATCATCAGTATAAATACTACTATAAAATATGTATACATTTCAGCAAAAAAATTGTATACAAAAAATCAGCAAATCTGCATAGGGGTTAGCCTTTGCAAATTTACGAATTTCATTGTTTATTCGATACAGCACGTTATAGTGGCCCGATTGTAATGAATGATACCTTAATCAAAAGCTCTGATCATCAGTATAAATACTACTATAAAATATGTATACATTTCAGCAAAAAAATTTTATACAAAAAATCAGCAAATCTGCAAAGGGGTTAGCCTTTGCAAATTTACGAATTTCATTGTTTATTCGATACAGCACGTTATAGTGGCCCGATTGTAATGAATGATACATTAATCAAAAGCTCTGATCATCAGTATAAATACTACTATAAAATATGTATACATTTCAGCAAAAAAATTGTATACAAAAAATCAGCAAATCTGCATAGGGGTTAGCCTTTGCAAATTTACGAATTTCATTGTTTATTCGATACAGCACGTTATAGTGGCCCGATTGTAATGAATGATACCTTAATCAAAAGCTCTGATCATCAGTATAAATACTACTATAAAATATGTATACATTTCAGCAAAAAAATTGTATACAAAAAATCAGCAAATCTGCATAGGGGTTAGCCTTTGCAAATTTACGAATTTCATTGTTTATTCGATACAGCACGTTATAGTGGCCCGATTGTAATGAATGATACCTTAATCAAAAGCTCTGATCATCAGTATAAATACTACTATAAAATATGTATACATTTCAGCAAAAAAATTTTATACAAAAAATCAGCAAATCTGCAAAGGGGTTAGCCTTTGCAAATTTACGAATTTCATTGTTTATTCGATACAACACGTAATAGTGGCCCGATTGTGATGAATGATACCTTAATCAAAAGCTCTGATCATCAGTATAAATACTACTATAAAATATGTATACATTTCAGCAAAAAAATTGTATACAAAAAATCAGCAAATCTGCAAAGGGGTTACCCTTTGCAAATTTACGAATTTCATTGTTTATTCGATACAGCACGTTATAGTGGCCCGATTGTAATGAATGATACCTTAATCAAAAGCTCTGATCATCAGTATAAATACTACTATAAAATATGTATACATTTCAGCAAAAAAATTGTATACAAAAAATCAGCAAATCTGCAAAGGGGTTAGCCTTTGCAAATTTACGAATTTCATTGTTTATTCGATACAGCACGTTATAGTGGCCCGATTGTAATGAATGATACCTTAATCAAAAGCTCTGATCATCAGTATAAATACTACTATAAAATATGTATACATTTCAGCAAAAAAATTGTATACAAAAAATCAGCAAATCTGCAAAGGGGTTACCCTTTGCAAATTTACGAATTTCATTGTTTATTCGATACAGCACGTTATAGTGGCCCGATTGTAATGAATGATACCTTAATCAAAAGCTCTGATCATCAGTATAAATACTACTATAAAATATGTATACATTTCAGCAAAAAAATTGTATACAAAAAATCAGCAAATCTGCATAGGGGTTAGCCTTTGCAAATTTACGAATTTCATTGTTTATTCGATACAGCACGTTATAGTGGCCCGATTGTAATGAATGATACCTTAATCAAAAGCTCTGATCATCAGTATAAATACTACTATAAAATATGTATACATTTCAGCAAAAAAATTTTATACAAAAAATCAGCAAATCTGCAAAGGGGTTAGCCTTTGCAAATTTACGAATTTCATTGTTTATTCGATACAGCACGTTATAGTGGCCCGATTGTAATGAATGATACCTTAATCAAAAGCTCTGATCATCAGTATAAATACTACTATAAAATATGTATACATTTCAGCAAAAAAATTGTATACAAAAAATCAGCAAATCTGCAAAGGGGTTAGCCTTTGCAAATTTACGAATTTCATTGTTTATTCGATACAGCACGTTATAGTGGCCCGATTGTAATGAATGATACCTTAATCAAAAGCTCTGATCATCAGTATAAATACTACTATAAAATATGTATACATTTCAGCAAAAAAATTGTATACAAAAAATCAGCAAATCTGCATAGGGGTTAGCCTTTGCAAATTTACGAATTTCATTGTTTATTCGATACAGCACGTTATAGTGGCCCGATTGTAATGAATGATACCTTAATCAAAAGCTCTGATCATCAGTATAAACACTACTATAAAATATGTATACATTTCAGCAAAAAAATTTTATACAAAAAATCAGCAAATCTGCAAAGGGGTTAGCCTTTGCAAATTTACGAATTTCATTGTTTATTCGATACAACACGTAATAGTGGCCCGATTGTGATGAATGATACCTTAATCAAAAGCTCTGATCATCAGTATAAATACTACTATAAAATATGTATACATTTCAGCAAAAAAATTGTATACAAAAAATCAGCAAATCTGCATAGGGGTTAGCCTTTGCAAATTTACGAATTTCATTGTTTATTCGATACAGCACGTTATAGTGGCCCGATTGTAATGAATGATACCTTAATCAAAAGCTCTGATCATCAGTATAAATACTACTATAAAATATGTATACATTTCAGCAAAAAAATTGTATACAAAAAATCAGCAAATCTGCATAGGGGTTAGCCTTTGCAAATTTACGAATTTCATTGTTTATTCGATACAGCACGTTATAGTGGCCCGATTGTAATGAATGATATTTTAATCAAAAGCTCTGATCATCAGTATAAATACTACTATAAAATATGTATACATTTCAGCAAAAAAATTGTATACAAAAAATCAGCAAATCTGCATAGGGGTTAGCCTTTGCAAATTTACGAATTTCATTGTTTATTCGATACAGCACGTTATAGTGGCCCGATTGTAATGAATGATACCTTAATCAAAAGCTCTGATCATCAGTATAAATACTACTATAAAATATGTATACATTTCAGCAAAAAAATTGTATACAAAAAATCAGCAAATCTGCATAGGGGTTAGCCTTTGCAAATTTACGAATTTCATTGTTTATTCGATACAGCACGTTATAGTGGCCCGATTGTAATGAATGATACCTTAATCAAAAGCTCTGATCATCAGTATAAATACTACTATAAAATATGTATACATTTCAGCAAAAAAATTTTATACAAAAAATCAGCAAATCTGCAAAGGGGTTAGCCTTTGCAAATTTACGAATTTCATTGTTTATTCGATACAGCACGTTATAGTGGCCCGATTGTAATGAATGATACATTAATCAAAAGCTCTGATCATCAGTATAAATACTACTATAAAATATGTATACATTTCAGCAAAAAAATTGTATACAAAAAATCAGCAAATCTGCATAGGGGTTAGCCTTTGCAAATTTACGAATTTCATTGTTTATTCGATACAGCACGTTATAGTGGCCCGATTGTAATGAATGATACCTTAATCAAAAGCTCTGATCATCAGTATAAATACTACTATAAAATATGTATACATTTCAGCAAAAAAATTGTATACAAAAAATCAGCAAATCTGCATAGGGGTTAGCCTTTGCAAATTTACGAATTTCATTGTTTATTCGATACAGCACGTTATAGTGGCCCGATTGTAATGAATGATACCTTAATCAAAAGCTCTGATCATCAGTATAAATACTACTATAAAATATGTATACATTTCAGCAAAAAAATTGTATACAAAAAATCAGCAAATCTGCATAGGGGTTAGCCTTTGCAAATTTACGAATTTCATTGTTTATTCGATACAGCACGTTATAGTGGCCCGATTGTAATGAATGATACCTTAATCAAAAGCTCTGATCATCAGTATAAATACTACTATAAAATATGTATACATTTCAGCAAAAAAAATTGTATACAAAAAATCAGCAAATCTGCAAAGGGGTTAGCCTTTGCAAATTTACGAATTTCATTGTTTATTCGATACAGCACGTTATAGTGGCCCGATTGTAATGAATGATACCTTAATCAAAAGCTCTGATCATCAGTATAAATACTACTATAAAATATGTATACATTTCAGCAAAAAAATTGTATACAAAAAATCAGCAAATCTGCAAAGGGGTTACCCTTTGCAAATTTACGAATTTCATTGTTTATTCGATACAGCACGTTATAGTGGCCCGATTGTAATGAATGATACCTTAATCAAAAGCTCTGATCATCAGTATAAATACTACTATAAAATATGTATACATTTCAGCAAAAAAATTGTATACAAAAAATCAGCAAATCTGCATAGGGGTTAGCCTTTGCAAATTTACGAATTTCATTGTTTATTCGATACAGCACGTTATAGTGGCCCGATTGTAATGAATGATACCTTAATCAAAAGCTCTGATCATCAGTATAAATACTACTATAAAATATGTATACATTTCAGCAAAAAAATTTTATACAAAAAATCAGCAAATCTGCAAAGGGGTTAGCCTTTGCAAATTTACGAATTTCATTGTTTATTCGATACAGCACGTTATAGTGGCCCGATTGTAATGAATGATACATTAATCAAAAGCTCTGATCATCAGTATAAATACTACTATAAAATATGTATACATTTCAGCAAAAAAATTGTATACAAAAAATCAGCAAATCTGCATAGGGGTTAGCCTTTGCAAATTTACGAATTTCATTGTTTATTCGATACAGCACGTTATAGTGGCCCGATTGTAATGAATGATACCTTAATCAAAAGCTCTGATCATCAGTATAAATACTACTATAAAATATGTATACATTTCAGCAAAAAAATTGTATACAAAAAATCAGCAAATCTGCATAGGGGTTAGCCTTTGCAAATTTACGAATTTCATTGTTTATTCGATACAGCACGTTATAGTGGCCCGATTGTAATGAATGATACCTTAATCAAAAGCTCTGATCATCAGTATAAATACTACTATAAAATATGTATACATTTCAGCAAAAAAATTGTATACAAAAAATCAGCAAATCTGCATAGGGGTTAGCCTTTGCAAATTTACGAATTTCATTGTTTATTCGATACAGCACGTTATAGTGGCCCGATTGTAATGAATGATATTTTAATCAAAAGCTCTGATCATCAGTATAAATACTACTATAAAATATGTATACATTTCAGCAAAAAAATTGTATACAAAAAATCAGCAAATCTGCAAAGGGGTTAGCCTTTGCAAATTTACGAATTTCATTGTTTATTCGATACAACACGTAATAGTGGCCCGATTGTGATGAATGATACCTTAATCAAAAGCTCTGATCATCAGTATAAATACTACTATAAAATATGTATACATTTCAGCAAAAAAATTGTATACAAAAAATCAGCAAATCTGCATAGGGGTTAGCCTTTGCAAATTTACGAATTTCATTGTTTATTCGATACAGCACGTTATAGTGGCCCGATTGTAATGAATGATACCTTAATCAAAAGCTCTGATCATCAGTATAAATACTACTATAAAATATGTATACATTTCAGCAAAAAAATTGTATACAAAAAATCAGCAAATCTGCATAGGGGTTAGCCTTTGCAAATTTACGAATTTCATTGTTTATTCGATACAGCACGTTATAGTGGCCCGATTGTAATGAATGATACCTTAATCAAAAGCTCTGATCATCAGTATAAATACTACTATAAAATATGTATACATTTCAGCAAAAAAATTTTATACAAAAAATCAGCAAATCTGCAAAGGGGTTAGCCTTTGCAAATTTACGAATTTCATTGTTTATTCGATACAGCACGTTATAGTGGCCCGATTGTAATGAATGATACATTAATCAAAAGCTCTGATCATCAGTATAAATACTACTATAAAATATGTATACATTTCAGCAAAAAAATTGTATACAAAAAATCAGCAAATCTGCAAAAGGGTTAGCCTTTGCAAATTTACGAATTTCATTGTTTATTCGATACAGCACGTTATAGTGGCCCGATTGTAATGAATGATACCTTAATCAAAAGCTCTAATCATCAGTATAAATACTACTATAAAATATGTATACATTTCAGCAAAAAAATTGTTTACAAAAAATCAGCAAATCTGCAAAGGGGTTAGCCTTTGCAAATTTACGAATTTCATTGTTTATTCGATACAACACGTAATAGTGGCCCGATTGTGATGAATGATACCTTAATCAAAAGCTCTGATCATCAGTATAAATACTACTATAAAATATGTATACATTTCAGCAAAAAAATTGTATACAAAAAATCAGCAAATCTGCAAAGGGGTTAGCCTTTGCAAATTTACGAATTTCATTGTTTATTCGATACAGCACGTTATAGTGGCCCGATTGTAATGAATGATACCTTAATCAAAAGCTCTGATCATCAGTATAAATACTACTATAAAATATGTATACATTTCAGCAAAAAAATTGTATACAAAAAATCAGCAAATCTGCAAAGGGGTTAGCCTTTGCAAATTTACGAATTTCATTGTTTATTCGATACAGCACGTTATAGTGGCCCGATTGTAATGAATGATACCTTAATCAAAAGCTCTGATCATCAGTATAAATACTACTATAAAATATGTATACATTTCAGCAAAAAAATTGTATACAAAAAATCAGCAAATCTGCAAAGGGGTTAGCCTTTGCAAATTTACGAATTTCATTGTTTATTCGATACAGCACGTTATAGTGGCCCGATTGTAATGAATGATACCTTAATCAAAAGCTCTGATCATCAGTATAAATACTACTGTAAAATATGTATACATTTCAGCAAAAAAATTGTATACAAAAAATCAGCAAATCTGCAAAGGGGTTAGCCTTTGCAAATTTACGAATTTCATTGTTTATTCGATACAACACGTAATAGTGGCCCGATTGTGATGAATGATACCTTAATCAAAAGCTCTGATCATCAGTATAAATACTACTATAAAATATGTATACATTTCAGCAAAAAAATTGTATACAAAAAATCAGCAAATCTGCAAAGGGGTTAGCCTTTGCAAATTTACGAATTTCATTGTTTATTCGATACAGCACGTTATAGTGGCCCGATTGTAATGAATGATACATTAATCAAAAGCTCTGATCATCAGTATAAATACTACTATAAAATATGTATACATTTCAGCAAAAAAATTGTATACAAAAAATCAGCAAATCTGCAAAAGGGTTAGCCTTTGCAAATTTACGAATTTCATTGTTTATTCGATACAGCACGTTATAGTGGCCCGATTGTAATGAATGATACCTTAATCAAAAGCTCTAATCATCAGTATAAATACTACTATAAAATATGTATACATTTCAGCAAAAAAATTGTTTACAAAAAATCAGCAAATCTGCAAAGGGGTTAGCCTTTGCAAATTTACGAATTTCATTGTTTATTCGATACAACACGTAATAGTGGCCCGATTGTGATGAATGATACCTTAATCAAAAGCTCTGATCATCAGTATAAATACTACTATAAAATATGTATACATTTCAGCAAAAAAATTGTATACAAAAAATCAGCAAATCTGCATAGGGGTTAGCCTTTGCAAATTTACGAATTTCATTGTTTATTCGATACAGCACGTTATAGTGGCCCGATTGTGATGAATGATACCTTAATCAAAAGCTCTGATCATCAGTATAAATACTACTATAAAATATGTATACATTTCAGCAAAAAAATTGTATACAAAAAATCAGCAAATCTGCAAAGGGGTTAGCCTTTGCAAATTTACGAATTTCATTGTTTATTCGATACAACACGTAATAGTGGCCCGATTGTGATGAATGATACCTTAATCAAAAACTCTGATCATCAGTATAAATACTACTATAAAATATGTATACATTTCAGCAAAAAAATTGTATACAAAAAATCAGCAAATCTGCATAGGGGTTAGCCTTTGCAAATTTACGAATTTCATTGTTTATTCGATACAGCACGTTATAGTGGCCCGATTGTAAGAATGATACCTTAATCAAAAGCTCTGATCATCAGTATAAATACTACTATAAAATATGTATACATTTCAGCAAAAAAATTGTATACAAAAAATCAGCAAATCTGCATAGGGGTTAGCCTTTGCAAATTTACGAATTTCATTGTTTATTCGATACAGCACGTTATAGTGGCCCGATTGTAATGAATGATACCTTAATCAAAAGCTCTGATCATCAGTATAAATACTACTATAAAATATGTATACATTTCAGCAAAAAAATTGTATACAAAAAATCAGCAAATCTGCAAAGGGGTTAGCCTTTGCAAATTTACGAATTTCATTGTTTATTCGATACAGCACGTTATAGTGGCCCGATTGTAATGAATGATACATTAATCAAAAGCTCTGATCATCAGTATAAATACTACTATAAAATATGTATACATTTCAGCAAAAAAATTGTATACAAAAAATCAGCAAATCTGCAAAAGGGTTAGCCTTTGCAAATTTACGAATTTCATTGTTTATTCGATACAGCACGTTATAGTGGCCCGATTGTAATGAATGATACCTTAATCAAAAGCTCTAATCATCAGTATAAATACTACTATAAAATATGTATACATTTCAGCAAAAAAATTGTTTACAAAAAATCAGCAAATCTGCAAAGGGGTTAGCCTTTGCAAATTTACGAATTTCATTGTTTATTCGATACAACACGTAATAGTGGCCCGATTGTGATGAATGATACCTTAATCAAAAGCTCTGATCATCAGTATAAATACTAATATAAAATATGTATACATTTCAGCAAAAAAATTGTATACAAAAAATCAGCAAATCTGCATAGGGGTTAGCCTTTGCAAATTTACGAATTTCATTGTTTATTCGATACAGCACGTTATAGTGGCCCGATTGTAATGAATGATACCTTAATCAAAAGCTCTGATCATCAGTATAAATACTACTATAAAATATGTATACATTTCAGAAAAAAAATTGTATACAAAAAATCAGCAAATCTGCAAAGGGGTTAGCCTTTGCAAATTTACGAATTTCATTGTTTATTCGATACAGCACGTTATAGTGGCCCGATTGTAATGAATGATACCTTAATCAAAAGCTCTGATCATCAGTATAAATACTACTATAAAATATGTATACATTTCAGCAAAAAAATTACAAAAAATCAGCAAATCTGCAAAGGGGTTAGCCTTTGCAAATTTACGAATTTCATTGTTTATTCGATACAGCACGTTATAGTGGCCCGATTGTAATGAATGATACCTTAATCAAAAGCTCTGATCATCAGTATAAATACTATTATAAAATATGTATACATTTCAGCAAAAAAATTGTATACAAAAAATCAGCAAATCTGCAAAGGGGTTAGCCTTTGCAAATTTACGAATTTCATTGTTTATTCGATACAGCACGTTATAGTGGCCCGATTGTAATGAATGATACCTTAATCAAAAGCTCTGATCATCAGTATAAATACTACTATAAAATATGTATACATTTCAGCAAAAAAATTGTATACAAAAAATCAGCAAATCTGCAAAGGGGTTAGCCTTTGCAAATTTACGAATTTCATTGTTTATTCGATACAACACGTAATAGTGGCCCGATTGTGATGAATGATACCTTAATCAAAAGCTCTGATCATCAGTATAAATACTACTATAAAATATGTATACATTTCAGCAAAAAAATTGTATACAAAAAATCAGCAAATCTGCAAAGGGGTTAGCCTTTGCAAATTTACGAATTTCATTGTTTATTCGATACAGCACGTTATAGTGGCCCGATTGTAATGAATGATACATTAATCAAAAGCTCTGATCATCAGTATAAATACTACTATAAAATATGTATACATTTCAGCAAAAAAATTGTATACAAAAAATCAGCAAATCTGCAAAAGGGTTAGCCTTTGCAAATTTACGAATTTCATTGTTTATTCGATACAGCACGTTATAGTGGCCCGATTGTAATGAATGATACCTTAATCAAAAGCTCTGATCATCAGTATAAATACTACTATAAAATATGTATACATTTCAGCAAAAAAATTGTTTACAAAAAATCAGCAAATCTGCAAAGTGGTTAGCCTTTGCAAATTTACGAATTTCATTGTTTATTCGATACAACACGTAATAGTGGCCCGATTGTGATGAATGATACCTTAATCAAAAGCTCTGATCATCAGTATAAATACTACTATAAAATATGTATACATTTCAGCAAAAAAATTGTATACAAAAAATCAGCAAATCTGCATAGGGGTTAGCCTTTGCAAATTTACGAATTTCATTGTTTATTCGATACAGCACGTTATAGTGGCCCGATTGTAATGAATGATACCTTAATCAAAAGCTCTGATCATCAGTATAAATACTACTATAAAATATGTATACATTTCAGCAAAAAAATTTAATACAAAAAATCAGCAAATCTGCAAAGGGGTTAGCCTTTGCAAATTTACGAATTTCATTGTTTATTCGATACAGCACGTTATAGTGGCCCGATTGTAATGAATGATACATTAATCAAAAGCTCTGATCATCAGTATAAATACTACTATAAAATATGTATACATTTCAGCAAAAAAATTGTATACAAAAAATCAGCAAATCTGCAAAAGGGTTAGCCTTTGCAAATTTACGAATTTCATTGTTTATTCGATACAGCACGTTATAGTGGCCCGATTGTAATGAATGATACCTTAATCAAAAGCTCTAATCATCAGTATGAATACTACTATAAAATATGTATACATTTCAGCAAAAAAATTGTATACAAAAAATCAGCAAATCTGCAAAGGGGTTAGCCTTTGCAAATTTACGAATTTCATTGTTTATTCGATACAACACGTAATAGTGGCCCGATTGTGATGAATGATACCTTAATCAAAAGCTCTGATCATCAGTATAAATACTACTATAAAATATGTATATATTTCAGCAAAAAAAAGTGTATACAAAAAATCAGCAAATCTGCATAGGGGTTAGCCTTTGCAAATTTACGAATTTCATTGTTTATTCGATACAGCACGTTATAGTGGCCCGATTGTAATGAATGATACCTTAATCAAAAGCTCTGATCATCAGTATAAATACTACTATAAAATATGTATACATTTCAGCAAAAAAATTGTGTACAAAAAATCAGCAAATCTGCATAGGGGTTAGCCTTTGCAAATTTACGAATTTCATTGTTTATTCGATACAGCACGTTATAGTGGCCCGATTGTAATGAATGATACCTTAATCAAAAGCTCTGATCATCAGTATAAATACTACTATAAAATATGTATACATTTCACCAAAAAAATTGTATAAAAAAAATCAGCAAATCTGCATAGGGGTTAGCCTTTGCAAATTTACGAATTTCATTGTTTATTCGATACAGCACGTTATAGTGGCCCGATTGTAATGAATGATACCTTAATCAAAAGCTCTGATCAGCAGTATAAATACTACTATAAAATATGTATACATTTCAGAAAAAAAATTGTATACAAAAAATCTGCAAAGGGGTTAGCCTTTGCAAATTTACGAATTTCATTGTTTATTCGATACAGCACGTTATAGTGGCCCGATTGTAATGAATGATACCTTAATCAAAAGCTCTGATCATCAGTATAAATACTACTATAAAATATGTATACATTTCAGCAAAAAAATTGTATAAAAAAAATCAGCAAATCTGCAAAGGGGTTAGCCTTTGCAAATTTACGAATTTCATTGTTTATTCGATACAGCACGTTATAGTGGCCCGATTGTAATGAATGATACCTTAATCAAAAGCTCTGATCATCAGTATAAATACTACTATAAAATATGTATACATTTCAGCAAAAAAATTGTATACAAAAAATCAGCAAATTTGCAAAGGGGTTAGCCTTTGCAAATTTACGAATTTCATTGTTTATTCGATACAGCACGTTATAGTGGCCCGATTGTAATGAATGATACCTTAATCAAAAGCTCTGATCATCAGTATAAATACTACTATAAAATATGTATACATTTCAGCAAACAAATTGTATACAAAAAATCAGCAAATCTGCAAAGGGGTTAGCCTTTGCAAATTTACGAATTTCATTGTTTATTCGATACAGCACGTTATAGTGGCCCGATTGTAATGAATGATACCTTAATCAAAAGCTCTGATCATCAGTATAAATACTACTATAAAATATGTATACATTTCAGCAAAAAAATTGTATACAAAAAATCAGCAAATCTGCAAAGGGGTTAGCCTTTGCAAATTTACGAATTTCATTGTTTATTCGATACAGCACGTTATAGTGGCCCGATTGTAATGAATGATACCTTAATCAAAAGCTCTGATCATCAGTATAAATACTACTATAAAATATGTATACATTTCAACAAAAAAATTGTATACAAAAAATCAGCAAATTTGCAAAGGGGTGAGCCTTTGCAAATTTACGAATTTCATTGTTTATTCGATACAGCACGTTATAGTGGCCCGATTGTAATGAATGATACCTTAATCAAAAGCTCTGATCATCAGTATAAATACTACTATAAAATATGTATACATTTCAGCAAAAAAATTGTATACAAAAAATCAGCAAATCTGCAAAGGGGTTAGCCTTTGCAAATTTACGAATTTCATTGTTTATTCGATACAGCACGTTATAGTGGCCCGATTGTAATGAATGATACCTTAATCAAAAGCTCTGATCATCAGTATAAATACTACTATAAAATATGTATACATTTCAGCAAAAAAATTGTATACAAAAAATCAGCAAATCTGCATAGGGGTTAGCCTTTGCAAATTTACGAATTTCATTGTTTATTCGATACAGCACGTTATAGTGGCCCGATTGTAATGAATGATACCTTAATCAAAAGCTCTGATCATCAGTATAAATACTACTATAAAATATGTATACATTTCAGCAAAAAAATTGTATACAAAAAATCAGCAAATCTGCATAGGGGTTAGCCTTTGCAAATTTACGAATTTCATTGTTTATTCGATACAGCACGTTATAGTGGCCCGATTGTAATGAATGATACCTTAATCAAAAGCTCTGATCATCAGTATAAATACTACTATAAAATATGTATACATTTCAGCAAAAAAATTGTATACAAAAAATCAGCAAATCTGCAAAGGGGTTAGCCTTTGCAAATTTACGAATTTCATTGTTTATTCGATACAGCACGTTATAGTGGCCCGATTGTAATGAATGATACCTTAATCAAAAGCTCTAATCATCAGTATAAATACTACTATAAAATGTGTATACATTTCAGCAAAAAAATTGTATACAAAAAATCAGCAAATCTGCAAAGGGGTTAGCCTTTGCAAATTTACGAATTTCATTGTTTATTCGATACAGCACGTTATAGTGGCCCGATTGTAATGAATGATACCTTAATCAAAAGCTCTGATCATCAGTATAAATACTACTATAAAATATGTATACATTTCAGCAAAAAAATTGTATACAAAAAATCAGCAAATCTGCATAAGGGTTAGCCTTTGCAAATTTACGAATTTCATTGTTTATTCGATACAGCATGTTATAGTGGCCCGATTGTAATGAATGATACCTTAATCAAAAGCTCTGATCATCAGTATAAATACTACTATAAAATATGTATACATTTCAGCAAAAAAATTGTATTCAAAAAATCAGCAAATCTGCAAAGGGGTTAGCCTTTGCAAATTTACGAATTTCATTGTTTATTCGATACAGCACGTTATAGTGGCCCGATTGTAATGAATGATACCTTAATCAAAAGCTCTGATCATCAGTATAAATACTACTATAAAATATGTATACATTTCAGCAAAAAAATTGTATACAAAAAATCAGCAAATCTGCATAGGGGTTAGCCTTTGCAAATTTACGAATTTCATTGTTTATTCGATACAGCACGTTATAGTGGCCCGATTGTAATGAATGATACCTTAATCAAAAGCTCTGATCATCAGTATAAATACTACTATAAAATATGTATACATTTCAGCAAAAAAATTGTATACAAAAAATCAGCAAATCTGCAAAGGGGTTAGCCTTTGCAAATTTACGAATTTCATTGTTTATTCGATACAGCACGTTATAGTGGCCCGATTGTAATGAATGATACCTTAATCAAAAGCTCTAATCATCAGTATAAATACTTCTATAAAATATGTATACATTTCAGCAAAAAAATTGTATACAAAAAATCAGCAAATCTGCATAGGGGTTAGCCTTTGCAAATTTACGAATTTCATTGTTTATTCGATACAACACGTAATAGTGGCCCGATTGTGATGAATGATACCTTAATCAAAAGCTCTGATCATCAGTATAAATACTGCTTTAAAATATGTATACATTTCAGCAAAAAATTTTATACAAAAAATCAGCAAATCTGCAAAGGGGTTAGCCTTTGCAAATTTACGAATTTCATTGTTTATTCGATACAGCACGTTATAGTGGCCCGATTGTAATGAATGATACCTTAATCAAAAGCTCTGATCATCAGTATAAATACTACTATAAAATATGTATACATTTCAGCAAAAAAATTGTATACAAAAAATCAGCAAATCTGCAAAGGGGTTAGCCTTTGCAAATTTACGAATTTCATTGTTTATTCGATACAGCACGTTATAGTGGCCCGATTGTAATGAATGATACCTTAATCAAAAGCTCTAATCATCAGTATAAATACTACTATAAAATATGTATACATTTCAGCAAAAAAATTGTATACAAAAAATCAGCAAATCTGCATAGGGGTTAGCCTTTGCAAATTTACGAATTTCATTGTTTATTCGATACAGCACGTTATAGTGGCCCGATTGTAATGAATGATACCTTAATCAAAAGCTCTGATCATCAGTATAAATACTACTATAAAATATGTATACATTTCAGCAAAAAAATTGTATACAAAAAATCAGCAAATCTGCATAGGGGTTAGCCTTTGCAAATTTACGAATTTCATTGTTTATTCGATACAGCACGTTATAGTGGCCCGATTGTAATGAATGATACCTTAATCAAAAGCTCTGATCATCAGTATAAATACTACTATAAAATATGTATACATTTCAGCAAAACAATTGTATACAAAAAATCAGCAAATCTGCATAGGGGTTAGCCTTTGCAAATTTACGAATTTCATTGTTTATTCGATACAACACGTAATAGTGGCCCGATTGTGATGAATGATACCTTAATCAAAAGCTCTGATCATCAGTATAAATACTGCTTTAAAATATGTATACATTTCAGCAAAAAATTGTATACAAAAAATCAGTAAATCTGCAAAGGGGTTAGCCTTTGCAAATTTACGAATTTCATTGTTTATACGATACAGCACGTTATAGTGGCCCGATTGTAATGAATGATACTTTAATCAAAAGCTCTGATTATCAGTATAAATACTACAATAAAATATGTATACATTTCAGCAAAAAAATTGTATACAAAAAATCAGCAAATCTGCATAGGGGTTAGCCTTTGCAAATTTACGAATTTCATTGTTTATTCGATACAACACGTAATAGTGGCCCGATTGTGATGAATGATACCTTAATCAAAAGCTCTGATCATCAGTATAAATACTGCTTTAAAATATGTATACATTTCAGCAAAAAATTTTATACAAAAAATCAGCAAATCTGCAAAGGGGTTAGCCTTTGCAAATTTACGAATTTCATTGTTTATTCGATACAGCACGTTATAGTGGCCCGATTGTAATGAATGATACCTTAATCAAAAGCTGTGATCATCAGTATAAATACTACTATAAAATATGTATACATTTCAGCAAAAAAGTTGTATACAAAAAATCAGCAAATCTGCATAGGGGTTAGCCTTTGCAAATTTATGAATTTCATTGTTTATTCGATACAGCACGTTATAGTGGCCCGATTGTAATGAATGATACCTTAATCAAAAGCTCTAATCATCAGTATAAATACTACTATAAAATATGTATACATTTCAGCAAAAAAATTGTATACAAAAAATCAGCAAATCTGCATAGGGGTTAGCCTTTGCAAATTTACGAATTTCATTGTTTATTCGATACAGCACGTTATAGTGGCCCGATTGTAATGAATGATACCTTAATCAAAAGCTCTGATCATCAGTATAAATACTACTATAAAATATGTATACATTTCAGCAAAAAAATTGTATACAAAAAATCAGCAAATCTGCAAAGGGGTTAGCCTTTGCAAATTTACGAATTTCATTGTTTATTCGATACATCACGTTATAGTGGCCCGATTGTAATGAATGATACATTAATCAAAAGCTCTGATCATCAGTATAAATACTACTATAAAATATGTATACATTTCAGCAAAAAAATTTATACAAAAAATCAGCAAATCTGCAAAGGGGTTAGCCTTTGCAAATTTACGAATTTCATTGTTTATTCGATACAGCACGTTATAGTGGCCCGATTGTAATGAATGATACCTTAATCAAAAGCTCTAATCATCAGTATAAATACTACTATAAAATATGTATACATTTCAGCAAAAAAATTGTATACAAAAAATCAGCAAATCTGCATAGGGGTTAGCCTTTGCAAATTTACGAATTTCATTGTTTATTCGATACAACACGTAATAGTGGCCCGATTGTGATGAATGATACCTTAATCAAAAGCTCTGATCATCAGTATAAATACTGCTTTAAAATATGTATACATTTTAACAAAAAATTTTATACAAAAAATCAGCAAATCTGCAAAGGGGTTAGCCTTTGCAAATTTACGAATTTCATTGTTTATTCGATACAGCACGTTATAGTGGCCCGATTGTAATGAATGATACCTTAATCAAAAGCTCTGATCATCAGTATAAATACTACTATAAAATATGTATACATTTCAGCAAAAAAATTGTATACAAAAAATCAGCAAATCTGCAAAGGGGTTAGCCTTTGCAAATTTACGAATTTCATTGTTTATTCGATACAGCACGTTATAGTGGCCCGATTGTAATGAATGATACCTTAATCAAAAGCTCTAATCATCAGTATAAATACTACTATAAAATATGTATACATTTCAGCAAAAAAATTGTATACAAAAAATCAGCAAGTCTGCATAGGGGTTAGCCTTTGCAAATTTACGAATTTCATTGTTTATTCGATACAACACGTAATAGTGGCCCGATTGTGATGAATGATACCTTAATCAAAAGCTCTGATCATCAGTATAAATACTGCTTTAAAATATGTATACATTTCAGCAAAAAAATTGTATACAAAAAATCAGCAAATCTGCAAAGGGGTTAGCCTTTGCAAATTTACGAATTTCATTGTTTATTCGATACAGCACGTTATAGTGGCCCGATTGTAATGAATGATACCTTAATCAAAAGCTCTAATCATCAGTATAAATACTACTATAAAATATGTATACATTTCAGCAAAAAAATTGTATACAAAAAATCAGCAAATCTGCAAAGGGGTTAGCCTTTGCAAATTTACGAATTTCATTGTTTATTCGATACAGCACGTTATAGTGGCCCGATTGTAATGAATGATACCTTAATCAAAAGCTCTGATCATCAGTATAAATACTGCTTTAAAATATGAATACATTTCAGCAAAAAATTTTATACAAAAAATCAGCAAATCTGCAAAGGGGTTAGCCTTTGCAAATTTACGAATTTCATTGTTTATTCGATACAGCACGTTATAGTGGCCCGATTGTAATGAATGATACCTTAATCAAAAGCTCTGATCATCAGTATAAATACTACAATAAAATATGTATACATTTCAGCAAACAAATTGTATACAAAAAATCAGCAAATCTGCATAGGGGTTAGCCTTTGCAAATTTACGAATTTCATTGTTTATTCGATACAACACGTAATAGTGGCCCGATTGTGATGAATGATACCTTAATCAAAAGCTCTGATCATCAGTATAAATACTACTATAAAATATGTATACATTTTAGCAAAAAATTTTATACAAAAAATCAGCAAATCTGCAAAGGGGTTAGCCTTTGCAAATTTACGAATTTCATTGTTTATTCGATACAGCACGTTATAGTGGCCCGATTGTAATGAATGATACCTTAATCAAAAGCTCTGATCATCAGTATAAATACTACTATAAAATATGTATACATTTCAGCAAAAAAATTGTATACAAAAAATCAGCAAATCTGCATAGGGGTTAGCCTTTGCAAATTTATGAATTTCATTGTTTATTCGATACAGCACGTTATAGTGGCCCGATTGTAATGAATGATACCTTAATCAAAAGCTCTAATCATCAGTATAAATACTATTATAAAATATGTATACATTTCAGCAAAAAAATTGTATACAAAAAATCAGCAAATCTGCATAGGGGTTAGCCTTTGCAAATTTACGAATTTCATTGTTTATTCGATACAGCACGTTATAGTGGCCCGATTGTAATGAATGATACCTTAATCAAAAGCTCTGATCATCAGTATAAATACTACTATAAAATATGTATACATTTCAGCAAAAAAATTGTGTACAAAAAATCAGCAAATCTGCATAGGGGTTAGCCTTTGCAAATTTACGAATTTCATTGTTTATTCGATACAGCACGTTATAGTGGCCCGATTGTAATGAATGATACCTTAATCAAAAGCTCTGATCATCAGTATAAATACTACTATAAAATATGTATACATTTCACCAAAAAAATTGTATAAAAAAAATCAGCAAATCTGCATAGGGGTTAGCCTTTGCAAATTTACGAATTTCATTGTTTATTCGATACAGCACGTTATAGTGGCCCGATTGTAATGAATGATACCTTAATCAAAAGCTCTGATCAGCAGTATAAATACTACTATAAAATATGTATACATTTCAGAAAAAAAATTGTATACAAAAAATCAGCAAATCTGCAAAGGGGTTAGCCTTTGCAAATTTACGAATTTCATTGTTTATTCGATACAGCACGTTATAGTGGCCCGATTGTAATGAATGATACCTTAATCAAAAGCTCTGATCATCAGTATAAATACTACTATAAAATATGTATACATTTCAGCAAAAAAATTGTATACAAAAAATCAGCAAATCTGCAAAGGGGTTAGCCTTTGCAAATTTACGAATTTCATTGTTTATTCGATACATCACGTTATAGTGGCCCGATTGTAATGAATGATACATTAATCAAAAGCTCTGATCATCAGTATAAATACTACTATAAAATATGTATACATTTTAGCAAAAAAATTTATACAAAAAATCAGCAAATCTGCAAAGGGGTTAGCCTTTGCAAATTTACGAATTTCATTGTTTATTCGATACAGCACGTTATAGTGGCCCGATTGTAATGAATGATACCTTAATCAAAAGCTCTGATCATCAGTATAAATACTACTATAAAATATGTATACATTTCAGCAAAAAAATTGTATACAAAAAATCAGCAAATCTGCATAGGGGTTAGCCTTTGCAAATTTACGAATTTCATTGTTTATTCGATACAACACGTAATAGTGGCCCGATTGTGATGAATGATACCTTAATCAAAAGCTCTGATCATCAGTATAAATACTGCTTTAAAATATGTATACATTTTAACAAAAAATTTTATACAAAAAATCAGCAAATCTGCAAAGGGGTTAGCCTTTGCAAATTTACGAATTTCATTGTTTATTCGATACAGCACGTTATAGTGGCCCGATTGTAATGAATGATACCTTAATCAAAAGCTCTGATCATCAGTATAAATACTACTATAAAATATGTATACATTTCAGCAAAAAAATTGTATACAAAAAATCAGCAAATCTGCAAAGGGGTTAGCCTTTGCAAATTTACGAATTTCATTGTTTATTCGATACAGCACGTTATAGTGGCCCGATTGTAATGAATGATACCTTAATCAAAAGCTATAATCATCAGTATAAATACTACTATAAAATATGTATACATTTCAGCAAAAAAATTGTATACAAAAAATCAGCAAGTCTGCATAGGGGTTAGCCTTTGCAAATTTACGAATTTCATTGTTTATTCGATACAACACGTAATAGTGGCCCGATTGTGATGAATGATACCTTAATCAAAAGCTCTGATCATCAGTATAAATACTGCTTTAAAATATGTATACATTTCAGCAAAAAAATTGTATACAAAAAATCAGCAAATCTGCAAAGGGGTTAGCCTTTGCAAATTTACGAATTTCATTGTTTATTCGATACAGCACGTTATAGTGGCCCGATTGTAATGAATGATACCTTAATCAAAAGCTCTAATCATCAGTATAAATACTACTATAAAATATGTATACATTTCAGCAAAAAAATTGTATACAAAAAATCAGCAAATCTGCAAAGGGGTTAGCCTTTGCAAATTTACGAATTTCATTGTTTATTCGATACAGCACGTTATAGTGGCCCGATTGTAATGAATGATACCTTAATCAAAAGCTCTAATCATCAGTATAAATACTTCTATAAAATATGTATACATTTCAGCAAAAAAATTGTATACAAAAAATAAGCAAATCTGCATAGGGGTTAGCCTTTGCAAATTTACGAATTTCATTGTTTATTCGATACAGCACGTTATAGTGGCCCGATTGTAATGAATGATACCTTAATCAAAAGCTCTGATCATCAGTATAAATACTACTATAAAATATGTATACATTTCAGCAAAAAAATTGTATACAAAAAATCAGCAAATCTGCAAAGGGGTTAGCCTTTGCAAATTTACGAATTTCATTGTTTATTCGATACAGCACGTTATAGTGGCCCGATTGTAATGAATGATACCTTAATCAAAAGCTCTGATCATCAGTATAAATACTACTATAAAATATGTATACATTTCAGCAAAAAAATTGTATACAAAAAATCAGCAAATCTGCATAGGGGTTAGCCTTTGCAAATTTACGAATTTCATTGTTTATTCGATACAACACGTAATAGTGGCCCGATTGTAATGAATGATACCTTAATCAAAAGCTCTGATCATCAGTATAAATACTACTATAAAATATGTATACATTTCAGCAAAAAAATTGTATACAAAAAATCAGCAAATCTGCATAGGGGTTAGCCTTTGCAAATTTATGAATTTCATTGTTTATTCGATACAGCACGTTATAGTGGCCCGATTGTAATGAATGATACCTTAATCAAAAGCTCTAATCATCAGTATAAATACTACTATAAAATATGTATACATTTCAGCAAAAAAATTGTATACAAAAAATCAGCAAATCTGCATAGGGGTTAGCCTTTGCAAATTTACGAATTTCATTGTTTATTCGATACAGCACGTTATAGTGGCCCGATTGTAATGAATGATACCTTAATCAAAAGCTCTGATCATCAGTATAAATACTACTATAAAATATGTATACATTTCAGCAAAAAAATTGTATACAAAAAATCAGCAAATCTGCAAAGGGGTTAGCCTTTGCAAATTTACGAATTTCATTGTTTATTCGATACAGCACGTTATAGTGGCCCGATTGTAATGAATGATACATTAATCAAAAGCTCTGATCATCAGTATAAATACTACTATAAAATATGTATACATTTCAGCAAAAAAATTTATACAAAAAATCAGCAAATCTGCAAAGGGGTTAGCCTTTGCAAATTTACGAATTTCATTGTTTATTCGATACAGCACGTTATAGTGGCCCGATTGTAATGAATGATACCTTAATCAAAAGCTCTGATCATCAGTATAAATACTACTATAAAATATGTATACATTTCAGCAAAAAAATTGTATACAAAAAATCAGCAAATCTGCATAGGGGTTAGCCTTTGCAAATTTACGAATTTCATTGTTTATTCGATACAGCACGTTATAGTGGCCCGATTGTAATGAATGATACCTTAATCAAAAGCTCTGATCATCAGTATAAATACTACTATAAAATATGTATACATTTCAGCAAAAAAATTGTATACAAAAAATCAGCAAATCTGCAAAGGGGTTAGCCTTTGCAAATTTACGAATTTCATTGTTTATTCGATACAGCACGTTATAGTGGCCCGATTGTAATGAATGATACCTTAATCAAAAGCTCTAATCATCAGTATAAATACTACTATAAAATATGTATACATTTCAGCAAAAAAATTGTATACAAAAAATCAGCAAATCTGCAAAGGGGTTAGCCTTTGCAAATTTACGAATTTCATTGTTTATTCGATACAGCACGTTATAGTGGCCCGATTGTAATGAATGATACCTTAATCAAGAGCTCTGATCATCAGTATAAATACTACTATAAAATATGTATACATTTCAGCAAAAAAATTGTATACAAAAAATCAGCAAATCTGCAAAGGGGTTAGCCTTTGCAAATTTACGAATTTCATTGTTTATTCGATACAGCACGTTATAGTGGCCCGATTGTAATGAATGATACCTTAATCAAAAGCTCTAATCATCAGTATAAATACTACTATAAAATATGTATACATTTCAGCAAAAAAATTGTATACAAAAAATCAGCAAATCTGCATAGGGGTTAGCCTTTGCAAATTTACGAATTTCATTGTTTATTCGATACAGCACGTTATAGTGGCCCGATTGTAATGAATGATACCTTAATCAAAAGCTCTGATCATCAGTATAAATACTACTATAAAATATGTATACATTTCAGCAAAAAAATTGTATACAAAAAATCAGCAAATCTGCAAAGGGGTTAGCCTTTGCAAATTTACGAATTTCATTGTTTATTCGATACAGCACGTTATAGTGGCCCGATTGTAATGAATGATACCTTAATCAAAAGCTCTGATCATCAGTATAAATACTACTATAAAATATGTATACATTTCAGCAAAAAAATTGTATACAAAAAATCAGCAAATCTGCAAAGGGGTTAGCCTTTGCAAATTTACGAATTTCATTGTTTATTCGATACAGCACGTTATAGTGGCCCGATTGTAATGAATGATACCTTAATCAAAAGCTCTAATCATCAGTATAAATACTACTATAAAATATGTATACATTTCAGCAAAAAAATTGTATACAAAAAATCAGCAAATCTGCAAAGGGGTTAGCCTTTGCAAATTTACGAATTTCATTGTTTATTCGATACAACACGTAATAGTGGCCCGATTGTAATGAATAATACCTTAATCAAAAGCTCTAATCATCAGTATAAATACTACTATAAAATATGTATACATTTCAGCAAAAAAATTGTATACAAAAAATCAGCAAATCTGCAAAGGGGTTAAATCAAAAGCTCTGATCAGCAGTATAAATACTACTATAAAATATGTATACATTTCAGCAAAAAAATTGTATACAAAAAATCAGCAAATCTGCAAAGGGGTTAGCCTTTGCAAATTTACGAATTTCATTGTTTATTCGATACAGCACGTTATAGTGGCCCGATTGTAATGAATGATACCTTAATCAAAAGCTCTGATCATCAGTATAAATACTACTATAAAATATGTATACATTTCAGCAAAAAAATTGTATACAAAAAATCAGCAAATCTGCATAGGGGTTAGCCTTTGCAAATTTACGAATTTCATTGTTTATTCGATACAGTACGTTATAGTGGCCCGATTGTAATGAATGATACCTTAATCAAAAGCTCTGATCATCAGTATAAATACTACTATAAAATATGTATACATTTCAGCAAAAAAATTGTATACAAAAAATCAGCAAATCTGCAAAGGGGTTAGCCTTTGCAAATTTACGAATTTCATTGTTTATTCGATACAGCACGTTATAGTGGCCCGATTGTAATGAATGATACCTTAATCAAAAGCTCTGATCATCAGTATAAATACTACTATAAAATATGTATACATTTCAGCAAAAAAATTGTATACAAAAAATCAGCAAATCTGCATAGGGGTTAGCCTTTGCAAATTTACGAATTTCATTGTTTATTCGATACAGCACGTTATAGTGGCCCGATTGTAATGAATGATACCTTAATCAAAAGCTCTGATCATCAGTATAAATACTACTATAAAATATGTATACATTTCAGCAAAAAAATTGTATACAAAAAATCAGCAAATCTGCAAAGGGGTTAGCCTTTGCAAATTTACGAATTTCATTGTTTATTCGATACAGCACGTTATAGTGGCCCGATTGTAATGAATGATACCTTAATCAAGAGCTCTGATCATCAGTATAAATACTACTATAAAATATGTATACATTTCAGCAAAAAAATTGTATACAAAAAATCAGCAAATCTGCAAAGGGGTTAGCCTTTGCAAATTTACGAATTTCATTGTTTATTCGATACAGCACGTTATAGTGGCCCGATTGTAATGAATGATACCTTAATCAAAAGCTCTAATCATCAGTATAAATACTACTATAAAATATGTATACATTTCAGCAAAAAAATTGTATACAAAAAATCAGCAAATCTGCATAGGGGTTAGCCTTTGCAAATTTACGAATTTCATTGTTTATTCGATACAGCACGTTATAGTGGCCCGATTGTAATGAATGATACCTTAATCAAAAGCTCTGATCATCAGTATAAATACTACTATAAAATATGTATACATTTCAGCAAAAAAATTGTATACAAAAAATCAGCAAATCTGCAAAGGGGTTAGCCTTTGCAAATTTACGAATTTCATTGTTTATTCGATACAGCACGTTATAGTGGCCCGATTGTAATGAATGATACCTTAATCAAAAGCTCTGATCATCAGTATAAATACTACTATAAAATATGTATACATTTCAGCAAAAAAATTGTATACAAAAAATCAGCAAATCTGCAAAGGGGTTAGCCTTTGCAAATTTACGAATTTCATTGTTTATTCGATACAGCACGTTATAGTGGCCCGATTGTAATGAATGATACCTTAATCAAAAGCTCTAATCATCAGTATAAATACTACTATAAAATATGTATACATTTCAGCAAAAAAATTGTATACAAAAAATCAGCAAATCTGCAAAGGGGTTAGCCTTTGCAAATTTACGAATTTCATTGTTTATTCGATACAACACGTAATAGTGGCCCGATTGTAATGAATAATACCTTAATCAAAAGCTCTAATCATCAGTATAAATACTACTATAAAATATGTATACATTTCAGCAAAAAAATTGTATACAAAAAATCAGCAAATCTGCAAAGGGGTTAAATCAAAAGCTCTGATCAGCAGTATAAATACTACTATAAAATATGTATACATTTCAGCAAAAAAATTGTATACAAAAAATCAGCAAATCTGCAAAGGGGTTAGCCTTTGCAAATTTACGAATTTCATTGTTTATTCGATACAGCACGTTATAGTGGCCCGATTGTAATGAATGATACCTTAATCAAAAGCTCTGATCATCAGTATAAATACTACTATAAAATATGTATACATTTCAGCAAAAAAATTGTATACAAAAAATCAGCAAATCTGCAAAGGGGTTAGCCTTTGCAAATTTACGAATTTCATTGTTTATTCGATACAGCACGTTATAGTGGCCCGATTGTAATGAATGATACCTTAATCAAAAGCTCTGATCATCAGTATAAATACTACTATAAAATATGTATACATTTCAGCAAAAAAATTGTATACAAAAAATCAGCAAATCTGCATAGGGGTTAGCCTTTGCAAATTTACGAATTTCATTGTTTATTCGATACAGCACGTTATAGTGGCCCGATTGTAATGAATGATACCTTAATCAAAAGCTCTGATCATCAGTATAAATACTACTATAAAATATGTATACATTTCAGCAAAAAAATTGTATACAAAAAATCAGCAAATCTGCAAAGGGGTTAGCCTTTGCAAATTTACGAATTTCATTGTTTATTCGATACAGCACGTTATAGTGGCCCGATTGTAATGAATGATACCTTAATCAAAAGCTCTAATCATCAGTATAAATACTACTATAAAATATGTATACATTTCAGCAAAAAAATTGTATACAAAAAATCAGCAAATCTGCATAGGGGTTAGCCTTTGCAAATTTACGAATTTCATTGTTTATTCGATACAACACGTAATAGTGGCCCGATTGTGATGAATGATACCTTAATCAAAAGCTCTGATCAACAGTATAAATACTACTATAAAATATGTATACATTTCAGCAAAAAAATTTTATACAAAAAATCAGCAAATCTGCAAAGGGGTTAAATCAAAAGCTCTGATCAGCAGTATAAATACTACTATAAAATATGTATACATTTCAGCAAAAAAATTGTATACAAAAAATCAGCAAATCTGCAAAGGGGTTAGCCTTTGCAAATTTACGAATTTCATTGTTTATTCGATACAGCACGTTATAGTGGCCCGATTGTAATGAATGATACCTTAACCAAAAGCTCTGATCATCAGTATAAATACTACTATAAAATATGTATACATTTCAGCAAAAAAATTTTATACAAAAAATTAGCAAATCTGCAAAGGGGTTAGCCTTTGCAAATTTACGAATTTCATTGTTTATTCGATCCAGCACGTTATAGTGGCCCGATTGTAATGAATGATACCTTAATCAAAAGCTCTGATCATCAGTATAAATACTACTATAAAATATGTATACATTTCAGCAAAAAAATTGTATACAAAAAATCAGCAAATCTGCAAAGGGGTTAGCCTTTGCAAATTTACGAATTTCATTGTTTATTCGATACAGCACGTTATAGTGGCCCGATTGTAATGAATGATACATTAATCAAAAGCTCTGATCATCAGTATAAATACTACTACAAAATATGTATACATTTCAGCAAAAAAATTGTATACAAAAAATCAGCAAATCTGCAAAAGGGTTAGCCTTTGCAAATTTACGAATTTCATTGTTTATTCGATACAGCACGTTATAGTGGCCCGATTGTAATAAATGATACCTTAATCAAAAGCTCTGATCATCAGTATAAATACTACTATAAAATATGTATACATTTCAGCAAAAAAATTGTTTACAAAAAATCAGCAAATCTGCAAAGGGGTTAGCCTTTGCAAATTTACGAATTTCATTGTTTATTCGATACAACACGTAATAGTGGCCCGATTGTGATGAATGATACCTTAATCAAAAGCTCTGATCATCAGTATAAATACTACTATAAAATATGTATACATTTCAGCAAAAAAATTGTATACAAAAAATCAGCAAATCTGCATAGGGGTTAGTCTTTGCAAATTTACGAATTTCATTGTTTATTCGATACAGCACGTTATAGTGGCCCGATTGTAATGAATGATACCTTAATCAAAAGCTCTGATCATCAGTATAAATACTACTATAAAATATGTATACATTTCAGCAAAAAAATTGTATACAAAAAATCAGCAAATCTGCAAAGGGGTTAGCCTTTGCAAATTTACGAATTTCATTGTTTATTCGATACAACACGTAATAGTGGCCCGATTGTGATGAATGATACCTTAATCAAAGCTCTGATCATCAGTATAAATACTACTATAAAATATGTATACATTTCAGCAAAAAAATTGTATACAAAAAATCAGCAAATCTGCATAGGGGTTAGCCTTTGCAAATTTACGAATTTCATTGTTTATTCGATACAACACGTAATAGTGGCCCGATTGTGATGAATGATACCTTAATCAAAAGCTCTGATCATCAGTATAAATACTACTATAAAATATGTATACATTTCAGCAAAAAAATTGTATACAAAAAATCAGCAAATCTACATAGGGGTCTTTGCAAATTTACGAATTTCATTGTTTATTCGATACAGCACGTTATAGTGGCCCGATTGTAATGAATGATACCTTAATCAAAAGCTCTGATCATCAGTATAAATACTACTATAAAATATGTATACATTTCAGCAAAAAAATTGTATACAAAAAATCAGCAAATCTGCAAAGGGGTTAGCCTTTGCAAATTTACGAATTTCATTGTTTATTCGATACAGCACGTTATAGTGGCCCGATTGTAATGAATGATACATTAATCAAAAGCTCTGATCATCAGTATAAATACTACTATAAAATATGTATACATTTCAGCAAAAAAAATTATACAAAAAATCAGCAAATCTGCAAAGGGGTTAGCCTTTGCAAATTTACGAATTTCATTGTTTATTCGATACAGCACGTTATAGTGGCCCGATTGTAATGAATGATACCTTAATCAAAAGCTCTGATCATCAGTATAAATACTACTATAAAATATGTATACATTTCAGCAAAAAAATTGTATACAAATAATCAGCAAATCTGCAAAGGGGTTAGCCTTTGCAAATTTACGAATTTCATTGTTTATTCGATACAGCACGTTATAGTGGCCCGATTGTAATGAATGATACCTTAATCAAAAGCTCTGATCAGCAGTATAAATACTACTATAAAATATGTATACATTTCAGCAAAAAAATTGTATACAAATAATCAGCAAATCTGCATAGGGTTTAGCCTTTGCAAATTTACGAATTTCATTGTTTATTCGATACAGCACGTTATAGTGGCCCGATTGTAATGAATGATACCTTAATCAAAAGCTCTGATCATCAGTATAAATACTACTATAAAATATGTATACATTTCAGCAAAAAAATTGTATACAAAAAATCAGCAAATCTGCAAAGGGGTTAGCCTTTGCAAATTTACGAATTTCATTGTTTATTCGATACAGCACGTTATAGTGGCCCGATTGTAATGAATGATACCTTAATCAAAAGCTCTGATCATCAGTATAAATACTACTATAAAATATGTATACATTTCAGCAAAAAAATTGTATACAAAAAATCAGCAAATCTGCAAAGGGGTTAGCCTTTGCAAATTTACGAATTTCATTGTTTATTCGATACAGCACGTTATAGTGGCCCGATTGTAATGAATGATACCTTAATCAAAAGCTCTGATCATCAGTATAAATACTACTATAAAATATGTATACATTTCAGCAAAAAAATTGTATACAAAAAATCAGCAAATCTGCATAGGGGTTAGCCTTTGCAAATTTACGAATTTCATTGTTTATTCGATACAGCACGTTATAGTGGCCCGATTGTAATGAATGATACCTTAATCAAAAGCTCTGATCATCAGTATAAATACTACTATAAAATATGTATACATTTCAGCAAAAAAATTGTATACAAAAAATCAGCAAATCTGCAAAGGGGTTAGCCTTTGCAAATTTACGAATTTCATTGTTTATTCGATACAGCACGTTATAGTGGCCCGATTGTAATGAATGATACCTTAATCAAAAGCTCTGATCATCAGTATAAATACTACTATAAAATATGTATACATTTCAGCAAAAAAATTGTATACAAAAAATCAGCAAATCTGCAAAGGGGTTAGCCTTTGCAAATTTACGAATTTCATTGTTTATTCGATACAGCACGTTATAGTGGCCCGATTGTAATGAATGATACCTTAATCAAAAGCTCTAATCATCAGTATAAATACTACTATAAAATATGTATACATTTCAGCAAAAAAATTGTATACAAAAAATCAGCAAATCTGCATAGGGGTTAGCCTTTGCAAATTTACGAATTTCATTGTTTATTCGATACAGCACGTTATAGTGGCCCGATTGTAATGAATGATACCTTAATCAAAAGCTCTGATCATCAGTATAAATACTACTATAAAATATGTATACATTTCAGCAAAAAAATTGTATACAAAAAATCAGCAAATCTGCAAAGGGGTTAGCCTTTGCAAATTTACGAATTTCATTGTTTATTCGATACAGCACGTTATAGTGGCCCGATTGTAATGAATGATACCTTAATCAAAAGCTCTAATCATCAGTATAAATACTACTATAAAATATGTATACATTTCAGCAAAAAAATTGTATACAAAAAATCAGCAAATCTGCATAGGGGTTAGCCTTTGCAAATTTACGAATTTCATTGTTTATTCGATACAGCACGTTATAGTGGCCCGATTGTAATGAATGATACCTTAATCAAAAGCTCTGATCATCAGTATAAATACTAATATAAAATATGTATACATTTCAGCAAAAATATTGTATACAAAAAATCAGCAAATCTGCAAAGGGGTTAGCCTTTGCAAATTTACGAATTTCATTGTTTATTCGATACAGCACGTTATAGTGGCCCGATTGTAATGAATGATACCTTAATCAAAAGCTCTGATCATCAGTATAAATACTACTATAAAATATGTATACATTTCAGCAAAAAAATTGTATACAAAAAATCAGCAAATCTGCAAAGGGGTTAGCCTTTGCAAATTTACGAATTTCATTGTTTATTCGATACAGCACGTTATAGTGGCCCGATTGTAATGAATGATACCTTAATCAAAAGCTCTAATCATCAGTATAAATACTACTATAAAATATGTATACATTTCAGCAAAAAAATTGTATACAAAAAATCAGCAAATCTGCAAAGGGGTTAAATCAAAAGCTCTGATCAGCAGTATAAATACTACTATAAAATATGTATACATTTCAGCAAAAAAATTGTATACAAAAAATCAGCAAATCTGCAAAGGGGTTAGCCTTTGCAAATTTACGAATTTCATTGTTTATTCGATACAGCACGTTATAGTGGCCCGATTGTAATGAATGATACCTTAATCAAAAGCTCTGATCATCAGTATAAATACTACTATAAAATATGTATACATTTCAGCAAAAAAATTGTATACAAAAAATCAGCAAATCTGCAAAGGGGTTAGCCTTTGCAAATTTACGAATTTCATTGTTTATTCGATACAGCACGTTATAGTGGCCCGATTGTAATGAATGATACCTTAATCAAAAGCTCTGATCATCAGTATAAATACTACTATAAAATATGTATACATTTCAGCAAAAAAATTGTATACAAAAAATCAGCAAATCTGCAAAGGGGTTAGCCTTTGCAAATTTACGAATTTCATTGTTTATTCGATACAGCACGTTATAGTGGCCCGATTGTAATGAATGATACCTTAATCAAAAGCTCTGATCATCAGTATAAATACTACTATAAAATATGTATACATTTCAGCAAAAAAATTGTATACAAAAAATCAGCAAATCTGCAAAGGGGTTAGCCTTTGCAAATTTACGAATTTCATTGTTTATTCGATACAGCACGTTATAGTGGCCCGATTGTAATGAAAGATACATTAATCAAAAGCTCTGATCATCAGTATAAATACTACTATAAAATATGTATACATTTCAGCAAAAAAATTGTATACAAAAAATCAGCAAATCTGCAAAGGGGTTAGCCTTTGCAAATTTACGAATTTCATTGTTTATTCGATACAGCACGTTATAGTGGCCCGATTGTAATGAATGATACCTTAATCAAAAGCTCTGATCATCAGTATAAATACTACTATAAAATATGTATACATTTCAGCAAAAAAATTGTATACAAATAATCAGCAAATCTGCATAGGGGTTAGCCTTTGCAAATTTACGAATTTCATTGTTTATTCGATACAGCACGTTATAGTGGCCCGATTGTAATGAATGATACCTTAATCAAAAGCTCTGATCAGCAGTATAAATACTACTATAAAATATGTATACATTTCAGCAAAAAAATTGTATACAAATAATCAGCAAATCTGCATAGGGGTTAGCCTTTGCAAATTTACGAATTTCATTGTTTATTCGATACAGCACGTTATAGTGGCCCGATTGTAATGAATGATACCTTAATAAAAAGCTCTGATCAGCAGTATAAATACTACTATAAAATATGTATACATTTCAGCAAAAAAATTGTATACAAAAAATCAGCAAATCTGCAAAGGGGTTAGCCTTTGCAAATTTACGAATTTCATTGTTTATTCGATACAGCACGTTATAGTGGCCCGATTGTAATGAATGATACCTTAATCAAAAGCTCTGATCATCAGTATAAATACTACTATAAAATATGTATACATTTCAGCAAAAAAATTGTATACAAAAAATCAGCAAATCTGCATAGGGGTTAGCCTTTGCAAATTTACGAATTTCATTGTTTATTCGATACAGCACGTTATAGTGGCCCGATTGTAATGAATGATACCTTAATCAAAAGCTCTGATCATCAGTATAAATACTACTATAAAATATGTATACATTTCAGCAAAAAAATTGTATACAAAAAATCAGCAAATCTGCAAAGGGGTTAGCCTTTGCAAATTTACGAATTTCATTGTTTATTCGATACAGCACGTTATATTGGCCCGATTGTAATGAATGATACCTTAATCAAAAGCTCTGATCATCAGTATAAATACTACTATAAAATATGTATACATTTCAGCAAAAAAATTGTATACAAAAAATCAGCAAATCTGCAAAGGGGTTAGCCTTTGCAAATTTACGAATTTCATTGTTTATTCGATACAGCACGTTATAGTGGCCCGATTGTGATGAATGATACCTTAATCAAAAGCTCTGATCATCAGTATAAATACTACTATAAAATATGTATACATTTCAGCAAAAAAATTGTATACAAAAAATCAGCAAATCTGCAAAGGGGTTAGCCTTTGCAAATTTACGAATTTCATTGTTTATTCGATACAGCACGTTATAGTGGCCCGATTGTAATGAATGATACCTTAATCAAAAGCTCTGATCATCAGTATAAATACTACTATAAAATATGTAAACATTTCAGCAAAAAAATTGTATACAAAAAATCAGCAAATCTGCAAAGGGGTTAGCCTTTGCAAATTTACGAATTTCATTGTTTATTCGATACAGCACGTTATAGTGGCCCGATTGTAATGAATGATACCTTAATCAAAAGCTCTGATCATCAGTATAAATACTACTATAAAATATGTATACATTTCAGCAAAAAAATTGTATACAAAAAATCAGCAAATCTGCAAAGGGGTTAGCCTTTGCAAATTTACGAATTTCATTGTTTATTCGATACAGCACGTTATAGTGGCCCGATTGTGATGAATGATACCTTAATCAAAAGCTCTGATCATCAGTATAAATACTACTATAAAATATGTATACATTTCAGCAAAAAAATTGTATACAAAAAATCAGCAAATCTGCAAAGGGGTTAGCCTTTGCAAATTTACGAATTTCATTGTTTATTCGATACAGCACGTTATAGTGGCCCGATTGTAATGAATGATACCTTAATCAAAAGCTCTGATCATCAGTATAAATACTACTATAAAATATGTAAACATTTCAGCAAAAAAATTTTATACAAAAAATCAGCAAATCTGCAAAGGGGTTAGCCTTTGCAAATTTACGAATTTCATTGTTTATTCGATACAGCACGTTATAGTGGCCCGATTGTAATGAATGATACCTCAAAAGCTCTAATCATCAGTATAAATACTACTATAAAATATGTATACATTTCAGCAAAAAAATTGTATACAAAAAATCAGCAAATCTGCAAAGGGGTTAGCCTTTGCAAATTTACGAATTTCATTGTTTATTCGATACAGCACGTTATAGTGGCCCGATTGTAATGAATGATACCTTAATCAAAAGCTCTGATCATCAGTATAAATACTACTATAAAATATGTATACATTTCAGCAAAAAAATTGTATACAAAAAATCAGCAAATCTGCAAAGGGGTTAGCCTTTGCAAATTTACGAATTTCATTGTTTATTCGATACAGCACGTTATAGTGGCCCGATTGTAATGAATGATACCTTATTCAAAAGCTCTAATCATCAGTATAAATACTACTATAAAATATGTATACATTTCAGCAAAAAAATTGTATACAAGAAATCAGCAAATCTGCAAAGGGGTTAGCCTTTGCAAATTTACGAATTTCATTGTTTATTCGATACAACACGTAATAGTGGCCCGATTGTAATGAATGATACCTTAATCAAAAGCTCTGATCATCAGTATAAATACTACTATAAAATATGTATACATTTCAGCAAAAAACTTGTATACAAAAAATCAGCAAATCTGCATAGGGGTTAGCCTTTGCAAATTTACGAATTTCATTGTTTATTCGATACAGCACGTTAAAGTGGCCTGATTGTAATGAATGATACCTTAATCAAAAGCTCTGATCATCAGTATAAATACTACTATAAAATATGTATACATTTCAGCAAAAAAATTGTATACAAAAAATCAGCAAATCTGCAAAGGGGTTAGCCTTTGCAAATTTACGAATTTCATTGTTTATTCGAAACAGCACGTTATAGTGGCCCGATTGTAATGAATGATACATTAATCAAAAGCTCTGATCATCAGTATAAATACTATTATAAAATATGTATACATTTCAGCAAAAAAATTGTTTACAAAAAATCAGCAAATCTGCAAAGGGGTTAGCCTTTGCAAATTTACGAATTTCATTGTTTATTCGATACAGCACGTTATAGTGGCCCGATTGTAATGAATGATACCTTAATCAAAAGCTCTGATCATCAGTATAAATACTACTATAAAATATGTATACATTTCAGCAAAAAAATTGTATACAAAAAATCAGCAAATCTGCAAAGGGGTTAGCCTTTGCAAATTTACGAATTTCATTGTTTATTCGATACAGCACGTTATAGTGGCCCGATTGTAATGAATGATACCTTAATCAAAAGCTCTGATCATCAGTATAAATACTACTATAAAATATGTAAACATTTCAGCAAAAAAATTGTATACAAAAAATCAGCAAATCTGCAAAGGGGTTAGCCTTTGCAAATTTACGAATTTCATTGTTTATTCGATACAGCACGTTATAGTGGCCCGATTGTAATGAATGATACCTTAATCAAAAGCTCTGATCATCAGTATAAATACTACTATAAAATATGTATACATTTCAGCAAAAAAATTGTATACAAAAAATCAGCAAATCTGCAAAGGGGTTAGCCTTTGCAAATTTACGAATTTCATTGTTTATTCGATACAGCACGTTATAGTGGCCCGATTGTGATGAATGATACCTTAATCAAAAGCTCTGATCATCAGTATAAATACTACTATAAAATATGTATACATTTCAGCAAAAAAATTGTATACAAAAAATCAGCAAATCTGCAAAGGGGTTAGCCTTTGCAAATTTACGAATTTCATTGTTTATTCGATACAGCACGTTATAGTGGCCCGATTGTAATGAATGATACCTTAATCAAAAGCTCTGATCATCAGTATAAATACTACTATAAAATATGTAAACATTTCAGCAAAAAAATTTTATACAAAAAATCAGCAAATCTGCAAAGGGGTTAGCCTTTGCAAATTTACGAATTTCATTGTTTATTCGATACAGCACGTTATAGTGGCCCGATTGTAATGAATGATACCTCAAAAGCTCTAATCATCAGTATAAATACTACTATAAAATATGTATACATTTCAGCAAAAAAATTGTATACAAAAAATCAGCAAATCTGCAAAGGGGTTAGCCTTTGCAAATTTACGAATTTCATTGTTTATTCGATACAGCACGTTATAGTGGCCCGATTGTAATGAATGATACCTTAATCAAAAGCTCTGATCATCAGTATAAATACTACTATAAAATATGTATACATTTCAGCAAAAAAATTGTATACAAAAAATCAGCAAATCTGCAAAGGGGTTAGCCTTTGCAAATTTACGAATTTCATTGTTTATTCGATACAGCACGTTATAGTGGCCCGATTGTAATGAATGATACCTTATTCAAAAGCTCTAATCATCAGTATAAATACTACTATAAAATATGTATAAATTTCAGCAAAAAAATTGTATACAAGAAATCAGCAAATCTGCAAAGGGGTTAGCCTTTGCAAATTTACGAATTTCATTGTTTATTCGATACAACACGTAATAGTGGCCCGATTGTAATGAATGATACCTTAATCAAAAGCTCTGATCATCAGTATAAATACTACTATAAAATATGTATACATTTCAGCAAAAAACTTGTATACAAAAAATCAGCAAATCTGCATAGGGGTTAGCCTTTGCAAATTTACGAATTTCATTGTTTATTCGATACAGCACGTTAAAGTGGCCTGATTGTAATGAATGATACCTTAATCAAAAGCTCTGATCATCAGTATAAATACTACTATAAAATATGTATACATTTCAGCAAAAAAATTGTATACAAAAAATCAGCAAATCTGCAAAGGGGTTAGCCTTTGCAAATTTACGAATTTCATTGTTTATTCGAAACAGCACGTTATAGTGGCCCGATTGTAATGAATGATACATTAATCAAAAGCTCTGATCATCAGTATAAATACTATTATAAAATATGTATACATTTCAGCAAAAAAATTGTTTACAAAAAATCAGCAAATCTGCAAAGGGGTTAGCCTTTGCAAATTTACGAATTTCATTGTTTATTCGATACAGCACGTTATAGTGGCCCGATTGTAATGAATGATACCTTAATCAAAAGCTCTGATCATCAGTATAAATACTACTATAAAATATGTATACATTTCAGCAAAAAAATTGTATACAAAAAATCAGCAAATCTGCAAAGGGGTTAGCCTTTGCAAATTTACGAATTTCATTGTTTATTCGATACAACACGTAATAGTGGCCCGATTGTGATGAATAATACCTTAATCAAAAGCTCTGATCATCAGTATAAATACTGCTTTAAAATATGTATACATTTCAGCAAAAAATTTTATACAAAAAATCAGCAAATCTGCAGAGGGGTTAGCCTTTGCAAATTTACGAATTTCATTGTTTATTCGATACAGCACGTTATAGTGGCCCGATTGTGATGAATGATACCTGAATCAAAAGCTTTAATCATCAGTATAAATACTACTATAAAATATGTGTACATTTCAGCAAAAAAATTGTATACAAAAAATCAGCAAATCTGCAAAGGGGTTAAATCAAAAGCTCTGATCAGCAGTATTAATACTACTATAAAATATGTATACATTTCAGCAAAAAAATTGTATCCAAAAAATCAGCAAATCTGCAAAGGGGTTAGCCTTTGCAAATTTACGAATTTCATTGTTTATTCGATACAGCACGTTATAGTGGCCCGATTGTAATGAATGATACCTTAATCAAAAGCTCTGATCATCAGTATAAATACTACTATAAAATATGTATACATTTCAGCAAAAAAATTGTATACAAATAATCAGCAAATCTGCATAGGGGTTAGCCTTTGCAAATTTACGAATTCCTTTATTTATTCGATACAGCACGTTATAGTGGCCCGATTGTAATGAATGATACCTTAATCAAAAGCTCTGATCAGCAGTATAAATACTACTATAAAATATGTATACATTTCAGCAAAAAAATTGTATACAAAAAATCAGCAAATCTGCAAAGGGGTTAGCCTTTGCAAATTTACGAATTTCATTGTTTATTCGATACAGCACGTTATAGTGGCCCGATTGTGATGAATGATACCTTAATCAAAAGCTCTGATCATCAGTATAAATACTACTATAAAATATGTATACATTTCAGCAAAAAAATTGTATACAAAAAATCAGCAAATCTGCAAAGGGGTTAGCCTTTGCAAATTTACGAATTTCATTGTTTATTCGATACAGCACGTTATAGTGGCCCGATTATAATGAATGATACCTTAATCAAAAGCTCTGATCATCAGTATAAATACTACTATAAAATATGTAAACATTTCAGCAAAAAAATTGTATACAAAAAATCAGCAAATCTGCAAAGGGGTTAGCCTTTGCAAATTTACGAATTTCATTGTTTATTCGATACAGCACGTTATAGTGGCCCGATTGTAATGAATGATACCTTAATCAAAAGCTCTAATCATCAGTATAAATACTACTATAAAATATGTATACATTTCAGCAAAAAAATTGTATACAAAAAATCAGCAAATCTGCAAAGGGGTTAGCCTTTGCAAATTTACGAATTTCATTGTTTATTCGATACAGCACGTTATAGTGGCCCGATTGTAATGAATGATACCTTAATCAAAAGCTCTGATCATCAGTATAAATACTACTATAAAATATGTATACATTTCAGCAAAAAAATTGTATACAAAAAATCAGCAAATCTGCAAAGGGGTTAGCCTTTGCAAATTTACGAATTTCATTGTTTATTCGATACAGCACGTTATAGTGGCCCGATTGTAATGAATGATACCTTAATCAAAAGCTCTAATCATCAGTATAAATACTACTATAAAATATGTATACATTTCAGCAAAAAAATTGTATACAAAAAATCAGCAAATCTGCATAGGGGTTAGCCTTTGCAAATTTACGAATTTCATTGTTTATTCGATACAGCACGTTATAGTGGCCCGATTGTAATGAATGATACCTAAATCAAAAGCTCTGATCATCAGTATAAATACTACTATAAAATATGTATACATTTCAACAAAAAAATTGTATACAAAAAATCAGCAAATCTGCAAAGGGGTTAGCCTTTGCAAATTTACGAATTTCATTGTTTATTCGATACAGCACGTTATAGTGGCCCGATTGTAATGAATGATACCTTAATCAAAAGCTCTGATCATCAGTATAAATACTACTATAAAATATGTATACATTTCAGCAAAAAACTTGTATACAAAAAATCAGCAAATCTGCAAAGGGGTTAGCCTTTGCAAATTTACGAATTTCATTGTTTATTCGATACAGCACGTTATAGTGGCCCGATTGTAATGAATGATACCTTAATCAAAAGCTCTGATCATCAGTATAAATACTACTATAAAATATGTATACATTTCAGCAAAAAAATTGTATACAAAAAATCAGCAAATCTGCAAAGGGGTTAGCCTTTGCAAATTTACGAATTTCATTGTTTATTCGATACAGCACGTTATAGTGGCCCGATTGTAATGAATGATACCTTAATCAAAAGCTCTGATCATCAGTATAAATACTACTATAAAATATGTATACATTTCAGCAAAAAAATTGTATACAAATAATCAGCAAATCTGCATAGGGGTTAGCCTTTGCAAATTTACGAATTTCATTGTTTATTCGATACAGCACGTTATAGTGGCCCGATTGTAATGAATGATACCTTAATCAAAAGCTCTGATCAGCAGTATAAATACTACTATAAAATATGTATACATTTCAGCAAAAAAATTGTATACAAATAATCAGCAAATCTGCATAGGGGTTAGCCTTTGCAAATTTACGAATTTCATTGTTTATTCGATACAGCACGTTATAGTGGCCCGATTGTAATGAATGATACCTTAATCAAAAGCTCTGATCAGCAGTATAAATACTACTATAAAATAGGTATACATTTCAGCAAAAAAATTGTATACAAAAAATCAGCAAATCTGCAAAGGGGTTAGCCTTTGCAAATTTACGAATTTCATTGTTTATTCGATACAGCACGTTATAGTGGCCCGATTGTAATGAATGATACCTTAATCAAAAGCTCTGATCATCAGTATAAATACTACTATAAAATATGTATACATTTCAGCAAAAAAATTGTATACAAAAAATCAGCAAATCTGCAAAGGGGTTAGCCTTTGCAAATTTACGAATTTCATTGTTTATTCGATACAGCACGTTATAGTGGCCCGATTGTGATGAATGATACCTTAATCAAAAGCTCTGATCATCAGTATAAATACTACTATAAAATATGTATACATTTCAGCAAAAAAATTGTATACAAAAAATCAGCAAATCTGCAAAGGGGTTAGCCTTTGCAAATTTACGAATTTCATTGTTTATTCGATACAGCACGTTATAGTGGCCCGATTGATATGAATGATACCTTAATCAAAAGCTCTGATCATCAGTATAAATACTACTATAAAATATGTAAACATTTCAGCAAAAAAATTGTATACAAAAAATCAGCAAATCTGCAAAGGGGTTAGCCTTTGCAAATTTACGAATTTCATTGTTTATTCGATACAGCACGTTATAGTGGCCCGATTGTAATGAATGATACCTTAATCAAAAGCTCTGATCATCAGTATAAATACTACTATAAAATATGTATACATTTCAGCAAAAAAATTGTATACAAAAAATCAGCAAATCTGCATAGGGGTTAGCCTTTGCAAATTTACGAATTTCATTGTTTATTCGATACAGCACGTTATAGTGGCCCGATTGTAATGAATGATACCTTAATCAAAAGCTCTGATCATCAGTATAAATACTACTATAAAATATGTATACATTTCAGCAAAAAAATTGTATACAAAGAATCAGCAAATCTGCAAAGGGGTTAGCCTTTGCAAATTTACGAATTTCATTGTTTATTCGATACAGCACGTTATAGTGGCCCGATTGTAATGAATGATACCTTAATCAAAAGCTCTGATCATCAGTATAAATACTACTATAAAATATGTATACATTTCAGCAAAAAAATTGTATACAAAAAATCAGCAAATCTGCAAAGGGGTTAGCCTTTGCAAATTTACGAATTTCATTGTTTATTCGATACAGCACGTTATAGTGGCCCGATTGTGATGAATGATACCTTAATCAAAAGCTCTGATCATCAGTATAAATACTACTATAAAATATGTATACATTTCAGCAAAAAAATTGTATACAAAAAATCAGCAAATCTGCAAAGGGGTTAGCCTTTGCAAATTTACGAATTTCATTGTTTATTCGATACAGCACGTTATAGTGGCCCGATTGTAATGAATGATACCTTAATCAAAAGCTCTGATCATCAGTATAAATACTACTATAAAATATGTAAACATTTCAGCAAAAAAATTGTATACAAAAAATCAGCAAATCTGCAAAGGGGTTAGCCTTTGCAAATTTACGAATTTCATTGTTTATTCGATACAGCACGTTATAGTGGCCCGATTGTAATGAATGATACCTCAAAAGCTCTGATCATCAGTATAAATACTACTATAAAATATGTATACATTTCAGCAAAAAAATTGTATACAAAAAATCAGCAAATCTGCAAAGGGGTTAGCCTTTGCAAATTTACGAATTTCATTGTTTATTCGATACAGCACGTTATAGTGGCCCGATTGTAATGAATGATACCTTAATCAAAAGCTCTGATCATCAGTATAAATACTACTATAAAATATGTATACATTTTAGCAAAAAAATTGTATACAAAAAATCAGCAAATCTGCAAAGGGGTTAGCCTTTGCAAATTTACGAATTTCATTGTTTATTCGATACAGCACGTTATAGTGGCCCGATTGTAATGAATGATACCATAATCAAAAGCTCTAATCATCAGTATAAATACTACTATAAAATATGTATACATTTCAGCAAAAAAATTGTATACAAAAAATCAGCAAATCTGCATAGGGGTTAGCCTTTGCAAATTTACGAATTTCATTGTTTATTCGATACAGCACGTTATAGTGGCCCGATTGTAATGAATGATACCTTAATCAAAAGCTCTGATCATCAGTATAAATACTACTATAAAATATGTATACATTTCAGCAAAAAAATTGTATAGAAAAAATCAGCAAATCTGCAAAGGGGTTAGCCTTTGCAAATTTACGAATTTCATTGTTTATTCGATACAGCACGTTATAGTGGCCCGATTGTAATGAATGATACCTTAATCAAAAGCTCTGATCATCAGTATAAATACTACTATAAAATATGTATACATTTCAGCAAAAAAATTGTATACAAAAAATCAGCAAATCTGCAAAGGGGTTAGCCTTTGCAAATTTACGAATTTCATTGTTTATTCGATACAGCACGTTATAGTGGCCCGATTGTAATGAATGATACCTTAATCAAAAGCTCTAATCATCAGTATAAATACTACTATAAAATATGTAAACATTTCAGCAAAAAAATTGTATACAAGAAATCAGCAAATCTGCAAAGGGGTTAGCCTTTGCAAATTTACGAATTTCATTGTTTATTCGATACAACACGTAATAGTGGCCCGATTGTAATAAATGATACCTTAATCAAAAGCTCTGATCATCAGTATAAATACTACTATACTACTATACATTTCAGCAAAAAAATTGTATACAAAAAATCAGCAAATCTGCAAAGGGGTTAAATCAAAAGCTCTGATCAGCAGTATAAATACTACTATAAAATATGTATACATTTCAGCAAAAAAATTGTATACAAAAAATCAGCAAATCTGCAAAGGGGTTAGCCTTTGCAAATTTACGAATTTCATTGTTTATTCGATACAGCACGTTATAGTGGCCCGATTGTAATGAATGATACCTTAATCAAAAGCTCTGATCATCAGTATAAATACTACTATAAAATATGTATACATTTCAGCAAAAAAATTGTATACAAATAATCAGCAAATCTGCATAGGGGTTAGCCTTTGCAAATTTACGAATTTCATTGTTTATTCGATACAGCACGTTATAGTGGCCCGATTGTGATGAATGATACCTTAATCAAAAGCTCTGATCATCAGTATAAATACTACTATAAAATATGAATACATTTCAGCAAAAAAATTGTATACAAAAAATCAGCAAATCTGCAAAGGGGTTAGCCTTTGCAAATTTACGAATTTCATTGTTTATTCGATACAGCACGTTATAGTGGCCCGATTGTAATGAATGATACCTTAATCAAAAGCTCTGATCATCAGTATAAATACTACTATAAAATATGTATACATTTCAGCAAAAAAATTGTATACAAAAAATCAGCAAATCTGCAAAGGGGTTAGCCTTTGCAAATTTACGAATTTCATTGTTTATTCGATACAGCACGTTATAGTGGCCCGATTGTAATGAATGATTGTGATGAATGATACCTTAATCAAAAGCTCTGATCATCAAAATAAATACTACTATAAAATATGTATACATTTCAGCAAACAAATTGTATACAAAAAATCAGCAAATCTGCAAAGGGGTTAGCCTTTGCAAATTTACGAATTTCATTGTTTATTCGATACAGCACGTTATAGTGGCCCGATTGTAATGAATGATACCTTAATCAAAAGCTCTGATCATCAGTATAAATACTACTATAAAATATGTATACATTTCAGCAAAAAAATTGTATACAAAAAATCAGCAAATCTGCAAAGGGGTTAGCCTTTGCAAATTTACGAATTTCATTGTTTATTCGATACAGCACGTTATAGTGGCCCGATTGTGATGAATGATACCTTAATCAAAAGCTCTGATCATCAGTATAAATACTACTATAAAATATGAATACATTTCAGCAAAAAAATTGTATACAAAAAATCAGCAAATCTGCAAAGGGGTTAGCCTTTGCAAATTTACGAATTTCATTGTTTATTCGATACAGCACGTTATAGTGGCCCGATTGTAATGAATGATACCTTAATCAAAAGCTCTGATCATCAGTATAAATACTACTATAAAATATGTATACATTTCAGCAAAAAAATTGTATACAAAAAATCAGCAAATCTGCAAAGGGGTTAGCCTTTGCAAATTTACGAATTTCATTGTTTATTCGATACAGCACGTTATAGTGGCCCGATTGTAATGAATGATACCTTAATCAAAAGCTCTAATCATCAGTATAAATACTACTATAAAATATGTATACATTTCAGCAAAAAAATTGTATACAAAAAATCAGCAAATCTGCAAAGGGGTTAGCCTTTGCAAATTTACGAATTTCATTGTTTATTCGATACAGCACGTTATAGTGGCCCGATTGTGATGAATGATACCTTAATCAAAAGCTCTGATCATCAGTATAAATACTACTATAAAATATGAATACATTTCAGCAAAAAAATTGTATACAAAAAATCAGCAAATCTGCAAAGGGGTTAGCCTTTGCAAATTTACGAATTTCATTGTTTATTCGATACAGCACGTTATAGTGGCCCGATTGTAATGAATGATACCTTAATCAAAAGCTCTGATCATCAGTATAAATACTACTATAAAATATGTATACATTTCAGCAAAAAAATTGTATACAAAAAATCAGCAAATCTGCAAAGGGGTTAGCCTTTGCAAATTTACGAATTTCATTGTTTATTCGATACAGCACGTTATAGTGGCCCGATTGTAATGAATGATTGTGATGAATGATACCTTAATCAAAAGCTCTGATCATCAAAATAAATACTACTATAAAATATGTATACATTTCAGCAAACAAATTGTATACAAAAAATCAGCAAATCTGCAAAGGGGTTAGCCTTTGCAAATTTACGAATTTCATTGTTTATTCGATACAGCACGTTATAGTGGCCCGATTGTAATGAATGATACCTTAATCAAAAGCTCTGATCATCAGTATAAATACTACTATAAAATATGTATACATTTCAGCAAAAAAATTGTATACAAAAAATCAGCAAATCTGCAAAGGGGTTAGCCTTTGCAAATTTACGAATTTCATTGTTTATTCGATACAGCACGTATTAGTGGCCCGATTGTAATGAATGATACCTTAATCAAAAGCTCTGATCAGCAGTATAAATACTACTATAAAATATGTATACATTTCAGCAAAAAAATTGTATACAAAAAATCAGCAAATCTGCAAAGGGGTTACTCTTTGCAAATTTACGAATTTCATTGTTTATTCGATACAACACGTTATAGTGGCCCGATTGTAATGAATGATACCTTAATCAAAAGCTCTGATCATCAGTATAAATACTACTATAAAATATGTATACATTTCAGCAAAAAAATTGTATACAAAAAATCAGCAAATCTGCAAAGGGGTTAGCCTTTGCAAATTTACGAATTTCATTGTTTATTCGATACAGCACGTTATAGTGGCCCGATTGTAATGAATGATTGTGATGAATGATACCTTAATCAAAAGCTCTGATCATCAAAATAAATACTACTATAAAATATGTATACATTTCAGCAAACAAATTGTATACAAAAAATCAGCAAATCTGCAAAGGGGTTAGCCTTTGCAAATTTACGAATTTCATTGTTTATTCGATACAGCACGTTATAGTGGCCCGATTGTAATGAATGATACCTTAATCAAAAGCTCTGATCATCAGTATAAATACTACTATAAAATATGTATACATTTCAGCAAAAAAATTGTATACAAAAAATCAGCAAATCTGCAAAGGGGTTAGCCTTTGCAAATTTACGAATTTCATTGTTTATTCGATACAGCACGTTATAGTGGCCCGATTGTGATGAATGATACCTTAATCAAAAGCTCTGATCATCAGTATAAATACTACTATAAAATATGAATACATTTCAGCAAAAAAATTGTATACAAAAAATCAGCAAATCTGCAAAGGGGTTAGCCTTTGCAAATTTACGAATTTCATTGTTTATTCGATACAGCACGTTATAGTGGCCCGATTGTAATGAATGATACCTTAATCAAAAGCTCTGATCATCAGTATAAATACTACTATAAAATATGTATACATTTCAGCAAAAAAATTGTATACAAAAAATCAGCAAATCTGCAAAGGGGTTAGCCTTTGCAAATTTACGAATTTCATTGTTTATTCGATACAGCACGTTATAGTGGCCCGATTGTAATGAATGATACCTTAATCAAAAGCTCTAATCATCAGTATAAATACTACTATAAAATATGTATACATTTCAGCAAAAAAATTGTATACAAAAAATCAGCAAATCTGCAAAGGGGTTAGCCTTTGCAAATTTACGAATTTCATTGTTTATTCGATACAGCACGTTATAGTGGCCCGATTGTAATGAATGATACCTTAATCAAAAGCTCTGATCATCAGTATAAATACTACTATAAAATATGTATACATTTCAGCAAAAAAATTGTATACAAAAAATCAGCAAATCTGCAAAGGGGTTAGCCTTTGCAAATTTACGAATTTCATTGTTTATTCGATACAGCACGTATTAGTGGCCCGATTGTAATGAATGATACCTTAATCAAAAGCTCTGATCAGCAGTATAAATACTACTATAAAATATGTATACATTTCAGCAAAAAAATTGTATACAAAAAATCAGCAAATCTGCAAAGGGGTTACTCTTTGCAAATTTACGAATTTCATTGTTTATTCGATACAACACGTTATAGTGGCCCGATTGTAATGAATGATACCTTAATCAAAAGCTCTGATCATCAGTATAAATACTACTATAAAATATGTATACATTTCAGCAAAAAAATTGTATACAAAAAATCAGCAAATCTGCAAAGGGGTTAGCCTTTGCAAATTTACGAATTTCATTGTTTATTCGATACAGCACGTTATAGTGGCCCGATTGTAATGAATGATTGTGATGAATGATACCTTAATCAAAAGCTCTGATCATCAAAATAAATACTACTATAAAATATGTATACATTTCAGCAAACAAATTGTATACAAAAAATCAGCAAATCTGCAAAGGGGTTAGCCTTTGCAAATTTACGAATTTCATTGTTTATTCGATACAGCACGTTATAGTGGCCCGATTGTAATGAATGATACCTTAATCAAAAGCTCTGATCATCAGTATAAATACTACTATAAAATATGTATACATTTCAGCAAAAAAATTGTATACAAAAAATCAGCAAATCTGCAAAGGGGTTAGCCTTTGCAAATTTACGAATTTCATTGTTTATTCGATACAGCACGTTATAGTGGCCCGATTGTGATGAATGATACCTTAATCAAAAGCTCTGATCATCAGTATAAATACTACTATAAAATATGAATACATTTCAGCAAAAAAATTGTATACAAAAAATCAGCAAATCTGCAAAGGGGTTAGCCTTTGCAAATTTACGAATTTCATTGTTTATTCGATACAGCACGTTATAGTGGCCCGATTGTAATGAATGATACCTTAATCAAAAGCTCTGATCATCAGTATAAATACTACTATAAAATATGTATACATTTCAGCAAAAAAATTGTATACAAAAAATCAGCAAATCTGCAAAGGGGTTAGCCTTTGCAAATTTACGAATTTCATTGTTTATTCGATACAGCACGTTATAGTGGCCCGATTGTAATGAATGATACCTTAATCAAAAGCTCTAATCATCAGTATAAATACTACTATAAAATATGTATACATTTCAGCAAAAAAATTGTATACAAAAAATCAGCAAATCTGCAAAGGGGTTAGCCTTTGCAAATTTACGAATTTCATTGTTTATTCGATACAGCACGTATTAGTGGCCCGATTGTAATGAATGATACCTTAATCAAAAGCTCTGATCAGCAGTATAAATACTACTATAAAATATGTATACATTTCAGCAAAAAAATTGTATACAAAAAATCAGCAAATCTGCAAAGGGGTTACTCTTTGCAAATTTACGAATTTCATTGTTTATTCGATACAACACGTTATAGTGGCCCGATTGTAATGAATGATACCTTAATCAAAAGCTCTGATCATCAGTATAAATACTACTATAAAATATGTATACATTTCAGCAAAAAAATTGTATACAAAAAATCAGCAAATCTGCAAAGGGGTTAGCCTTTGCAAATTTACGAATTTCATTGTTTATTCGATACAGCACGTTATAGTGGCCCGATTGTAATGAATGATTGTGATGAATGATACCTTAATCAAAAGCTCTGATCATCAAAATAAATACTACTATAAAATATGTATACATTTCAGCAAACAAATTGTATACAAAAAATCAGCAAATCTGCAAAGGGGTTAGCCTTTGCAAATTTACGAATTTCATTGTTTATTCGATACAGCACGTATTAGTGGCCCGATTGTAATGAATGATACCTTAATCAAAAGCTCTGATCAGCAGTATAAATACTACTATAAAATATGTATACATTTCAGCAAAAAAATTGTATACAAAAAATCAGCAAATCTGCAAAGGGGTTACTCTTTGCAAATTTACGAATTTCATTGTTTATTCGATACAACACGTTATAGTGGCCCGATTGTAATGAATGATACCTTAATCAAAAGCTCTGATCATCAGTATAAATACTACTATAAAATATGTATACATTTCAGCAAAAAAATTGTATACAAAAAATCAGCAAATCTGCAAAGGGGTTAGCCTTTGCAAATTTACGAATTTCATTGTTTATTCGATACAGCACGTTATAGTGGCCCGATTGTAATGAATGATTGTGATGAATGATACCTTAATCAAAAGCTCTGATCATCAAAATAAATACTACTATAAAATATGTATACATTTCAGCAAACAAATTGTATACAAAAAATCAGCAAATCTGCAAAGGGGTTAGCCTTTGCAAATTTACGAATTTCATTGTTTATTCGATACAGCACGTTATAGTGGCCCGATTGTAATGAATGATACCTTAATCAAAAGCTCTGATCATCAGTATAAATACTACTATAAAATATGTATACATTTCAGCATAAAAATTGTATACAAAAAATCAGCAAATCTGCAAAGGGGTTAGCCTTTGCAAATTTACGAATTTCATTGTTTATTCGATACAGCACGTTATAGTGGCCCGATTGTGATGAATGATACCTTAATCAAAAGCTCTGATCATCAGTATAAATACTACTATAAAATATGAATACATTTCAGCAAAAAAATTGTATACAAAAAATCAGCAAATCTGCAAAGGGGTTAGCCTTTGCAAATTTACGAATTTCATTGTTTATTCGATACAGCACGTTATAGTGGCCCGATTGTAATGAATGATACCTTAATCAAAAGCTCTGATCATCAGTATAAATACTACTATAAAATATGTATACATTTCAGCAAAAAAATTGTATACAAAAAATCAGCAAATCTGCAAAGGGGTTAGCCTTTGCAAATTTACGAATTTCATTGTTTATTCGATACAGCACGTTATAGTGGCCCGATTGTAATGAATGATACCTTAATCAAAAGCTCTGATCATCAGTATAAATACTACTATAAAATATGTATACATTTCAGCAAAAAACTTGTATACAAAAAATCAGCAAATCTGCATAGGGGTTAGCCTTTGCAAATTTACGAATTTCATTGTTTATTCGATACAGCACGTTATAGTGGCCTGATTGTAATGAATGATACCTTAATCAAAAGCTCTGATCATCAGTATAAATACTACTATAAAATATGTATACATTTCAGCAAAAAAATTGTATACAAAAAATCAGCAAATCTGCAAAGGGGTTAGCCTTTGCAAATTTACGAATTTCATTGTTTATTCGATACAGCACGTTATAGTGGCCCGATTGTAATGAATGATACATTAATCAAAAGCTCTGATCATCAGTATAAATACTATTATAAAATATGTATACGTTTCAGCAAAAAAATTGTTTACAAAAAATCAGCAAATCTGCAAAGGGGTTAGCCTTTGCAAATTTACGAATTTCATTGTTTATTCGATACAGCACGTTATAGTGGCCCGATTGTAATGAATGATACCTTAATCAAAAGCTCTGATCATCAGTATAAATACTACTATAAAATATGTATACATTTCAGCAAAAAAATTGTATACAAAAAATCAGCAAATCTGCAAAGGGGTTAGCCTTTGCAAATTTACGAATTTCATTGTTTATTCGATACAGCACGTTATAGTGGCCCGATTGTAATGAATGATACCTTAATCAAAAGCTCTGATCATCAGTATAAATACTACTATAAAATATGTATACATTTCAGCAAAAAAATTGTATACAAATAATCAGCAAATCTGCATAGGGGTTAGCCTTTGCAAATTTACGAATTCCATTGTTTATTCGATACAGCACGTTATAGTGGCCCGATTGTAATGGATGATACCTTAATCAAAAGCTCTGACCAGCAGTATAAATACTACTATAAAATATGTATACATTTCAGCAAAAAAATTGTATACAAAAAATCAGCAAATCTGCATAGGGGTTAGCCTTTGCAAATTTACGAATTTCATTGTTTATTCGATACAACACGTAATAGTGGCCCGATTGTGATGAATGATACCTTAATCAAAAGCTCTGATCATCAGTATAAATACTATTATAAAATATGTATACATTTCAGCAAAAAAATTTATACAAAAAATCAGCAAATCTGCAAAGGGGTTAGCCTTTGCAAATTTACGAATTTCATTGTTTATTCGATACAGCACGTTATAGTGGCCCGATTGTAATGAATGATACCTTAATCAAAAGCTCTGATCATCAGTATAAATACTACTATAAAATATGTATACATTTCAGCAAAAAAATTGTATACAAAAAATCAGCAAATCTGCAAAGGGGTTAGCCTTTGCAAATTTACGAATTTCATTGTTTTTTCGATACAGCACGTTATAGTGGCCCGATTGTAATGAATGATACCTTAATCAAAAGCTCTAATCATCAGTATAAATACTACTATAAAATATGTATACATTTCAGCAAAAAAATTGTATACAAGAAAGAAATCAGCAAATCTGCAAAGGGGTTAGCCTTTGCAAATTTACGAATTTCATTGTTTATTCGATACAACACGTAATAGTGGCCCGATTGTAATGAATGATACCTTAATCAAAAGCTCTGATCATCAGTATAAATACTACTATACTACTATACATTTCAGCAAAAAAATTGTATACAAAAAATCAGCAAATCTGCAAAGGGGTTAAATCAAAAGCTCTGATCAGCAGTATAAATACTACTATAAAATATGTATACATTTCAGCAAAAAAATTGTATACAAAAAATCAGCAAATCTGCAAAGGGGTTAGCCTTTGCAAATTTACGAATTTCATTGTTTATTCGATATAGCACGTTATAGTGGCCCGATTGTAATGAATGATACCTTAATCAAAAGCTCTGATCATCAGTATAAATACTACTATAAAATATGTATACATTTCAGCAAAAAAATTGTATACAAATAATCAGCAAATCTGCATAGGGGTTAGCCTTTGCAAATTTACGAATTTCATTGTTTATTCGATACAGCACGTAATAGTGGCCCGATTGTAATGAATGATACCTTAATCAAAAGCTCTGATCAGCAGTATAAATACTACTATAAAATATGTATACATTTCAGCAAAAAAATTGTATACAAAAAATCAGCAAATCTGCAAAGGGGTTAGCCTTTGCAAATTTACGAATTTCATTGTTTATTCGATACAACACGTTATAGTGGCCCGATTGTAATGAATGATACCTTAATCAAAAGCTCTGATCATCAGTATAAATACTACTATAAAATATGTATACATTTCAGCAAAAAAATTGTATACAAAAAATCAGCAAATCTGCAAAGGGGTTAGCCTTTGCAAATTTACGAATTTCATTGTTTATTCGATACAGCACGTTATAGTGGCCCGATTGTAATGAATGATTGTGATGAATGATACCTTAATCAAAAGCTCTGATCATCAAAATAAATACTACTATAAAATATGTATACATTTCAGCAAACAAATTGTATACAAAAAATCAGCAAATCTGCAAAGGGGTTAGCCTTTGCAAATTTACGAATTTCATTGTTTATTCGATACAGCACGTTATAGTGGCCCGATTGTAATGAATGATACCTTAATCAAAAGCTCTGATCATCAGTATAAATACTACTATAAAATATGTATACATTTCAGCAAAAAAATTGTATACAAAAAATCAGCAAATCTGCAAAGGGGTTAGCCTTTGCAAATTTACGAATTTCATTGTTTATTCGATACAGCACGTTATAGTGGCCCGATTGTGATGAATGATACCTTAATCAAAAGCTCTGATCATCAGTATAAATACAACTATAAAATATGAATACATTTCAGCAAAAAAATTGTATACAAAAAATCAGCAAATCTGCAAAGGGGTTAGCCTTTGCAAATTTACGAATTTCATTGTTTATTCGATACAGCACGTTATAGTGGCCCGATTGTAATGAATGATACCTTAATCAAAAGCTCTGATCATCAGTATAAATACTACTATAAAATATGTATACATTTCAGCAAAAAAATTGTATACAAAAAATCAGCAAATCTGCAAAGGGGTTAGCCTTTGCAAATTTACGAATTTCATTGTTTATTCGATACAGCACGTTATAGTGGCCCGATTGTAATGAATGATACCTTAATCAAAAGCTCTAATCATCAGTATAAATACTACTATAAAATATGTATACATTTCAGCAAAAAAATTGTATACAAAAAATCAGCAAATCTGCAAAGGGGTTAGCCTTTGCAAATTTACGAATTTCATTGTTTATTCGATACAGCACGTTATAGTGGCCCGATTGTAATGAATGATACCTTAATCAAAAGCTCTGATCATCAGTATAAATACTACTATAAAATATGTATACATTTCAGCAAAAAAATTGTATACAAAAAATCAGCAAATCTGCAAAGGGGTTAGCCTTTGCAAATTTACGGATTTCATTGTTTATTCGATACAGCACGTTATAGTGGCCCGATTGTGATGAATGATACCTTAATCAAAAGCTCTGATCATCAGTATAAATACTACTATAAAATATGTATACATTTCAGCAAAAAAATTGTATACAAAAAATCAGCAAATCTGCAAAGGGGTTAGCCTTTGCAAATTTACGAATTTCATTGTTTATTCGATACAGCACGTTATAGTGGCCCGATTGTAATGAATGATACCTTAATCAAAAGCTCTGATCATCAGTATAAATACTACTATAAAATATGTATACATTTCAGCAAAAAACTTGTATACAAAAAATCAGCAAATCTGCATAGGGGTTAGCCTTTGCAAATTTACGAATTTCATTGTTTATTCGATACAGCACGTTATAGTGGCCTGATTGTAATGAATGATACCTTAATCAAAAGCTCTGATCATCAGTATAAATACTACTATAAAATATGTATACATTTCAGCAAAAAAATTGTATACAAAAAATCAGCAAATCTGCAAAGGGGTTAGCCTTTGCAAATTTACGAATTTCATTATTTATTCGATACAGCACGTTATAGTGGCCCGATTGTAATGAATGATACATTAATCAAAAGCTCTGATCATCAGTATAAATACTACTATAAAATATGTATACATTTCAGCGGAAAAATTGTTTACAAAAAATCAGCAAATCTGCAAAGGGGTTAGCCTTTGCAAATTTACGAATTTCATTGTTTATTCGATACAGCACGTTATAGTGGCCCGATTGTAATGAATGATACCTTAATCAAAAGCTCTGATCATCAGTATAAATACTACTATAAAATATGTATACATTTCAGCAAAAAAATTGTATACAAAAAATCAGCAAATCTGCAAAGGGGTTAGCCTTTGCAAATTTACGAATTTCATTGTTTATTCGATACAGCACGTTATAGTGGCCCGATTGTAATGAATGATACCTTAATCAAAAGCTCTGATCATCAGTATAAATACTACTATAAAATATGAATACATTTCAGCAAAAAAATTGTATACAAATAATCAGCAAATCTGCATAGGGGTTAGCCTTTGCAAATTTACGAATTCCATTGTTTATTCGATACAGCACGTTATAGTGGCCCGATTGTAATGAATGATACCTTAATCAAAAGCTCTGACCAGCAGTATAAATACTACTATAAAATATGTATACATTTCAGCAAAAAAATTGTATACAAAAAATCAGCAAATCTGCATAGGGGTTAGCCTTTGCAAATTTACGAATTTCATTGTTTATTCGATACAACACGTAATAGTGGCCCGATTGTGATGAATGATACCTTAATCAAAAGCTCTGATCATCAGTATAAATACTACTATAAAATATGTATACATTTCAGCAAAAAATTTTATACAAAAAATCAGCAAATCTGCAGAGGGGTTAGCCTTTGCAAATTTACGAAATTCATTGTTTATTCGATACAGCACGTTATAGTGGCCCGATTGTGATGAATGATACCTGAATCAAAAGCTTTAATCATCAGTATAAATACTACTATAAAATATGTATACATTTCAGCAAAAAAATTGTATACAAAAAATCAGCAAATCTGCAAAGGGGTTAGCCTTTGCAAATTTACGAATTTCATTGTTTATTCGATACAGCACGTTATAGTGGCCCGATTGTAATGAATGATACCTTAATCAAAAGCTCTGATCATCAGTATAAATACTACTATAAAATATGTATACATTTCAGCAAAAAAATTGTATACAAATAATCAGCAAATCTGCATAGGGGTTAGCCTTTGCAAATTTACGAATTCCTTTATTTATTCGATACAGCACGTTATAGTGGCCCGATTGTAATGAATGATACCTTAATCAAAAGCTCTGATCAGCAGTATAAATACTACTATAAAATATGTATACATTTCAGCAAAAAAATTGTATACAAAAAATCAGCAAATCTGCAAAGGGGTTAGCCTTTGCAAATTTACGAATTTCATTGTTTATTCGATACAGCACGTTATAGTGGCCCGATTGTGATGAATGATACCTGAATCAAAAGCTTTAATCATCAGTATAAATACTACTATAAAATATGTATACATTTCAGCAAAAAAATTGTATACAAAAAATCAGCAAATCTGCAAAGGGGTTAGCCTTTGCAAATTTACGAATTTCATTGTTTATTCGATACAGCACGTTATAGTGGCCCGATTGTAATGAATGATACCTTAATCAAAAGCTCTGATCATCAGTATAAATACTACTATAAAATATGTAAACATTTCAGCAAAAAAATTGTATACAAAAAATCAGCAAATCTGCAAAGGGGTTAGCCTTTGCAAATTTACGAATTTCATTGTTTATTCGATACAGCACGTTATAGTGGCCCGATTGTAATGAATGATTGTGATGAATGATACCTTAATCAAAAGCTCTGATCATCAAAATAAATACTACTATAAAATATGTATACATTTCAGCAAACAAATTGTATACAAAAAATCAGCAAATCTGCAAAGGGGTTAGCCTTTGCAAATTTACGAATTTCATTGTTTATTCGATACAGCACGTTATAGTGGCCCGATTGTAATGAATGATACCTTAATCAAAAGCTCTGATCATCAGTATAAATACTACTATAAAATATGTATACATTTCAGCAAAAAAATTGTATACAAAAAATCAGCAAATCTGCAAAGGGGTTAGCCTTTGCAAATTTACGAATTTCATTGTTTATTCGATACAGCACGTTATAGTGGCCCGATTGTGATGAATGATACCTTAATCAAAAGCTCTGATCATCAGTATAAATACTACTATAAAATATGTATACATTTCAGCAAAAAAATTGTATACAAAAAATCAGCAAATCTGCAAAGGGGTTAGCCTTTGCAAATTTACGAATTTCATTGTTTATTCGATACAGCACGTTATAGTGGCCCGATTGTAATGAATGATACCTTAATTAAAAGCTCTGATCATCAGTATAAATACTACTGTAAAATATGTATACATTTCAGCAAAAAAATTGTATACAAAAAATCAGCAAATCTGCAAAGGGGTTAGCCTTTGCAAATTTACGAATTTCATTGTTTATTCGATACAGCACGTTATAGTGGCCCGATTGTAATGAATGATACATTAATCAAAAGCTCTGATCATCAGTATAAATACTACTATAAAATATGTATACATTTCAGCAAAAAAATTTATACAAAAAATCAGCAAATCTGCAAAGGGGTTAGCCTTTGCAAATTTACGAATTTCATTGTTTATTCGATACAGCACGTTATAGTGGCCCGATTGTAATGAATGATACCTTAATCAAAAGCTCTGATCATCAGTATAAATACTACTATAAAATATGTATACATTTCAGCAAAAAAATTGTATACAAAAAATCAGCAAATCTGCATAGGGGTTAGCCTTTGCAAATTTACGAATTTCATTGTTTATTCGATACAGCACGTTATAGTGGCCCGATTGTAATGAATGATACCTTAATCAAAAGCTCTGATCATCAGTATAAATACTACTATAAAATATGTATACATTTCAGCAAAAAAATTGTATACAAAAAATCAGCAAATCTGCAAAGGGGTTAGCCTTTGCAAATTTACGAATTTCATTGTTTATTCGATACAGCACGTTATAGTGGCCCGATTGTAATGAACGATACCTTAATCAAAAGCTCTAATCATCAGTATAAATACTACTATAAAATATGTATACATTTCAGCAAAAAAATTGTATACAAAAAATCAGCAAATCTGCATAGGGGTTAGCCTTTGCAAATTTACGAATTTCATTGTTTATTCGATACAACACGTAATAGTGGCCCGATTGTGATGAATGATACCTTAATCAAAAGCTCTGATCATCAGTATAAATACTGCTTTGAAATATGTTTACATTTCAGCAAAAAATTTTATACAAAAAATCAGCAAATCTGCAAAGGGGTTAGCCTTTGCAAATTTACGAATTTCATTGTTTATTCGATACAGCACGTTATAGTGGCCCGATTGTGATGAATGATACCTTAATCAAAAGCTTTAATCATCAGTATAAATACTACTATAAAATATGTATACATTTCAGCAAAAAAATTGTATACAAAAAATCAGCAAATCTGCAAAGGGGTTAGCCTTTGCAAATTTACGAATTTCATTGTTTATTCGATACAGCACGTTATAGTGGCCCGATTGTAATGAATGATACCTTAATCAAAAGCTCTGATCATCAGTATAAATACTACTATAAAATATGTATACATTTCAGCAAAAAAATTTTATACAAAAAACCAGCAAATCTGCAAAGGGGTTAGCCTTTGCAAATTTACGAATTTCATTGTTTATTCGATACAGCACGTTATAGTGGCCCGATTGTAATGAATGATACCTTAATCAAAAGCTCTGATCATCAGTATAAATACTACTATAAAATATGTATACATTTCAGCAAAAAAATTGTATACAAAAAATCAGCAAATCTGCAAAGGGGTTAGCCTTTGCAAATTTACGAATTTCATTGTTTATTCGATACAGCACGTTATAGTGGCCCGATTGTAATGAATGATACCTTAATCAAAAGCTCTGATCATCAGTATAAATACTACTATAAAATATGTATACATTTCAGCAAAAAAATTGTATACAAAAAATCAGCAAATCTGCAAAGGGGTTAGCCTTTGCAAATTTACGAATTTCATTGTTTATTCGATACAGCACGTTATAGTGGCCCGATTGTAATGAATGATACATTAATCAAAAGCTCTGATCATCAGTATAAATACTACTATAAAATATGTATACATTTCAGCAAAAAAATTTATACAAAAAATCAGCAAATCTGCAAAGGGGTTAGCCTTTGCAAATTTATGAATTTCATTGTTTATTCGATACAGCACGTTATAGTGGCCCGATTGTAATGAATGATACCTTAATCAAAAGCTCTGATCATCAGTATAAATACTACAATAAAATATGTATACATTTCAGCAAAAAAATTGTATACAAAAAATCAGCAAATCTGCAAAGGGGTTAGCCTTTGCAAATTTACGAATTTCATTGTTTATTCGATACAGCACGTTATAGTGGCCCGATTGTAATGAATGATACCTTAATCAAAAGCTCTAATCATCAGTATAAATACTACTATAAAATATGTATACATTTCAGCAAAAAAATTGTATACAAAAAATCAGCAAATCTGCATAAGGGTTAGCCTTTGCAAATTTACGAATTTCATTGTTTATTCGATACAACTCGTAATAGTGGCCCGATTGTGATGAATGATACCTTAATCAAAAGCTCTGATCATCAGTATAAATACTGCTTTAAAATATGTATACATTTCAGCAAAAAAATTTATACAAAAAATCAGCAAATCTGCAAAGGGGTTAGCCTTTGCAAATTTACGAATTTCATTGTTTATTCGATACAGCACGTTATAGTGGCCCGATTGTAATGAATGATACCTTAATCAAAAGCTCTAATCATCAGTATAAATACTACTATAAAATATGTATACATTTCAGCAAAAAAATTGTATACAAAAAATCAGCAAATCTGCAAAGGGGTTAGCCTTTGCAAATTTACGAATTTCATTGTTTATTCGATACAGCACGTTATAGTGACCCGATTGTAATGAATGATACCTTAATCAAAAGCTCTGATCATCAAAATAAATACTACTATAAAATATGTATACATTTCAGCAAAAAAATTGTATACAAAAAATCAGCAAATCTGCAAAGGGGTTAGCCTTTGCAAATTTACGAATTTCATTGTTTATTCGATACAGCACGTTATAGTGGCCCGATTGTAATGAATGATACCTTAATCAAAAGCTCTGATCATCAGTATAAATACTACTATAAAATATGTATACATTTCAGTAAAAAAATTGTATACAAAAAATCAGCAAATCTGCATAGGGGTTAGCCTTTGCAAATTTACGAATTTCATTGTTTATTCGATACAGCACGTTATAGTGGCCCGATTGTAATGAATGATACCTTAATCAAAAGCTCTGATCATCAGTATAAATACTACTATAAAATATGTATACATTTCAGCAAAAAAATTGTATACAAAAAATCAGCAAATCTGCAAAGGGGTTAGTCTTTGCAAATTTACGAATTTCATTGTTTATTCGATACAGCACGTTATAGTGGCCCGATTGTAATGAATGATACCTTAATCAAAAGCTTTGATCATCAGTATAAATACTACTATAAAATATTTATACATTTCAGCAAAAAAATTGTATACAAAAAATCAGCAAATCTGCAAAGGGGTTAGCCTTTGCAAATTTACGAATTTCATTGTTTATTCGATACAGCACGTTATAGTGGCCCGATTGTAATGAATGATACCTTAATCAAAAGCTCTGATCATCAGTATAAATACTACTATAAAATATGTATACATTTCAGCAAAAAAATTGTATACAAAAAATCAGCAAATCTGCATAGGGGTTAGCCTTTGCAAATTTATGAATTTCATTGTTTATTCGATACAGCACGTTATAGTGGCCCGATTGTAATGAATGATACCTTAATCAAAAGCTCTAATCATCAGTATAAATACTACTATAAAATATGTATACATTTCAGCAAAAAATTGTATACAAAAAATCAGCAAATCTGCAAAGGGGTTAACCTTTGCAAATTTACGAATTTCATTGTTTATTCGATTCAGCACGTTATAGTGGCCTGATTGTAATGAATGATACCTTAATCAAAAGCTCTGATCATCAGTATAAATACTACTATAAAATATGTATACATTTCAGCAAAAAAATTGTATACAAAAAATCAGCAAATCTGCAAAGGGGTTAGCCTTTGCAAATTTACGAATTTCATTGTTTATTCGATACAGCACGTTATAGTGGCCCGATTGTAATGAATGATACATTAATCAAAAGCTCTGATCATCAGTATAAATACTACTATAAAATATGTATACATTTCAGCAAAAAAATTGTATACAAAAAATCAGCAAATCTGCAAAGGGGTTAGCCTTTGCAAATTTACGAATTTCATTGTTTATTCGATACAGCACGTTATAGTGGCCCGATTGTAATGAATGATACATTAATCAAAAGCTCTGATCATCAGTATAAATACTACTATAAAATATGTATACATTTCAGCAAAAAAATTGTATACAAAAAATCAGCAAATCTGCATAGGGGTTAGCCTTTGCAAATTTACGAATTTCATTGTTTATTCGATACAACACGTAATAGTGGCCCGATTGTGATGAATGATACCTTAATCAAAAGCTCTGATCATCAGTATAAATACTACTATAAAATATGTATACATTTCAGCAAAAAAATTGTATACAAAAAATCAGCAAATCTGCAAAGGGGTTAGCCTTTGCAAATTTACGAATTTCATTGTTTATTCGATACGTTATAGTGGCCCGATTGTAATGAATGATACCTTAATCAAAAGCTCTGATCATCAGTATAAATACTACTATAAAATATTTATACATTTCAGCAAAAAAATTGTATATAAAAAATCAGCAAATCTGCAAAGGGGTTAGCCTTTGCAAATTTACGAATTTCATTGTTTATTCGATACAGCACGTTATAGTGGCCCGATTGTAATGAATGATACCTTAATCAAAAGCTCTAATCATCAGTATAAATACTACTATAAAATATGTATACATTTCAGCAAAAAAATTGTATACCAAAAATCAGCAAATCTGCATAGGGGTTAGCCTTTGCAAATTTACGAATTTCATTGTTTATTCGATACAGCACGTTATAGTGGCCCGATTGTAATGAATGATACCTTAATCAAAAGCTCTGATCATCAGTATAAATACTACTATAAAATATGTATACATTTCAGCAAAAAAATTGTATACAAAAAATCAGCAAATCTGCAAAGGGGTTAGCCTTTGCAAATTTACGAATTTCATTGTTTATTCGATACAACACGTAATAGTGGCCCGATTGTGATGAATGATACCTTAATCAAAAGCTCTGATCATCAGTATAAATATTACTATAAAATATGTATACATTTCAGCAACAAAACTTGTATACAAAAAATCAGCAAATCTACATAGGGGTTAGCCTTTGCAAATTTACGAATTTCATTGTTTATTCGATACAGCACGTTATAGTGGCCCGATTGTAATGAATGATACCTTAATCAAAAGCTCTGATCAACAGTATAAATACTACTATAAAATATGTATACATTTCAGCAAAAAAATTGTATACAAAAAATCAGCAAATCTGCAAAGGGGTTAGCCTTTGCAAATTTACGAATGTCATTGTTTATTCGATACAGCAAGTTATAGTGGCCCGATTGTAATGAATGATACCTTAATCAAAACCTCTGATCATCAGTATAAATACTACTATAAAATATTTATACATTTCAGCAAAAAAATTGTATATAAAAAATCAGCAAATCTGCAAAGGGGTTAGCCTTTGCAAATTTACGAATTTCATTGTTTATTCGATACAGCACGTTATAGTGGCCCGATTGTGATGAATGATACCTTAATCAAAAGCTCTAATCATCAGTATAAATACTACTATAAAATATGTATACATTTCAGCAAAAAAATTGTATACCAAAAATCAGCAAATCTGCATAGGGGTTAGCCTTTGCAAATTTACGAATTTCATTGTTTATTCGATACAGCACGTTATAGTGGCCCGATTGTAATGAATGATACCTTAATCAAAAGCTCTGATCATCAGTATAAATACTACTATAAAATATGTATACATTTCAGCAAAAAAATTGTATACAAAAAATCAGCAAATCTGCAAAGGGGTTAGCCTTTGCAAATTTACGAATTTCATTGTTTATTCGATACAACACGTAATAGTGGCCCGATTGTGATGAATGATACCTTAATCAAAAGCTCTGATCATCAGTATAAATATTACTATAAAATATGTATACATTTCAGCAACAAAACTTGTATACAAAAAATCAGCAAATCTACATAGGGGTTAGCCTTTGCAAATTTACGAATTTCATTGTTTATTCGATACAACACGTAATAGTGGCCCGATTGTGATGAATGATACCTTAATCAAAAGCTCTGATCAACAGTATAAATACTACTATAAAATATGTATACATTTCAGCAAAAAAATTGTATACAAAAAATCAGCAAATCTGCAAAGGGGTTAGCCTTTGCAAATTTACGAATGTCATTGTTTATTCGATACAGCACGTTATAGTGGCCCGATTGTAATGAATGATACCTTAATCAAAAGCTCTGATCATCAGTATAAATACTACTATAAAATATGTATACATTTCAGCAAAAAAATTGTTTACAAAAAATCAGCAAATCTGCAAAGGGGTTAGCCTTTGCAAATTTACGAATTTCATTGTTTATTCGATACAGCACGTTATAGTGGCCCGATTGTAATGAATGATACCTTAATCAAAAGCTCTAATCATCAGTATAAATACTACTATAAAATATGTATACATTTCAGCAAAAAAATTGTATACAAAAAATCAGCAAATCTGCATAGGGGTTAGCCTTTGCAAATTTACGAATTTCATTGTTTATTCGATACAGCACGTTATAGTGGCCCGATTGTAATGAATGATACCTTAATCAAAAGCTCTGATCATCAGTATAAATACTACTATAAAATATGTTTACATTTCAGCAAAAAAATTGTATACAAAAAATCAGCAAATCTGCATAGGAGTTAGCCTTTGCAAATTTACGAATTTCATTGTTTATTCGATACAGCACGTTATAGTGGCCCGATTGTAATGAATGATACCTTAATCAAAAGCTCTGATCATCAGTATAAATACTACTATAAAATATGTATACATTTCAGCAAAAAAATTGTATACGAAAAATCAGAAAATCTGCAAAGGGGTTAGCCTTTGCAAATTTACGAATTTCATTGTTTATTCGATACAGCACGTTATAGTGGCCCGATTGTAATGAATGATACCTTAATCAAAAGCTCTAATCATCAGTATAAATACTACTATAAAATATGTATACATTTCACCAAAAAAATTGTATACAAAAAATCAGCAAATCTGCATAGGGGTTAGCCTTTGCAAATTTACGAATTTCATTGTTTATTCGATACAGCACGTTATAGTGGCCCGATTGTAATGAATGATACATTAATCAAAAGCTCTGATCAACAGTATAAATACTACTATAAAATATGTATACATTTCAGCAAAAAACTTGTATACAAAAAATCAGCAAATCTGCAAAGGGGTTAGCCTTTGCAAATTTACGAATTTCATTGTTTATTCGATACAGCACGTTATAGTGGCCCGATTGTAATGAATGATACCTTAATCAAAAGCTCTAATCATCAGTATAAATACTACTATAAAATATGTATACATTTCAGCAAAAAAATTGTATACAAAAAATCAGCAAATCTGCAAAGGGGTTAGCCTTTGCAAATTTACGAATTTCATTGTTTATTCGATACAACACGTAATAGTGGCCCGATTGTGATGAATGATACCTTAATCAAAAGCTCTAATCATCAGTATAAATACTAATATAAAATATGTATACATTTCAGCAAAAAAATTGTATACAAAAAATTAGCAAATCTGCATAGGGGTTAGCCTTTGCAAATTTACGAATTTCATTGTTTATTCGATACAGCACGTAATAGTGGCCCGATTGTAATGAATGATACCTTAATCAAAAGCTCTGATCATCAGTATAAATACTACTATAAAATATGTATACATTTCAGCAAAAAAATTGTATACAAAAAATCAGCAAATCTGCAAAGGGGTTAGCCTTTGCAAATTTACGAATTTCATTGTTTATTCGATACAACACGTAATAGTAGCCCGATTGTGATGAATGATACCTTAATCAAAAGCTCTGATCATCAGTATAAATACTACTATAAAATATGTATACATTTCAGCAAAAAAATTGTATACAAAAAATCAGCAAATCTGCAAAGGGGTTAGCCTTTGCAAATTTACGAATTTCATTGTTTATTCGATACAACACGTAATAGTGGCCCGATTGTGATGAATGATACCTTAATCAAAAGCTCTGATCATCAGTATAAATACTACTATAAAATATGTATACATTTCAGCAAAAAAATTGTATACAAAAAATCAGCAAATCTGCATAGGGGTTAGCCTTTGCAAACTTACGAATTTCATTTTTTATTCGATACAACACGTAATAGTGGCCCGATTGTGATGAATGATACCTTAATCAAAAGCTCTGATCATCAGTATAAATACTACTATAAAATATGTATACATTTCAGCAAAAAAATTGTATACAAAAAATCAGCAAATCTGCATAGGGGTTAGCCTTTGCAAATTTACGAATTTCATTGTTTATTCGATACAACACGTAATAGTGGCCCGATTGTGATGAATGATACCTTAATCAAAAGCTCTGATCATCAGTATAAATACTACTATAAAATATGTATACATTTCAGCAAAAAAATTGTATACAAAAAATCAGCAAATCTGCAAAGGGGTTAGCCTTTGCAAATTTACGAATTTCATTGTTTATTCGATACAACACGTAATAGTGGCCCGATTGTGATGAATGATACCTTAATCAAAAGCTCTGATCATCAATATAAATACTACTATAAAATATGTATACATTTCAGCAAAAAAATTGTATACAAAAAATCAGCAAATCTGCAAAGGGGTTAGCCTTTGCAAATTTACGAATTTCATTGTTTATTCGATACAGCACGTTATAGTGGCCCGATTGTAATGAATGATACATTAATCAAAAGCTCTGATCATCAGTATAAATACTACTATAAAATATGTATACATTTCAGCAAAAAAATTGTATACAAAAAATCAGCAAATCTGCAAAAGGGTTAGCCTTTGCAAATTTACGAATTTCATTGTTTATTCGATACAGCACGTTATAGTGGCCCGATTGTAATGAATGATACCTTAATCAAAAGCTCTGATCATCAGTATAAATACTACTATAAAATATGTATACATTTCAGCAAAAAAATTGTTTACAAAAAATCAGCAAATCTGCAAAGTGGTTAGCCTTTGCAAATTTACGAATTTCATTGTTTATTCGATACAACACGTAATAGTGGCCCGATTGTGATGAATGATACCTTAATCAAAAGCTCTGATCATCAGTATAAATACTACTATAAAATATGTATACATTTCAGCAAAAAAATTGTATACAAAAAATCAGCAAATCTGCATAGGGGTTAGCCTTTGCAAATTTACGAATTTCATTGTTTATTCGATACAGCACGTTATAGTGGCCCGATTGTAATGAATGATACCTTAATCAAAAGCTCTGATCATCAGTATAAATACTACTATAAAATATGTATACATTTCAGCAAAAAAATTGTTTACAAAAAATCAGCAAATCTGCAAAGTGGTTAGCCTTTGCAAATTTACGAATTTCATTGTTTATTCGATACAGCACGTTATAGTGGCCCGATTGTGATGAATGATACCTTAATCAAAAGCTCTGATCATCAGTATAAATACTACTATAAAATATGTATACATTTCAGCAAAAAAATTGTATACAAAAAATCAGCAAATCTGCATAGGGGTTAGCCTTTGCAAATTTACGAATTTCATTGTTTATTCGATACAACACGTAATAGTGGCCCGATTGTGATGAATCATACCTTAATCAAAAGCTCTGATCATCAGTATAAATACTACTATAAAATATGTATACATTTCAGCAAAAAAATTGTATACAAAAAATCAGCAAATCTGCATAGGGGTTAGCCTTTGCAAATTTACGAATTTCATTGTTTATTCGATACAACACGTAATAGTGGCCCGATTGTGATGAATGATACCTTAATCAAAAGCTCTGATCATCAGTATAAATACTACTATAAAATATGTATACATTTCAGCAAAAAAATTGTATACAAAAAATCAGCAAATCTGCATAGGGGTTAGCCTTTGCAAATTTACGAATTTCATTGTTTATTCGATACAACACGTAATAGTGGCCCGATTGTGATGAATGATACCTTAATCAAAAGCTCTGATCATCAGTATAAATACTTCAATAAAATATGTATACATTTCAGCAAAAAAATTGTATACAAAAAATCAGCAAATCTGCATAGGGGTTAGCCTTTGAAAATTTACGAATTTCATTGTTTATTCGATACAGCACGTTATAGTGGCCCGATTGTAATGAATGATACCTTAATCAAAAGCTCTGATCATCAGTATAAATACTAAAATAAAATATGTATACATTTCAGCAAAAAAATTGTATACAAAAAATCAGCAAATCTGCAAAGGGGTTAGTTTTTGCAAATTTACGAATTTCATTGTTTATTCGATACAGCACGTTATAGTGGCCCGATTGTAATGAATGATACCTTAATCAAAAGCTCTGATCATCAGTATAAATACTACTATAAAATATGTATACATTTCAGCAAAAAAATTGTATACAAAAAATCAGCAAATCTGCATAGGGGTTAGCCTTTGCAAATTTACGAATTTCATTGTTTATTCGATACAGCACGTTATAGTGGCCCGATTGTAATGAATGATACCTTAATCAAAAGCTCTGATCATCAGTATAAATACTACTATAAAATATGTATACATTTCAGCAAAAAAATTGTATACAAAAAATCAGCAAATCTGCATAGGGGTTAGCCTTTGCAAATTTACGAATTTCATTGTTTATTCGATACAGCATGTTATAGTGGCCCGATTGTAATGAATGATACCTTAATCAAAAGCTCTGATCATCAGTATAAATACTACTATAAAATATGTATACATTTCAGCAAAAAAATTGTATACAAAAAATCAGCAAATCTGCATAGGGGTTAGCCTTTGCAAATTTACGAATTTCATTGTTTATTCGATACAGCACGTTATAGTGGCCCGATTGTAATGAATGATACCTTAATCAAAAGCTCTGATCATCAGTATAAATACTACTATAAAATATGTATACATTTCAGCAAAAAAATTGTATACAAAAAATCAGCAAATCTGCATAGGGGTTAGCCTTTGCAAATTTACGAATTTCATTGTTTATTCGATACAGCACGTTATAGTGGCCCGATTGTAATGAATGATACCTTAATCAAAAGCTCTGATCATCAGTATAAATACTACTATAAAATATGTATACATTTCAGCAAAAAAATTGTATACGAAAAATCAGCAAATCTGCAAAGGGGTTAGCCTTTGCAAATTTACGAATTTCATTGTTTATTCGATACAACACGTAATAGTGGCCCGATTGTGATGAATGATACCTTAATCAAAAGCTCTGATCATCAGTATAAATACTACTATAAAATATGTATACATTTCAGCAAAAAAATTGTATACCAAAAATCAGCAAATCTGCATAGGGGTTAGCCTTTGCAAATTTACGAATTTCATTGTTTATTCGATACAGCACGTTATAGTGGCCCGATTGTAATGAATGATACCTTAATCAAAAGCTCTGATCATCAGTATAAATACTACTATAAAATATGTATACATTTCAGCAAAAAAATTGTATACAAAAAATCAGCAAATCTGCATAGGGGTTAGCCTTTGCAAATTTACGAATTTCATTGTTTATTCGATACAGCACGTTATAGTGGCCCGATTGTAATGAATGATACCTTAATCAAAAGCTCTGATCATCAGTATAAATACTACTATAAAATATGTATACATTTCAGCAAAAAAATTGTATACGAAAAATCAGCAAATCTGCAAAGGGGTTAGCCTTTGCAAATTTACGAATTTCATTGTTTATTCGATACAACACGTAATAGTGGCCCGATTGTGATGAATGATACCTTAATCAAAAGCTCTGATCATCAGTTTAAATACTACTATAAAATATGTATACATTTCAGCAAAAAAATTGTATACCAAAAATCAGCAAATCTGCATAGGGGTTAGCCTTTGCAAATTTACGAATTTCATTGTTTATTCGATACAGCACGTTATAGTGGCCCGATTGTAATGAATGATACCTTAATCAAAAGCTCTGATCATCAGTATAAATACTACTATAAAATATGTATACATTTCAGCAAAAAAATTGTATACAAAAAATCAGCAAATCTGCATAGGGGTTAGCCTTTGCAAATTTACGAATTTCATTGTTTATTCGATACAACACGTAATAGTGGCCCGATTGTGATGAATGATACCTTAATCAAAAGCTCTGATCATCAGTATAAATACTACTATAAAATATGTATACATTTCAGCAAAAAAATTGTATACAAAAAATCAGCAAATCTGCATAGGGGTTAGCCTTTGCAAATTTACGAATTTCATTGTTTATTCGATACAACACGTAATAGTGGCCCGATTGTGATGAATGATACCTTAATCAAAAGCTCTGATCATCAGTATAAATACTACTATAAAATATGTATACATTTCAGCAAAAAAATTGTATACAAAAAATCAGCAAATCTGCATAGGGGTTAGCCTTTGCAAATTTACGAATTTCATTGTTTATTCGATACAACACGTAATAGTGGCCCGATTGTGATGAATGATACCTTAATCAAAAGCTCTGATCATCAGTATAAATACTACTATAAAATATGTATACATTTCAGCAAAAAAATTGTATACAAAAAATCAGCAAATCTGCATAGGGGTTAGCCTTTGAAAATTTACGAATTTCATTGTTTATTCGATACAGCACGTTATAGTGGCCCGATTGTAATGAATGATACCTTAATCAAAAGCTCTGATTATCAGTATAAATACTACAATAAAATATGTATACATTTCAGCAAAAAAATTGTATACAAAAAATCAGCAAATCTGCAAAGGGGTTAGTTTTTGCAAATTTACGAATTTCATTGTTTATTCGATACAGCACGTTATAGTGGCCCGATTGTGATGAATGATACCTTAATCAAAAGCTCTGATCATCAGTATAAATACTACTATAAAATATGTATACATTTCAGCAAAAAAATTGTATACAAAAAATCAGCAAATCTGCATAGGGGTTAGCCTTTGCAAATTTACGAATTTCATTGTTTATTCGATACAACACGTAATAGTGGCCCGATTGTGATGAATCATACCTTAATCAAAAGCTCTGATCATCAGTATAAATACTACTATAAAATATGTATACATTTCAGCAAAAAAATTGTATACAAAAAATCAGCAAATCTGCATAGGGGTTAGCCTTTGCAAATTTACGAATTTCATTGTTTATTCGATACAACACGTAATAGTGGCCCGATTGTGATGAATGATACCTTAATCAAAAGCTCTGATCATCAGTATAAATACTACTATAAAATATGTATACATTTCAGCAAAAAAATTGTATACAAAAAATCAGCAAATCTGCATAGGGGTTAGCCTTTGCAAATTTACGAATTTCATTGTTTATTCGATACAACACGTAATAGTGGCCCGATTGTGATGAATGATACCTTAATCAAAAGCTCTGATCATCAGTATAAATACTACTATAAAATATGTATACATTTCAGCAAAAAAATTGTATACAAAAAATCAGCAAATCTGCATAGGGGTTAGCCTTTGAAAATTTACGAATTTCATTGTTTATTCGATACAGCACGTTATAGTGGCCCGATTGTAATGAATGATACCTTAATCAAAAGCTCTGATCATCAGTATAAATACTACAATAAAATATGTATACATTTCAGCAAAAAAATTGTATACAAAAAATCAGCAAATCTGCAAAGGGGTTAGTTTTTGCAAATTTACGAATTTCATTGTTTATTCGATACAGCACGTTATAGTGGCCCGATTGTAATGAATGATACCTTAATCAAAAGCTCTGATCATCAGTATAAATACTACTATAAAATATGTATACATTTCAGCAAAAAAATTGTATACAAAAAATCAGCAAATCTGCATAGGGGTTAGCCTTTGCAAATTTACGAATTTCATTGTTTATTCGATACAACACGTAATAGTGGCCCGATTGTGATGAATGATACCTTAATCAAAAGCTCTGATCATCAGTATAAATACTACTATAAAATATACAAAAAATTAGCAAATCTGCATAGGGGTTAGCCTTTGCAAATTTACGAATTTCATTGTTTATTCGATACAACACGTAATAGTGGCCCGATTGTAATGAATGATACCTTAATCAAAAGCTCTGATCATCAGTATAAATACTACTATAAAATATGTATACATTTCAGCAAAAAAATTGTATACAAAAAATCAGCAAATCTGCAAAGGGGTTAGCCTTTGCAAATTTACGAATTTCATTGTTTATTCGATACAACACGTAATAGTAGCCCGATTGTGATGAATGATACCTTAATCAAAAGCTCTGATCATCAGTATAAATACTACTATAAAATATGTATACATTTCAGCAAAAAAATTGTATACAAAAAATCAGCAAATCTGCATAGGGGTTAGCCTTTGCAAATTTACGAATTTCATTGTTTATTCGATACAACACGTAATAGTGGCCCGATTGTGATGAATCATACCTTAATCAAAAGCTCTGATCATCAGTATAAATACTACTATAAAATATGTATACATTTCAGCAAAAAAATTGTATACAAAAAATCAGCAAATCTGCATAGGGGTTAGCCTTTGCAAATTTACGAATTTCATTGTTTATTCGATACAACACGTAATAGTGGCCCGATTGTGATGAATGATACCTTAATCAAAAGCTCTGATCATCAGTATAAATACTACTATAAAATATGTATACATTTCAGCAAAAAAATTGTATACAAAAAATCAGCAAATCTGCATAGGGGTTAGCCTTTGCAAATTTACGAATTTCATTGTTTATTCGATACAGCACGTTATAGTGGCCCGATTGTAATGAATGATACCTTAATCAAAAGCTCTGATCATCAGTATAAATACTACTATAAAATATGTATACATTTCAGCAAAAAAATTGTATACAAAAAATCAGCAAATCTGCATAGGGGTTAGCCTTTGCAAATTTACGAATTTCATTGTTTATTCGATACAGCACGTTATAGTGGCCCGATTGTAATGAATGATACCTTAATCAAAAGCTCTGATCATCAGTATAAATACTACTATAAAATATGTATACATTTCAGCAAAAAAATTGTATACGAAAAATCAGCAAATCTGCAAAGGGGTTAGCCTTTGCAAATTTACGAATTTCATTGTTTATTCGATACAACACGTAATAGTGGCCCGATTGTGATGAATGATACCTTAATCAAAAGCTCTGATCATCAGTTTAAATACTACTATAAAATATGTATACATTTCAGCAAAAAAATTGTATACCAAAAATCAGCAAATCTGCATAGGGGTTAGCCTTTGCAAATTTACGAATTTCATTGTTTATTCGATACAGCACGTTATAGTGGCCCGATTGTAATGAATGATACCTTAATCAAAAGCTCTGATCATCAGTATAAATACTACTATAAAATATGTATACATTTCAGCAAAAAAATTGTATACAAAAAATCAGCAAATCTGCATAGGGGTTAGCCTTTGCAAATTTACGAATTTCATTGTTTATTCGATACAACACGTAATAGTGGCCCGATTGTGATGAATGATACCTTAATCAAAAGCTCTGATCATCAGTATAAATACTACTATAAAATATGTATACATTTCAGCAAAAAAATTGTATACAAAAAATCAGCAAATCTGCATAGGGGTTAGCCTTTGCAAATTTACGAATTTCATTGTTTATTCGATACAACACGTAATAGTGGCCCGATTGTGATGAATGATACCTTAATCAAAAGCTCTGATCATCAGTATAAATACTACTATAAAATATGTATACATTTCAGCAAAAAAATTGTATACAAAAAATCAGCAAATCTGCATAGGGGTTAGCCTTTGAAAATTTACGAATTTCATTGTTTATTCGATACAGCACGTTATAGTGGCCCGATTGTAATGAATGATACCTTAATCAAAAGCTCTGATCATCAGTATAAATACTACAATAAAATATGTATACATTTCAGCAAAAAAATTTTATACAAAAAATCAGCAAATCTGCAAAGGGGTTAGTTTTTGCAAATTTACGAATTTCATTGTTTATTCGATACAGCACGTTATAGTGGCCCGATTGTAATGAATGATACCTTAATCAAAAGCTCTGATCATCAGTATAAATACTACTATAAAATATGTATACATTTCAGCAAAAAAATTGTATACAAAAAATCAGCAAATCTGCATAGGGGTTAGCCTTTGCAAATTTACGAATTTCATTGTTTATTCGATACAACACGTAATAGTGGCCCGATTGTGATGAATGATACCTTAATCAAAAGCTCTGATCATCAGTATAAATACTACTATAAAATATACAAAAAATTAGCAAATCTGCATAGGGGTTAGCCTTTGCAAATTTACGAATTTCATTGTTTATTCGATACAACACGTAATAGTGGCCCGATTGTAATGAATGATACCTTAATCAAAAGCTCTGATCATCAGTATAAATACTACTATAAAATATGTATACATTTCAGCAAAAAAATTGTATACAAAAAATCAGCAAATCTGCAAAGGGGTTAGCCTTTGCAAATTTACGAATTTCATTGTTTATTCGATACAACACGTAATAGTAGCCCGATTGTGATGAATGATACCTTAATCAAAAGCTCTGATCATCAGTATAAATACTACTATAAAATATGTATACATTTCACCAAAAAAATTGTATACAAAAAATCAGCAAATCTGCATAGGGGTTAGCCTTTGCAAATTTACGAATTTCATTGTTTATTCGATACAACACGTAATAGTGGCCCGATTGTGATGAATCATACCTTAATCAAAAGCTCTGATCATCAGTATAAATACTACTATAAAATATGTATACATTTCAGCAAAAAAATTGTATACAAAAAATCAGCAAATCTGCATAGGGGTTAGCCTTTGCAAATTTACGAATTTCATTGTTTATTCGATACAACACGTAATAGTGGCCCGATTGTGATGAATGATACCTTAATCAAAAGCTCTGATCATCAGTATAAATACTACTATAAAATATGTATACATTTCAGCAAAAAAATTGTATACAAAAAATCAGCAAATCTGCATAGGGGTTAGCCTTTGCAAATTTACGAATTTCATTGTTTATTCGATACAGCACGTTATAGTGGCCCGATTGTAATGAATGATACCTTAATCAAAAGCTCTGATCATCAGTATAAATACTACTATAAAATATGTATACATTTCAGCAAAAAAATTGTATACAAAAAATCAGCAAATCTGCATAGGGGTTAGCCTTTGCAAATTTACGAATTTCATTGTTTATTCGATACAGCACGTTATAGTGGCCCGATTGTAATGAATGATACCTTAATCAAAAGCTCTGATCATCAGTATAAATACTACTATAAAATATGTATACATTTCAGCAAAAAAATTGTATACAAAAAATCAGCAAATCTGCAAAGGGGTTAGCCTTTGCAAATTTACGAATTTCATTGTTTATTCGATACAACACGTAATAGTGGCCCGATTGTGATGAATGATACCTTAATCAAAAGCTCTGATCATCAGTTTAAATACTACTATAAAATATGTATACATTTCAGCAAAAAAATTGTATACCAAAAATCAGCAAATCTGCATAGGGGTTAGCCTTTGCAAATTTACGAATTTCATTGTTTATTCGATACAGCACGTTATAGTGGCCCGATTGTAATGAATGATACCTTAATCAAAAGCTCTGATCATCAGTATAAATACTACTATAAAATATGTATACATTTCAGCAAAAAAATTGTATACAAAAAATCAGCAAATCTGCATAGGGGTTAGCCTTTGCAAATTTACGAATTTCATTGTTTATTCGATACAACACGTAATAGTGGCCCGATTGTGATGAATGATACCTTAATCAAAAGCTCTGATCATCAGTATAAATACTACTATAAAATATGTATACATTTCAGCAAAAAACTTGTATACAAAAAATCAGCAAATCTGCATAGGGGTTAGCCTTTGCAAATTTACGAATTTCATTGTTTATTCGATACAGCACGTTATAGTGGCCCGATTGTAATGAATGATACCTTAATCAAAAGCTCTGATTATCAGTATAAATACTACTATAAAATATGTATACATTTCAGCAAAAAAATTGTATACAAAAAATCAGCAAATCTGCATAGGGGTTAGCCTTTGCAAATTTACGAATTTCATTGTTTATTCGATACAACACGTAATAGTGGCCCGATTGTAATGAATGATACCTTAATCAAAAGCTCTGATCATCAGTATAAATACTACTATAAAATATGTATACATTTCAGCAAAAAAATTGTATACAAAAAATCAGCAAATCTGCAAAGGGGTTAGCCTTTGCAAATTTACGAATTTCATTGTTTATTCGATACAACACGTAATAGTAGCCCGATTGTGATGAATGATACCTTAATCAAAAGCTCTGATCATCAGTATAAATACTACTATAAAATATGTATACATTTCAGCAAAAAAATTGTATACAAAAAATCAGCAAATCTGCATAGGGGTTAGCCTTTGCAAATTTACGAATTTCATTGTTTATTCGATACAACACGTAATAGTGGCCCGATTGTGATGAATCATACCTTAATCAAAAGCTCTGATCATCAGTATAAATACTACTATAAAATATGTATACATTTCAGCAAAAAAATTGTATACAAAAAATCAGCAAATCTGCATAGGGGTTAGCCTTTGCAAATTTACGAATTTCATTGTTTATTCGATACAACACGTAATAGTGGCCCGATTGTGATGAATGATACCTTAATCAAAAGCTCTGATCATCAGTATAAATACTACTATAAAATATGTATACATTTCAGCAAAAAAATTGTATACAAAAAATCAGCAAATCTGCATAGGGGTTAGCCTTTGCAAATTTACGAATTTCATTGTTTATTCGATACAGCACGTTATAGTGGCCCGATTGTAATGAATGATACCTTAATCAAAAGCTCTGATCATCAGTATAAATACTACTATAAAATATGTATACATTTCAGCAAAAAAATTGTATACAAAAAATCAGCAAATCTGCATAGGGGTTAGCCTTTGCAAATTTACGAATTTCATTGTTTATTCGATACAGCACGTTATAGTGGCCCGATTGTAATGAATGATACCTTAATCAAAAGCTCTGATCATCAGTATAAATACTACTATAAAATATGTATACATTTCAGCAAAAAAATTGTATACGAAAAATCAGCAAATCTGCAAAGGGGTTAGCCTTTGCAAATTTACGAATTTCATTGTTTATTCGATACAACACGTAATAGTGGCCCGATTGTGATGAATGATACCTTAATCAAAAGCTCTGATCATCAGTTTAAATACTACTATAAAATATGTATACATTTCAGCAAAAAAATTGTATACCAAAAATCAGCAAATCTGCATAGGGGTTAGCCTTTGCAAATTTACGAATTTCATTGTTTATTCGATACAGCACGTTATAGTGGCCCGATTGTAATGAATGATACCTTAATCAAAAGCTCTGATCATCAGTATAAATACTACTATAAAATATGTATACATTTCAGCAAAAAAATTGTATACAAAAAATCAGCAAATCTGCATAGGGGTTAGCCTTTGCAAATTTACGAATTTCATTGTTTATTCGATACAACACGTAATAGTGGCCCGATTGTGATGAATGATACCTTAATCAAAAGCTCTGATCATCAGTATAAATACTACTATAAAATATGTATACATTTCAGCAAAAAAATTGTATACAAAAAATCAGCAAATCTGCATAGGGGTTAGCCTTTGCAAATTTACGAATTTCATTGTTTATTCGATACAACACGTAATAGTGGCCCGATTGTGATGAATGATACCTTAATCAAAAGCTCTGATCATCAGTATAAATACTACTATAAAATATGTATACATTTCAGCAAAAAAATTGTATACAAAAAATCAGCAAATCTGCATAGGGGTTAGCCTTTGAAAATTTACGAATTTCATTGTTTATTCGATACAGCACGTTATAGTGGCCCGATTGTAATGAATGATACCTTAATCAAAAGCTCTGATCATCAGTATAAATACTACAATAAAATATGTATACATTTCAGCAAAAAAATTTTATACAAAAAATCAGCAAATCTGCAAAGGGGTTAGTTTTTGCAAATTTACGAATTTCATTGTTTATTCGATACAGCACGTTATAGTGGCCCGATTGTAATGAATGATACCTTAATCAAAAGCTCTGATCATCAGTATAAATACTACTATAAAATATGTATACATTTCAGCAAAAAAATTGTATACAAAAAATCAGCAAATCTGCATAGGGGTTAGCCTTTGCAAATTTACGAATTTCATTGTTTATTCGATACAACACGTAATAGTGGCCCGATTGTGATGAATGATACCTTAATCAAAAGCTCTGATCATCAGTATAAATACTACTATAAAATATACAAAAAATTAGCAAATCTGCATAGGGGTTAGCCTTTGCAAATTTACGAATTTCATTGTTTATTCGATACAACACGTAATAGTGGCCCGATTGTAATGAATGATACCTTAATCAAAAGCTCTGATCATCAGTATAAATACTACTATAAAATATGTATACATTTCAGCAAAAAAATTGTATACAAAAAATCAGCAAATCTGCAAAGGGGTTAGCCTTTGCAAATTTACGAATTTCATTGTTTATTCGATACAACACGTAATAGTGGCCCGATTGTGATGAATGATACCTTAATCAAAAGCTCTGATCATCAGTATAAATACTACTATAAAATATGTATACATTTCACCAAAAAAATTGTATACAAAAAATCAGCAAATCTGCATAGGGGTTAGCCTTTGCAAATTTACGAATTTCATTGTTTATTCGATACAACACGTAATAGTGGCCCGATTGTGATGAATCATACCTTAATCAAAAGCTCTGATCATCAGTATAAATACTACTATAAAATATGTATACATTTCAGCAAAAAAATTGTATACAAAAAATCAGCAAATCTGCATAGGGGTTAGCCTTTGCAAATTTACGAATTTCATTGTTTATTCGATACAACACGTAATAGTGGCCCGATTGTGATGAATGATACCTTAATCAAAAGCTCTGATCATCAGTATAAATACTACTATAAAATATGTATACATTTCAGCAAAAAAATTGTATACAAAAAATCAGCAAATCTGCATAGGGGTTAGCCTTTGCAAATTTACGAATTTCATTGTTTATTCGATACAGCACGTTATAGTGGCCCGATTGTAATGAATGATACCTTAATCAAAAGCTCTGATCATCAGTATAAATACTACTATAAAATATGTATACATTTCAGCAAAAAAATTGTATACAAAAAATCAGCAAATCTGCATAGGGGTTAGCCTTTGCAAATTTACGAATTTCATTGTTTATTCGATACAGCACGTTATAGTGGCCCGATTGTAATGAATGATACCTTAATCAAAAGCTCTGATCATCAGTATAAATACTACTATAAAATATGTATACATTTCAGCAAAAAAATTGTATACGAAAAATCAGCAAATCTGCAAAGGGGTTAGCCTTTGCAAATTTACGAATTTCATTGTTTATTCGATACAACACGTAATAGTGGCCCGATTGTGATGAATGATACCTTAATCAAAAGCTCTGATCATCAGTTTAAATACTACTATAAAATATGTATACATTTCAGCAAAAAAATTGTATACCAAAAATCAGCAAATCTGCATAGGGGTTAGCTTTTGCAAATTTACGAATTTCATTGTTTATTCGATACAGCACGTTATAGTGGCCCGATTGTAATGAATGATACCTTAATCAAAAGCTCTGATCATCAGTATAAATACTACTATAAAATATGTATACATTTCAGCAAAAAAATTGTATACAAAAAATCAGCAAATCTGCATAGGGGTTAGCCTTTGCAAATTTACGAATTTCATTGTTTATTCGATACAACACGTAATAGTGGTCCGATTGTGATGAATGATACCTTAATCAAAAGCTCTGATCATCAGTATAAATACTACTATAAAATATGTATACATTTCAGCAAAAAAATTGTATACAAAAAATAAGCAAATCTGCATAGGGTTAGCCTTTGCAAATTTACGAATTTCATTGTTTATTCGATACAACACGTAATAGTGGCCCGATTGTGATGAATGATACCTTAATCAAAAGCTCTGATTATCAGTATAAATACTACTATAAAATATGTATACATTTCAGCAAAAAAATTGTATACAAAAAATCAGCAAATCTGCATAGGGGTTAGCCTTTGCAAATTTACGAATTTCATTGTTTATTCGATACAACACGTAATAGTGGCCCGATTGTGATGAATGATACCTTAATCAAAAGCTCTGATCATCAGTATAAATACTACTATAAAATATGTATACATTTCAGCAAAAAACTTGTATACAAAAAATCAGCAAATCTGCATAGGGGTTAGCCTTTGCAAATTTACGAATTTCATTGTTTATTCGATACAGCACGTTATAGTGGCCCGATTGTAATGAATGATACCTTAATCAAAAGCTCTGATTATCAGTATAAATACTACTATAAAATATGTATACATTTCAGCAAAAAAATTGTATACAAAAAATCAGCAAATCTGCATAGGGGTTAGCCTTTGCAAATTTACGAATTTCATTGTTTATTCGATACAACACGTAATAGTGGCCTGATTGTAATGAATGATACCTTAATCAAAAGCTCTGATCATCAGTATAAATACTACTATAAAATATGTATACATTTCAGCAAAAAAATTGTATACAAAAAATCAGCAAATCTGCATAGGGGTTAGCCTTTGCAAATTTACGAATTTCATTGTTTATTCGATACAGCACGTTATTGTGGCCCGATTGTAATGAATGATACCTTAATCAAAAGCTCTGATCATCAGTATAAATACTACTATAAAATATGTATACATTTCAGCAAAAAAATTGTATACGAAAAATCAGCAAATCTGCAAAGGGGTTAGCCTTTGCAAATTTACGAATTTCATTGTTTATTCGATACAACACGTAATAGTGGCCCGATTGTGATGAATGATACCTTAATCAAAAGCTCTGATCATCAGTTTAAATACAACTATAAAATATGTATACATTTCAGCAAAAAAATTGTATACAAAAAATCAGCAAATCTGCATAGGGGTTAGCCTTTGCAAATTTACGAATTTCATTGTTTATTCGATACAGCACGTTATAGTGGCCCGATTGTAATGAATGATACCTTAATCAAAAGCTCTGATCATCAGTATAAATACTACTATAAAATATGTATACATTTCAGCAAAAAAATTGTATACAAAAAATCAGCAAATCTGCATAGGGGTTAGCCTTTGCAAATTTACGAATTTCATTGTTTATTCGATACAACACGTAATAGTGGCCCGATTGTGATGAATGATACCTTAATCAAAAGCTCTGATCATCAGTTTAAATACAACTATAAAATATGTATACATTTCAGCAAAAAAATTGTATACAAAAAATCAGCAAATCTGCATAGGGGTTAGCCTTTGCAAATTTACGAATTTCATTGTTTATTCGATACAGCACGTTATAGTGGCCCGATTGTAATGAATGATACCTTAATCAAAAGCTCTGATCATCAGTATAAATACTACTATAAAATATGTATACATTTCAGCAAAAAAATTGTATACAGCAAATCAGCAAATCTGCAAAGGGGTTAGCCTTTGCAAATTTACGAATTTCATTGTTTATTCGATACAGCACGTTATAGTGGCCCGATTGTAATGAATGATACCTTAATCAAAAGCTCTAATCATCAGTATAAATACTACTATAAAATATGTATACATTTCAGCAAAATAATTGTATACAAAAAATCAGCAAATCTGCATAGGGGTTAGCCTTTGCAAATTTACGAATTTTATTATTTATTCGATACAACACGTAATAGTGGCCCGATTGTGATGAATGATACCTTAATCAAAAGCTCTGATCATCAGTATAAATACTACTATAAAATATGTATACATTTCAGCAAAAAAATTGTATACAAAAAATCAGCAAATCTGCAAAGGGGTTAGCCTTTGCAAATTTACGAATTTCATTGTTTATTCGATACAGCACGTTATAGTGGCCCGATTGTAATGAATGATACCTTAATCAAAAGCTCTGATCATCAGTATAAATACTACTATAAAATATGTATACATTTCAGCAAAAAAATTGTATACAAAAAATCAGCAAATCTGCATAGGGGTTAGCCTTTGCAAATTTACGAATTTCATTGTTTATTCGATACAGCACGTTATAGTGGCCCGATTGTAATGAATGATACCTTAATCAAAAGCTCTGATTATCAGTATAAATACTACTATAAAATATGTATACATTTCAGCAAAAAAATTGTATACAAAAAATCAGCAAATCTGCAAAGGGGTTAGCCTTTGCAAATTTACGAATTTCATTGTTTATTCGATACAGCACGTTATAGTGGCCCGATTGTAATGAATGATACCTTAATCAAAAGCTCTGATCATCAGTATAAATACTACTATAAAATATGTATACATTTCAGCAAAAAAATTGTATACAAAAAATCAGCAAATCTGCAAAGGGGTTAGCCTTTGCAAATTTACGAATTTCATTGTTCATTCGATACAGCACGTTATAGTGGCCCGATTGTAATGAATGATACCTTAATCAAAAGCTCTAATCATCAGTATAAATACTACTATAAAATATGTATACATTTCAGCAAAAAAATTGTATACAAAAAATCAGCAAATCTGCATAGGGGTTAGCCTTTGCAAATTTACGAATTTCATTGTTTATTCGATACAGCACGTAATAGTGGCCCGATTGTGATGAATGCTACCTTAATCAAAAGCTCTGATCATCTGTATAAATACTACTATAAAATATGTATACATTTCAGCAAAAAAATTGTATACAAAAAATCAGCAAATCTGCATAGGGGTTAGCCTTTGCAAATTTACGAATTTCATTGTTTATTCGATACAGCACGTTATAGTGGCCCGATTGTAATGAATGATACCTTAATCAAAAGCTCTGATCATCAGTATAAATACTACTATAAAATATGTATACATTTCAGCAAAAAAATTGTATACAAAAAATCAGCAAATCTACATAGGGGTTAGCCTTTGCAAATTTACGAATTTCATTGTTTATTCGATACAGCACGTTATAGTGGCCCGATTGTAATGAATGATACCTTAATCAAAAGCTCTGATCATCAGTATAAATACTACTATAAAATATGTATACATTTCAGCAAAAAAATTGTATACAAAAAATCAGCAAATCTGCATAGGGGTTAGCCTTTGCAAATTTACGAATTTCATTGTTTATTCGATACAGCACGTTATAGTGGCCCGATTGTAATGAATGATACCTTAACCAAAAGCTCTGATCAACAGTATAAATACTACTATAAAATATGTATACATTTCAGCAAAAAAATTTTATACAAAAAATCAGCAAATCTGCAAAGGGGTTAGTTTTTGCAAATTTACGAATTTCATTGTTTATTCGATACAGCACGTTATAGTGGCCCGATTGTAATGAATGATACCTTAATCAAAAGCTCTGATCATCAGTATAAATACTACTATAAAATATGTATACATTTCAGCAAAAAAATTGTATACAAAAAATCAGCAAATCTGCATAGGGGTTAGCCTTTGCAAATTTACGAATTTCATTGTTTATTCGATACAACACGTAATAGTGGCCCGATTGTGATGAATGATACCTTAATCAAAAGCTCTGATCATCAGTATAAATACTACTATAAAATATACAAAAAATTAGCAAATCTGCATAGGGGTTAGCCTTTGCAAATTTACGAATTTCATTGTTTATTCGATACAACACGTAATAGTGGCCCGATTGTAATGAATGATACCTTAATCAAAAGCTCTGATCATCAGTATAAATACTACTATAAAATATGTATACATTTCAGCAAAAAAATTGTATACAAAAAATCAGCAAATCTGCAAAGGGGTTAGCCTTTGCAAATTTACGAATTTCATTGTTTATTCGATACAACACGTAATAGTAGCCCGATTGTGATGAATGATACCTTAATCAAAAGCTCTGATCATCAGTATAAATACTACTATAAAATATGTATACATTTCACCAAAAAAATTGTATACAAAAAATCAGCAAATCTGCATAGGGGTTAGCCTTTGCAAATTTACGAATTTCATTGTTTATTCGATACAACACGTAATAGTGGCCCGATTGTGATGAATCATACCTTAATCAAAAGCTCTGATCATCAGTATAAATACTACTATAAAATATGTATACATTTCAGCAAAAAAATTGTATACAAAAAATCAGCAAATCTGCATAGGGGTTAGCCTTTGCAAATTTACGAATTTCATTGTTTATTCGATACAACACGTAATAGTGGCCCGATTGTGATGAATGATACCTTAATCAAAAGCTCTGATCATCAGTATAAATACTACTATAAAATATGTATACATTTCAGCAAAAAAATTGTATACAAAAAATCAGCAAATCTGCATAGGGGTTAGCCTTTGCAAATTTACGAATTTCATTGTTTATTCGATACAGCACGTTATAGTGGCCCGATTGTAATGAATGATACCTTAATCAAAAGCTCTGATCATCAGTATAAATACTACTATAAAATATGTATACATTTCAGCAAAAAAATTGTATACAAAAAATCAGCAAATCTGCATAGGGGTTAGCCTTTGCAAATTTACGAATTTCATTGTTTATTCGATACAGCACGTTATAGTGGCCCGATTGCTCTGATCATCAGTATAAATACTACTATAAAATATGTATACATTTCAGCAAAAAAATTGTATACAAAAAATCAGCAAATCTGCATAGGGGTTAGCCTTTGCAAATTTACGAATTTCATTGTTTATTCGATACAGCACGTTATAGTGGCCCGATTGTAATGAATGATACCTTAATCAAAAGCTCTGATCATCAGTATAAATACAACTATAAAATATGTATACATTTCAGCAAAAAAATTGTATACGAAAAATCAGCAAATCTGCAAAGGGGTTAGCCTTTGCAAATTTACGAATTTCATTGTTTATTCGATACAACACGTAATAGTGGCCCGATTGTGATGAATGATACCTTAATCAAAAGCTCTGATCATCAGTTTAAATACTACTATAAAATATGTATACATTTCAGCAAAAAAATTGTATACCAAAAATCAGCAAATCTGCATAGGGGTTAGCCTTTGCAAATTTACGAATTTCATTGTTTATTCGATACAGCACGTTATAGTGGCCCGATTGTAATGAATGATACCTTAATCAAAAGCTCTGATCATCAGTATAAATACTACTATAAAATATGTATACATTTCAGCAAAAAAATTGTATACAAAAAATCAGCAAATCTGCATAGGGGTTAGCCTTTGCAAATTTACGAATTTCATTGTTTATTCGATACAACACGTAATAGTGGTCCGATTGTGATGAATGATACCTTAATCAAAAGCTCTGATCATCAGTATAAATACTACTATAAAATATGTATACATTTCAGCAAAAAAATTGTATACAAAAAATCAGCAAATCTGCATAGGGGTTAGCCTTTGCAAATTTACGAATTTCATTGTTTATTCGATACAACACGTAATAGTGGCCCGATTGTGATGAATGATACCTTAATCAAAAGCTCTGATCATCAGTATAAATACTACTATAAAATATGTATACATTTCAGCAAAAAAATTGTATACAAAAAATCAGCAAATCTGCATAGGGGTTAGCCTTTGCAAATTTACGAATTTCATTGTTTATTCGATACAACACGTAATAGTGGCCCGATTGTGATGAATGATACCTTAATCAAAAGCTCTGATCATCAGTATAAATACTACTATAAAATATGTATACATTTCAGCAAAAAACTTGTATACAAAAAATCAGCAAATCTGCATAGGGGTTAGCCTTTGCAAATTTACGAATTTCATTGTTTATTCGATACAGCACGTTATAGTGGCCCGATTGTAATGAATGATACCTTAATCAAAAGCTCTGATTATCAGTATAAATACTACTATAAAATATGTATACATTTCAGCAAAAAAATTGTATACAAAAAATCAGCAAATCTGCATAGGGGTTAGCCTTTGCAAATTTACGAATTTCATTGTTTATTCGATACAACACGTAATAGTGGCCTGATTGTAATGAATGATACCTTAATCAAAAGCTCTGATCATCAGTATAAATACTACTATAAAATATGTATACATTTCAGCAAAAAAATTGTATACAAAAAATCAGCAAATCTGCATAGGGGTTAGCCTTTGCAAATTTACGAATTTCATTGTTTATTCGATACAGCACGTTATTGTGGCCCGATTGTAATGAATGATACCTTAATCAAAAGCTCTGATCATCAGTATAAATACTATTATAAAATATGTATACATTTCAGCAAAAAAATTGTATACGAAAAATCAGCAAATCTGCAAAGGGGTTAGCCTTTGCAAATTTACGAATTTCATTGTTTATTCGATACAACACGTAATAGTGGCCCGATTGTGATGAATGATACCTTAATCAAAAGCTCTGATCATCAGTTTAAATACAACTATAAAATATGTATACATTTCAGCAAAAAAATTGTATACAAAAAATCAGCAAATCTGCATAGGGGTTAGCCTTTGCAAATTTACGAATTTCATTGTTTATTCGATACAGCACGTTATAGTGGCCCGATTGTAATGAATGATACCTTAATCAAAAGCTCTGATCATCAGTATAAATACTACTATAAAATATGTATACATTTCAGCAAAAAAATTGTATACAAAAAATCAGCAAATCTGCATAGGGGTTAGCCTTTGCAAATTTACGAATTTCATTGTTTATTCGATACAACACGTAATAGTGGCCCGATTGTGATGAATGATACCTTAATCAAAAGCTCTGATCATCAGTTTAAATACAACTATAAAATATGTATACATTTCAGCAAAAAAATTGTATACAAAAAATCAGCAAATCTGCATAGGGGTTAGCCTTTGCAAATTTACGAATTTCATTGTTTATTCGATACAGCACGTTATAGTGGCCCGATTGTAATGAATGATACCTTAATCAAAAGCTCTGATCATCAGTATAAATACTACTATAAAATATGTATACATTTCAGCAAAAAAATTGTATACAAAAAATCAGCAAATCTGCAAAGGGGTTAGCCTTTGCAAATTTACGAATTTCATTGTTTATTCGATACAACACGTTATAGTGGCCCGATTGTAATGAATGATACCTTAATCAAAAGCTCTGATCATCAGTATAAATACTACTATAAAATATGTATACATTTCAGCAAAAAAATTGTATACAAAAAATCAGCAAATCTGCATAGGGGTTAGCCTTTGCAAATTTACGAATTTCATTGTTTATTCGATACAGCACGTTATAGTGGCCCGATTGTAATGAATGATACCTTAATCAAAAGCTCTGATCATCAGTATAAATACTACTATAAAATATGTATACATTTCAGCAAAAAAATTGTATACAAAAAATCAGCAAATCTGCATAGGGGTTAGCCTTTGCAAATTTACGAATTTCATTGTTTATAATTCGATACAACACGTAATAGTGGCCCGATTGTAATGAATGATACCTTAATCAAAAGCTCTAATCATCAGTATAAATACTACTATAAAATATGTATACATTTCAGCAAAAAAATTGTATACAAAAAATCAGCAAATCTGCAAAGGGGTTAGCCTTTGCAAATTTACGAATTTCATTGTTTATTCGATACAGCACGTTATAGTGGCCCGATTGTAATGAATGATACCTTAATCAAAAGCTCTAAACATCAGTATAAATACTACTATAAAATATGTATACATTTCAGCAAAAAAATTGTATACAAAAAATCAGCAAATCTGCAAAGGGGTTAGCCTTTGCAAATTTACGAATTTCATTGTTTATTCGATACAGCACGTTATAGTGGCCCGATTGTAATGAATGATACCTTAATCAAAAGCTCTGATCATCAGAATAGATACTACTATAAAATATGTATACATTTCAGCAAAAAAATTGTATACAAAAAATCAGCAAATCTGCATAGGGGTTAGCCTTTGCAAATTTACGAATTTCATTGTTTATTCGATACAGCACGTTATAGTGGCCCGATTGTAATGAATGATAACTTAATCAAAAGCTCTGATCAACAGTATAAATACTACTATAAAATATGTATACATTTCAGCAAAAAAATTGTATACAAAAAATCAGCAAATATGCATAGGGGTTAGCCTTTGCAAATTTACGAATTTCATTGTTTATTCGATACAGCACGTTATAGTGGCCCGATTGTAATGAATGATACCTTAATCAAAAGCTCTGATCAACAGTATAAATACTACTATAAAATATGTATACATTTCAGCAAAAAAATTGTATACAAAAAATCAGCAAATATGCATAGGGGTTAGCCTTTGCAAATTTACGAATTTCATTGTTTATTCGATACAGCACGTTATAGTGGCCCGATTGTAATGAATGATACCTTAATCAAAAGCTCTGATCATCAGTATAAATACTACTATAAAATATGTATACATTTCAGCAAAAAAATTGTATACAAAAAATCAGCAAATCTGCATAGGGGTTAGCCTTTGCAAATTTACGAATTTCATTGTTTATTCGATACAGCACGTTATAGTGGCCCGATTGTAATGAATGATACCTTAATCAAAAGCTCTGATCAACAGTATAAATACTACTATAAAATATGTATACATTTCAGCAAAAAAATTGTATACAAAAAATCAGCAAATCTGCAAAGGGGTTAGCCTTTGCAAATTTACGAATTTCATTGTTTATTCGATACAGCACGTTATAGTGGCCCGATTGTAATGAATGATACCTTAATCAAAAGCTCTAATCATCAGTATAAATACTACTATAAAATATGTATACATTTCAGCAAAAAACTTGTTTACAAAAAATCAGCAAATCTGCATAGGGGTTAGCCTTTGCAAATTTACGAATTTCATTGTTTATTCGATACAACACGTAATAGTGGCCCGATTGTAATGAATGATACCTTAATCAAAAGCTCTGATCACCATTATAAGTACTACTATAAAATATGTATACATTTCAGCAAAAAAATTGTATACAAAAAATCAGCAAATCTGCATAGGGGTTAGCCTTTGCAAATTTACGAATTTCATTGTTTATTCGATACAGCTCGTTATAGTGGCCCGATTGTAATGAATGATACCTTAATCAAAAGCTCTGATCATCAGTATAAATACTACTATAAAATATGTATACATTTCAGCAAAAAAATTGTATACAAAAAATCAGCAAATCTGCATAGGGGTTAGCCTTTGCAAATTTACGAATTTCATTGTTTATAATTCGATACAACACGTAATAGTGGCCCGATTGTGATGAATGATACCTTAATCAAAAGCTCTGATCATCAGTATAAATACTACTATAAAATATGTATACATTTCAGCAAAAAAATTGTATACAAAAAATCAGCAAATCTGCATAGGGGTTAGCCTTTGCAAATTTACGAATTTCATTGTTTATTCGATACAACACGTAAAAGTGGCCCGATTGTGATGAATGATACCTTAATCAAAAGCTCTGATCATCAGTATAAATACTACTATAAAATATGTATACATTTCAGCAAAAAAATTGTATACAAAAATCAGCAAATCTGCATAGGGGTTAGCCTTTGCAAATTTACGAATTTCATTGTTTATTCGATACAGCACGTTATAGTGGCCCGATTGTGATGAATGATACATTAATCAAAAGCTCTGATCAGCAGTATAAATACTACTATAAAATATGTATACATTTCAGCAAAAAAATTGTATACAAAAAATCAGCAAATCTGCAAAGAGGTTAGCCTTTGCAAATTTACGAATTTCATTGTTTATTCGATACAGCACGTTATAGTGGCCCGATTGTAATGAATGATACCTTAATCAAAAGCTCTAATCATCAGTATAAATACTACTATAAAATATGTATACATTTCAGCAAAAAAATTGTATACGAAAAATCAGCAAATCTGCATAGGGGTTAGCCTTTGCAAATTTACGAATTTCATTGTTTATTCGATACAGCACGTAATAGTGGCCCGATTGTGATGAATGATACCTTAATCAAAAGCTCTGATCACCATTATAAGTACTACTATAAAATATGTATACATTTCAGCAAAAAAATTGTATACAAAAAATCAGCAAATCTGCATAGGGGTTAGCCTTTGCAAATTTACGAATTTCATTGTTTATTCGATACAGCTCGTTATAGTGGCCCGATTGTAATGAATGATACCTTAATCAAAAGCTCTGATCATCAGTATAAATACTACTATAAAATATGTATACATTTCAGCAAAAAAATTGTATACAAAAAATCAGCAAATCTGCATAGGGGTTAGCCTTTGCAAATTTACGAATTTCATTGTTTATAATTCGATACAACACGTAATAGTGGCCCGATTGTGATGAATGATACCTTAATCAAAAGCTCTGATCATCAGTATAAATACTACTATAAAATATGTATACATTTCAGCAAAAAAATTGTATACAAAAAATCAGCAAATCTGCATAGGGGTTAGCCTTTGCAAATTTACGAATTTCATTGTTTATTCGATACAACACGTAAAAGTGGCCCGATTGTGATGAATGATACCTTAATCAAAAGCTCTGATCATCAGTATAAATACTACTATAAAATATGTATACATTTCAGCAAAAAAATTGTATACAAAAAATCAGCAAATCTGCATAGGGGTTAGCCTTTGCAAATTTACGAATTTCATTGTTTATTCGATACAGCACGTTATAGTGGCCCGATTGTAATGAATGATACCTTAATCAAAAGCTCTGATCATCAGTATAAATACAACTATAAAATATGTATACATTTCAGCAAAAAAATTGTATACAAAAAATCAGCAAATCTGCATAGGGGTTAGCCTTTCCAAATTTACAGCACGTTATAGTGGCCCGATTGTAATGAATGATAGCTTAATCAAAAGCTCTGATCATCAGTATAAATACTACTATAAAATATGTATACATTTCAGCAAAAAAATTGTATACAAAAATCAGCAAATCTGCATAGGGGTTAGCCTTTGCAAATTTACGAATTTCATTGTTTATTCGATACAGCACGTTATAGTGGCCCGATTGTGATGAATGATACCTTAATCAAAAGCTCTGATCAGCAGTATAAATACTACTATAAAATATGTATACATTTCAGCAAAAAAATTGTATACAAAAAATCAGCAAATCTGCAAAGAGGTTAGCCTTTGCAAATTTACGAATTTCATTGTTTATTCGATACAGCACGTTATAGTGGCCCGATTGTAATGAATGATACCTTAATCAAAAGCTCTAATCATCAGTATAAATACTACTATAAAATATGTATACATTTCAGCAAAAAAATTGTATACGAAAAATCAGCAAATCTGCATAGGGGTTAGCCTTTGCAAATTTACGAATTTCATTGTTTATTCGATACAGCACGTAATAGTGGCCCGATTGTGATGAATGATACCTTAATCAAAAGCTCTGATCATCAGTATAAATACTACTATAAAATATGTATACATTTCAGCAAAAAAAATTGTATACAAAAAATCAGCAAATCTGCAAAGGGGTTAGCCTTTGCAAATTTACGAATTTCATTGTTTATTCGATACAGCACGTTATAGTGGCCCGATTGTAATGAATGATACCTTAATCAAAAGCTCTAATCATCAGTATAAATACTACTATAAAATATGTATACATTTCAGCAAAAAAATTGTACACAAAAAATCAGCAAATCTGCATAGGGGTTAGCCTTTGCAAATTTACGAATTTCATTGTTTATTCGATACAGCACGTTATAGTGGCCCGATTGTAATTAATGATACCTTAATCAAAAGCTCTGATCATCAGTATAAATACTACTATAAAATATGTATACATTTCAGCAAAAAAATTGTATACAAAAAATCAGCAAATCTGCAAAGGGGTTAGCCTTTGCAAATTTACGAATTTCATTGTTTATTCGATACAACACGTAATAGTGGCCCGATTGTGATGAATGATACCTTAATCAAAAGCTCTGATCATCAGTATAAATACTACTATAAAATATGTATACATTTCAGCAAAAAAATTGTATACAAAAAAACAGCAAATCTGCATAGGGGTTAGCCTTTGCAAATTTACGAATTTCATTGTTTATTCGATACAACACGTAATAGTGGCCCGATTGTGATGAATGATACCTTAATCAAAAGCTCTGATCATCAGTATAAATACTATTATAAAATATGTATACATTTCAGCAAAAAACTTGTATACAAACAATCAGCAAATCTGCATAGGGGTTAGCCTTTGCAAATTTACGAATTTCATTGTTTATTCGATACAGCACGTTATAGTGGCCCGATTGTAATGAATGATACCTTAATCAAAAGCTCTGATCATCAGTATAAATACTACTATAAAATATGTATCCATTTCAGCAAAAAAATTGTATACAAAAAATCAGCAAATCTGCATAGGGGTTAGCCTTTGCAAATTTACGAATTTCATTGTTTATTCGATACAACACGTAATAGTGGCCCGATTGTAATGAATGATACCTTAATCAAAAGCTCTGATCATCAGTTTAAATACTACTATAAAATATGTATACATTTCAGCAAAAAAATTGTATACAAAAAATCAGCAAATCTGCATAGGGGTTAGCCTTTGCAAATTTACGAATTTCATTGTTTATTCGATACAGCACGTTATAGTGGCCCGATTGTAATGAATGATACCTTAATCAAAAGCTCTGATCATCAGTATAAATACTACTATAAAATATGTATACATTTCAGCAAAAAAATTGTATACAAAAAATCAGCAAATCTGCATAGGGGTTAGCCTTTGTAAATTTACGAATTTCATTGTTTATAATTCGATACAACACGTAATAGTGGCCCGATTGTAATGAATGATACCTTAATCAAAAGCTCTGATCATCAGTATAAATACTACTATAAAATATGTATACATTTCAGCAAAAAAATTGTATACAAAAAATCAGCAAATCTGCATAGGGGTTAGCCTTTGTAAATTTACGAATTTCATTGTTTATAATTCGATACAACACGTAATAGTGGCCCGATTGTGATGAATGATACCTTAATCAAAAGCTCTGATCATCAGTATAAATACTACTATAAAATATGTATACATTTCAGCAAAAAAGTTGTATACAAAAAATCAGCAAATCTGCATAGGGGTTAGCCTTTGCAAATTTACGAATTTCATTGTTTATTCGATACAGCACGTTATAGTGGCCCGATTGTAATGAATGATACCTTAATCAAAAGCTCTGATCATCAGTATAAATACTACTATAAAATAGGTATACATTTCAGCAAAAAAATTGTATACAAAAAATCAGCAAATCTGCATAGGGGTTAGCCTTTGCAAATTTACGAATTTCATTGTTTATTCGATACAGCACGTTATAGTGGCCCGATTGTAATGAATGATACCTTAATCAAAAGCTCTGATCATCAGTATAAATACTACTATAAAATATGTATACATTTCAGCAAAAAAATTGTATACAAAAAATCAGCAAATCTGCAAAGGGGTTAGTCTTTGCAAATTTACGAATTTCATTGTTTATTCGATACAGCACGTTATAGTGGCCCGATTGTAATGAATGATACCTTAATCAAAAGCTCTGATCATCAGTATAAATACTACTATAAAATATGTATACATTTCAGCAAAAAAATTGTATACAAAAAATCAGCAAATCTGCAAAGGGGTTAGCCTTTGCAAATTTACGAATTTCATTGTTTATTCGATACAGCACGTTATAGTGGCCCGATTGTAATGAATGATACCTTAATAAAAAGCTCTGATCATCAGTATAAATACTACTATAAAATATGTATACATTTCAGCAAAAAAATTGTATACAAAAAATCAGCAAATCTGCAAAGGGGTTAGCCTTTGCAAATTTACGAATTTCATTGTTTATTCGATACAGCACGTTATAGTGGCCCGATTGTAATGAATGATACCTTAATCAAAAGCTCTAATCATCAGTATAAATACTACTATAAAATATGTATACATTTCAGCAAAAAAATTGTATACAAAAAATCAGCAAATCTGCAAAGGGGTTAGCCTTTGCAAATTTACGAATTTCATTGTTTATTCGATACAGCACGTTATAGTGGCCCGATTGTAATGAATGATACTGTAATCAAAAGCTCTGATCATCAGTATAAATACTACTATAAAATATGTATACATTTCAGCAAAAAAATTGTATACAAAAAATCAGCAAATCTGCATAGGGGTTAGCCTTTGCAAATTTACGAATTTCATTGTTTATTCGATACAGCACGTTATAGTGGCCCGATTGTAATGAATGATACCTTAATCAAAAGCTCTGATTATCAGTATAAATACTACTATAAAATATGTATACATTTCAGCAAAAAAATTGTATACAAAAAATCAGCAAATCTGCATAGGGGTTAGCCTTTGCAAATTTACGAATTTCATTGTTTATTCGATACAGCACGTTATAGTGGCCCGATTGTAATGAATGATACCTTAATCAAAAGCTCTGATCAACAGTATAAATACTACTTTAAAATATGTATGCATTTTAGCAAAAAAATTGTATACAAAAAATCAGCAAATCTGCAAAGGGGTTAGCCTTTGCAAATTTACGAATTTCATTGTTTATTCGATACAGCACGTTATAGTGGCCCGATTGTAATGAATGATACCTTAATCAAAAGCTCTGATCATCAGTATAAATACTACTATAAAATATGTATACATTTCAGCAAAAAAATTGTATACAAAAAATCAGCAAATCTGCAAAGGGGTTAGCCTTTGCAAATTTACGAATTTCATTGTTTATTCGATACAACACGAAATAGTGGCCCGATTGTGATGAATGATACCTTAATCAAAAGCTCTGATCATCAGTATAAATACTACTATAAAATATGTATACATTTCAGCAAAAAAATTGTATACAAAAAATTACCAAATCTGCAAAGGGGTTAGCCTTTGCAAATTTACGAATTTCATTGTTTATTCGATACAGCACGTTATAGTGGCCCGATTGTAATGAATGATACCTTAATCAAAAGCTCTGATCATCAGTATAAATACTACTATAAAATATGTATACATTTCAGCAAAAAAATTGTATACAAAAAATCAGCAAATCTGCATAGGGGTTAGCCTTTGCAAATTTACGAATTTCATTGTTTATTCGATACAGCACGTTATAGTGGCCCGATTGTAATCAATGATACCTTAATCAAAACCTCCGATCATCAGTATAAATACTACTATAAAATATGTATACATTTCAGCAAAAAAATTGTATACAAAAAATCAGCAAATCTGCATAGGGGTTAGCCTTTGCAAATTTACGAATTTCATTGTTTATTCGATACAGCACGTTATAGTGGCCCGATTGTAATGAATGATACCTTAATCAAAAGCTCTGATCATCAGTATAAATACTACTATAAAATATGTATACATTTCAGCAAAAAAATTGTATACAAAAAATCAGCAAATCTGCAAAGGGGTTAGCCTTTGCAAATTTACGAATTTCATTGTTTATTCGATACGGCACGTTATAGTGGCCCGATTGTAATGAATGATACCTTAATCAAAAGCTCCGATCATCAGTATAAATACTACTATAAAATATGTATACATTTCAGCAAAAAAATTGTATACAAAAAATCAGCAAATCTGCATAGGGGTTAGCCTTTGCAAATTTACGAATTTCATTGTTTATTCGATACAGCACGTTATAGTGGCCCGATTGTAATGAATGATACCTTAATCAAAAGCTCTGATCATCAGTATAAATACTACTATAAAATATGTATACATTTCAGCAAAAAAATTGTATACAAAAAATCAGCAAATCTGCATAGGGGTTAGCCTTTGTAAATTTACGAATTTCTTTGTTTATTCGATACAACACGTAATAGTGGCCCGATTGTGATGAATGATACCTTAATAAAAAGCTCTGATCAGCAGTATAAATACTACTATAAAATATGTATACATTTCAGCAAAAAAATTGTATACAAAAAATCAGCAAATCTGCAAAGGGGTTAGCCTTTTCAAATTTACGAATTTCATTGTTTATTCGATACAGCACGTTATAGTGGCCCGATTGTAATGAATGATACCTTAATCAAAAGCTCTGATCATCAGTATAAATACTACTATAAAATATGTATACATTTCAGCAAAAAAATTGTATACAAAAAATCAGCAAATCTGCATAGGGGTTAGCCTTTGCAAATTTACGAATTTCATTGTTTATTCGATACAGCACGTTATAGTGGCCCGATTGTAATGAATGATACCTTAATCAAAAGCTCTGATCATCAGTATAAATACTACTATAAAATATGTATACATTTCAGCAAAAAAATTGTATACAAAAAATCAGCAAATCTGCAAAGGGGTTAGCCTTTGCAAATTTACGAATTTCATTGTTTATTCGATACAGCACGTTATAGTGGCCCGATTGTAATGAATGATACCTTAATCAAAAGCTCTGATCATCAGTTTAAATACTACTATAAAATATGTATACATTTCAGCAAAAAAATTGTATACAAAAAATCAGCAAATCTGCATAGGGGTTAGCCTTTGCAAATTTACGAATTTCATTGTTTATTCGATACAGCACGTTATAGTGGCCCGATTGTAATGAATGATACCTTAATCAAAAGCTCTGATCATCAGTATAAATACTACTATAAAATATGTATACATTTCAGCAAAAAAATTGTATACAAAAAATCAGCAAATCTGCAAAGGGGTTAGCCTTTGCAAATTTACGAATTTCATTGTTTATTCGATACAACACGTAATAGTGGCCCGATTGTGATGAATGATACCTTAATCAAAAGCTCTGATCATCAGTATAAATACTACTATAAAATATGTATACATTTCAGCAAAAAAATTGTATACAAAAAATTACCAAATCTGCAAAGGGGTTAGCCTTTGCAAATTTACGAATTTCATTGTTTATTCGATACAGCACGTTATAGTGGCCCGATTGTAATGAATGATACCTTAATCAAAAGCTCTGATCATCAGTATAAATACTACTATAAAATATGTATACATTTCAGCAAAAAAATTGTATACAAAAAATCAGCAAATCTGCATAGGGGTTAGCCTTTGCAAATTTACGAATTTCATTGTTTATTCGATACAGCACGTTATAGTGGCCCGATTGTAATGAATGATACCTTAATCAAAAGCTCTGATCATCAGTATAAATACTACTATAAAATATGTATACATTTCAGCAAAGAATTGTATACAAAAAATCAACAAATCTGCAAAGGGGTTAGCCTTTGCAAATTTACGAATTTCATTGTTTATTCGATACAACACGTAATAGTGGCCCGATTGTGATGAATGATACCTTAATCAAAAGCTCTGATCATCAGTATAAATCCTACTATAAAATATGTATACATTTTAGCAAAAAAATTGTATACAAAAAATCAGCAAATCTGCAAAGGGGTTAGCCTTTGCAAATTTACGAATTTCATTGTTTATTCGATACAGCACGTTATAGTGGCCCGATTGTAATGAATGATACCTTAATCAAAAGCTCCGATCATCAGTATAAATACTACTATAAAATATGTATACATTTCAGCAAAAAAATTGTATACAAAAAATCAGCAAATCTGCATAGGGGTTAGCCTTTGCAAATTTACGAATTTCATTGTTTATTCGATACAGCACGTTATAGTGGCCCGATTGTAATGAATGATACCTTAATCAAAAGCTCCGATCATCAGTATAAATACTACTATAAAATATGTATACATTTCAGCAAAAAAATTGTATACAAAAAATCAGCAAATCTGCAAAGGGGTTAGCCTTTGCAAATTTACGAATTTCATTGTTTATTCGATACAGCACGTTATAGTGGCCCGATTGTAATGAATGATACCTTAATCAAAAGCTCCGATCATCAGTATAAATACTACTATAAAATATGTATACATTTCAGCAAAAAAATTGTATACAAAAAATCAGCAAATCTGCATAGGGGTTAGCCTTTGCAAATTTACGAATTTCATTGTTTATTCGATACAGCACGTTATAGTGGCCCGATTGTAATGAATGATACCTTAATCAAAAGCTCTGATCAGCAGTATAAATACTACTATAAAATATGTATACATTTCAGCAAAAAAATTGTATACAAAAAATCAGCAAATCTGCAAAAGGGTTAGCCTTTGCAAATTTACGAATTTCATTGATTATTCGATACAGCACGTTATAGTGGCCCGATTGTAATGAATGATACCTTAATCAAAAGCTCTAATCATCAGTATAAAGACTACTAGAAAATATGTATACATTTCAGCAAAAAAATTGTATACAAAAAATCAGCAAATCTGCAAAGGGGTTAGCCTTTGCAAATTTACGAATTTCATTGTTTATTCGATACAGCACGTTATAGTGGCCCGATTGTAATGAATGATACCTTAATCAAAAGCTCTGATCATCAGTATAAATACTACTATAAAATATGTATACATTTCAGCAAAAAAATTGTATACAAAAAATCAGCAAATCTGCATAGGGGTTAGCCTTTGCAAATTTACGAATTTCATTGTTTATTCGATACAGCACGTTATAGTGGCCCGATTGTAATGAATGATACCTTAATCAAAAGCTCTGATCAGCAGTATAAATACTACTATAAAATATGTATACATTTCAGCAAAAAAATTGTATACAAAAAATCAGCAAATCTGCAAAAGGGTTAGCCTTTGCAAATTTACGAATTTCATTGATTATTCGATACAGCACGTTATAGTGGCCCGATTGTAATGAATGATACCTTAATCAAAAGCTCTAATCATCAGTATAAAGACTACTATAAAATATGTATACATTTCAGCAAAAAAATTGTATACCAAAAATCAGCAAATCTGCAAAGGGTTTAGCCTTTGCAAATTTACGAATTTCATTGTTTATTCGATACAGAACGTTATAGTGGCCCGATTGTAATGAATGATACCTTAATCAAAAGCTCTGATCATCAGTATAAATACTACTATAAAATATGTATACATTTCAGCAAAAAAATTGTATACAAAAAATCAGCAAATCTGCAAAGGGGTTAGCCTTTGCAAATTAACGAATTTCATTGTTTATTCGATACAGCACGTTATAGTGGCCCGATTGTAATGAATGATACCTTAATTAAAAGCTCCGATAATCAGTATAAATACTACTATAAAATATTTTTAACATTTCAGCAAAAAAATTGTATACAAAAAATCAGCAAATCTGCATAGGGGTTAGCCTTTGCAAATTTACGAATTTCATTGTTTATTCGATACAACACGTAATAGTGGCCCGATTGTGATGAATGATACCTTAATCAAAAGCTCTGATCAGCAGTATAAATACTACTTTAAAATATGTATACATTTCAGCAAAAAAATTGTATACAAAAAATCAGCAAATCTGCAAAGGGGTTAGCCTTTGCAAATTTACGAATTTCATTGTTTATTCGATACAACACGTTATAGTGGCCCGATTGTAATGAATGATACCTTAATCAAAAGCTCCGATCATCAGTATAAATACTACTATAAAATATGTATACATTTCAGCAAAAAAATTGTATACAAAAAATCAGCAAATCTGCATAGGGGTTAGCCTTTGCAAATTTACGAATTTCATTGTTTATTCGATACAGCACGTTATAGTGGCCCGATTGTAATGAATGATACCTTAATCAAAAGCTCTGATCATCAGTATAAATAAAACTATAAAATATGTATACATTTCAGCAAAAAAATTGTATACAAAAAATCAGCAAATCTGCAAAAGGGTTAGCCTTTGCAAATTTACGAATTTCATTGATTATTCGATACAGCACGTTATAGTGGCCCGATTTTAATGAATGATACCTTAATCAAAAGCTCTAATCATCAGTATAAAGACTACTATAAAATATGTATACATTTTAGCAAAAAAATTGTATACAAAAAATCAGCAAATCTGCAAAGGGGTTAGCCTTTGCAAATTTACGAATTTCATTGTTTATTCTATACAACACGTAATAGTGGCCCGATTGTGATGAATGATACCTTAATCAAAAGCTCTGATCATCAGTATAAATACTACTATAAAATATGTATACATTTCAGCAAAAAAATTGTATAAAAAAATCAGCAAATCTGCAAAGGGGTTAGCCTTTGCAAATTTACGAATTTCATTGTTTATTCGATACAGCACGTTATAGTGGCCCGATTGTAATGAATGATACTGTAATCAAAAGCTCTGATCATCAGTATAAATACTACTATAAAATATGTATACATTTCAGCAAAAAAATTGTATACAAAAAATCAGCAAATCTGCAGGGGGGTTAGCCTTTGCAAATTTACGAATTTCATTGTTTATTCGATACAGCACGTTATAGTGGCCCGATTGTAATGAATGATACCTTAATCAAGAGCTCTGATCATCAGTATAAATACTACTATAAAATATGTATACATTTCAGCAAAAAAATTGTATACAAAAAATCAGCAAATCTGCAAAGGGGTTAGCCTTTGCAAATTTACGAATTTCATTGTTTATTCGATACAGCACGTTATAGTGGCCCGATTGTAATGAATGATACTGTAATCAAAAGCTCTGATCATCAGTATAAATACTACTATAAAATATGTATACATTTCAGCAAAAAAACTGTATACAAAAAATCAGCAAATCTGCAAAGGGGTTAGCCTTTGCAAATTTACGAATTTCATTGTTTATTCGATACAGCACGTTATAGTGGCCCGATTGTAATGAATGATACCTTAATCAAAAGCTCTGATCATCAGTATAAATACTACTATAAAATATGTATACATTTCAGCAAAAAAATTGTATACAAAAAATCAGCAAATCTGCAAAAGGGTTAGCCTTTGCAAATTTACGAATTTCATTGTTTATTCGATACAGCACGTTATAGTGGCCCGATTGTAATGAATGATACCTTAATCAAAAGCTCTAATCATCAGTATAAATACTACTATAAAATATGTATACATTTCAGCAAAAAAATTGTATACAAAAAATCAGCAAATCTGCAAAGGGGTTAGCCTTTGCAAATTTACGAATTTCATTGTTTATTCGATACAGCACGTTATAGTGGCCCGATTGTAATGAATGATACTGTAATCAAAAGCTCTGATCATCAGTATAAATACTACTATAAAATATGTATACATTTCAGCAAAAAAACTGTATACAAAAAATCAGCAAATCTGCAAAGGGGTTAGCCTTTGCAAATTTACGAATTTCATTGTTTATTCGATACAGCACGTTATAGTGGCCCGATTGTAATGAATGATACCTTAATCAAAAGCTCTGATCATCAGTATAAATACTACTATAAAATATGTAAAAATAAATACTACTATAAAATATGTATACATTTCAGCAAAAAAATTGTATACAAAAAATCAGCAAATCTGCAAAGGGGTTAGCCTTTGCAAATTTATGAATTTCATTGTTTATTCGATACAGCACGTTATAGTGGCCCGATTGTAATGAATGATACCTTAATTAAAAGCTCTGATCATCAGTAAAAATACAACTATAAAATATGTATACATTTCAGCAAAAAAATTGTATACAAAAAATCAGCAAATCTGCAAAAGGGTTAGCCTTTGCAAATTTACGAATTTCATTGATTATTCGATACAGCACGTTATAGTGGCCCGATTGTAATGAATGATACCTTAATCAAAAGCTCTAATCATCAGTATAAAGACTACTATAAAATATGTATACATTTCAGCAAAAAAATTGTATACAAAAAATCAGCAAATCTGCAAAGGGTTTAGCCTTTGCAAATTTACGAATTTCATTGTTTATTCGATACAGCACGATATAGTGGCCCGATTGTAATGAATGATACCTTAATCAAAAGCTCTGATCATCAGTATAAATACTACTATAAAATATGTATACATTTCAGCAAAAAAATTGTATACAAAAAATCAGCAAATCTGCAAAGGGGTTAGCCTTTGCAAATTTACGAATTTCATTGTTTATTCGATACAGCACGTTATAGTGGCCCGATTGTAATGAATGATACCTTAATCAAAAGCTCTGATCATCAGTATAAATACTACTATAAAATATGTATACATTTCAGCAAAAAAATTGTATACAAAAAATCAGCAAATCTGCAAAGGGGTTAGCCTTTGCAAATTTACGAATTTCATTGTTTATTCGATACAGCACGTTATAGTGGCCCGATTGTAATGAATGATATCTTAATCAAAAGCTCCGATCATCAGTATAAATACTACTATAAAATATGTATACATTTTAGCAAAAAAATTGTATACAAAAAATCAGCAAATCTGCATAGGGGTTAGCCTTTGTAAATTTACGAATTTCATTGTTTATTCGATACAACACGTAATAGTGGCCCGATTGTGATGAATGATACCTTAATCAAAAGCTCTGATCAGCAGTATAAATACTACTATAAAATATGTATACATTTCAGCAAAAAAATTGTATACAAAAAATTACCAAATCTGCAAAGGGGTTAGCCTTTGCAAATTTACGAATTTCATTGTTTATTCGATACAGCACGTTATAGTGGCCCGATTGTAATGAATGATACCTTAATCAAAAGCTCTGATCTATAAAATATGTATACATTTCAGCAAAAAAATTGTATACAAAAAATCAGCAAATCTGCATAGGGGTTAGCCTTTGCAAATTTACGAATTTCATTGTTTATTCGATACAGCACGTTATAGTGGCCCGATTGTAATGAATGATACCTTAATCAAAAGCTCTGATCAGCAGTATAAATACTACTATAAAATATGTATACATTTCAGCAAAAAAATTGTATACAAAAAATCAGCAAATCTGCAAAAGGGTTAGCCTTTGCAAATTTACGAATTTCATTGATTATTCGATACAGCACGTTATAGTGGCCCGATTGTAATGAATGATACCTTAATCAAAAGCTCTAATCATCAGTATAAATACTACTATAAAATATGTATACATTTCAGCAAAAAAATTGTATACAAAAAATCAGCAAATCTGCAAAAGGGTTAGCCTTTGCAAATTTACGAATTTCATTGTTTATTCGATACAGCCCGATTATAGTGGCCCGATTGTAATGAATGATACCTTAATCAAAAGCTCTGATCATCAGTATAAATACTACTATAAAATATGTATACATTTCAGCAAAAAAATTGTATACAAAAAATCAGCAAATCTGCATAGGGGTTAGCCTTTGCAAATTTACGAATTTCATTGTTTATTCGATACAACACGTAATAGTGGCCCGATTGTGATGAATGATACCTTAATCAAAAGCTCTGATCAGCAGTATAAATACTACTATAAAATATGTAAAGCCTTTGCAAATTTACGAATTTCATTGTTTATTCGATACAGCACGTTATAGTGGCCCGATTGTAATGAATGATACCTTAATCAAAAGCTCTGATCATCAGTATAAATACTACTATAAAATATGTATACATTTCAGCAAAAAAATTGTATACAAAAAATCAGCAAATCTGCAAAGGGGTTAGTCTTTGCAAATTTACGAATTTCATTGTTTATTCGATACAGCACGTTATAGTGGCCCGATTGTAATGAATGATACCTTAATCAAAAGCTCTGATCATCAGTATAAATACTACTATAAAATATGTATACATTTCAGCAAAAAAATTGTATACAAAAAATCAGCAAATCTGCAAAGGGGTTAGCCTTTGCAAATTTACGAATTTCATTGTTTATTCGATACAGCACGTTATAGTGGCCCGATTGTAATGAATGATACCTTAATAAAAAGCTCTGATCATCAGTATAAATACTACTATAAAATATGTATACATTTCAGCAAAAAAATTGTATACAAAAAATCAGCAAATCTGCAAAGGGGTTAGCCTTTGCAAATTTACGAATTTCATTGTTTATTCGATACAGCACGTTATAGTGGCCCGATTGTAATGAATGATACCTTAATCAAAAGCTCTGATCATCAGTATAAATACTACTATAAAATATGTATACATTTCAGCAAAAAAATTGTATACAAAAAATCAGCAAATCTGCATAGGGGTTAGCCTTTGCAAATTTACGAATTTCATTGTTTATTCGATACAGCACGTTATAGTGGCCCGATTGTAATGAATGATACCTTAATCAAAAGCTCTGATTATCAGTATAAATACTACTATAAAATATGTATACATTTCAGCAAAAAAATTGTATACAAAAAATCAGCAAATCTGCAAAGGGGTTAGCCTTTGCAAATTTACGAATTTCATTGTTTATTCGATACAGCACGTTATAGTGGCCCGATTGTAATGAATGATACCTTAATCAAAAGCTCTGATCAACAGTATAAATACTACTATAAAATATGTATACATTTTAGCAAAAAAATTGTATACAAAAAATCAGCAAATCTGCAAAGGGGTTAGCCTTTGCAAATTTACGAATTTCATTGTTTATTCGATACAGCACGTTATAGTGGCCCGATTGTAATGAATGATACCTTAATCAAAAGCTCTGATCATCAGTATAAATACTACTATAAAATATGTATACATTTCAGCAAAAAAATTGTATACAAAAAATCAGCAAATCTGCATAGGGGTTAGCCTTTGCAAATTTACGAATTTCATTGTTTATTCGATACAGCACGTTATAGTGGCCCGATTGTAATGAATGATACCTTAATCAAAAGCTCTGATCATCAGTTTAAATACTACTATAAAATATGTATACATTTCAGCAAAAAAATTGTATACAAAAAATCAGCAAATCTGCATAGGGGTTAGCCTTTGCAAATTTACGAATTTCATTGTTTATTCGATACAGCACGTTATAGTGGCCCGATTGTAATGAATGATACCTTAATCAAAAGCTCTGATCATCAGTATAAATACTACTATAAAATATGTATACATTTCAGCAAAAAAATTGTATACAAAAAATCAGCAAATCTGCAAAGGGGTTAGCCTTTGCAAATTTACGAATTTCATTGTTTATTCGATACAACACGAAATAGTGGCCCGATTGTGATGAATGATACCTTAATCAAAAGCTCTGATCATCAGTATAAATACAACTATAAAATATGTATACATTTCAGCAAAAAAATTGTATACAAAAAATTACCAAATCTGCAAAGGGGTTAGCCTTTGCAAATTTACGAATTTCATTGTTTATTCGATACAGCACGTTATAGTGGCCCGATTGTAATGAATGATACCTTAATCAAAAGCTCTGATCATCAGTATAAATACTACTATAAAATATGTATACATTTCAGCAAAAACATTGTATACAAAAAATCAGCAAATCTGCATAGGGGTTAGCCTTTGCAAATTTACGAATTTCATTGTTTATTCGATACAGCACGTTATAGTGGCCCGATTGTAATGAATGATACCTTAATCAAAAGCTCTGATCATCAGTATAAATACTACTATAAAATATGTATACATTTCAGCAAAAAATTGTATACAAAAAATCAACAAATCTGCAAAGGGGTTAGCCTTTGCAAATTTACGAATTTCATTGTTTATTCGATACAACACGTAATAGTGGCCCGATTGTGATTAATGATACCTTAATCAAAAGCTCTGATCATCAGTATAAATACTACTATAAAATATGTATACATTTCAGCAAAAAAATTGTATACAAAAAATCAGCAAATCTGCAAAGGGGTTAGCCTTTGCAAATTTACGAATTTCATTGTTTATTCGATACAGCACGTTATAGTGGCCCGATTGTAATCAATGATACCTTAATCAAAACCTCCGATCATCAGTATAAATACTACTATAAAATATGTATACATTTCAGCAAAAAAATTGTATACAAAAAATCAGCAAATCTGCATAGGGGTTAGCCTTTGCAAATTTACGAATTTCATTGTTTATTCGATACAGCACGTTATAGTGGCCCGATTGTAATGAATGATACCTTAATCAAAAGCTCTGATCATCAGTATAAATACTACTATAAAATATGTATACATTTCAGCAAAAAAATTGTATACAAAAAATCAGCAAATCTGCAAAGGGGTTAGCCTTTGCAAATTTACGAATTTCATTGTTTATTCGATACAGCACGTTATAGTGGCCCGATTGTAATGAATGATACCTTAATCAAAAGCTCCGATCATCAGTATAAATACTACTATAAAATATGTATACATTTCAGCAAAAAAATTGTATACAAAAAATCAGCAAATCTGCATAGGGGTTAGCCTTTGCAAATTTACGAATTTCATTGTTTATTCGATACAGCACGTTATAGTGGCCCGATTGTAATGAATGATACCTTAATCAAAAGCTCTGATCATCAGTATAAATACTACTATAAAATATGTATACATTTCAGCAAAAAAATTGTATACAAAAAATCAGCAAATCTGCATAGGGGTTAGCCTTTGTAAATTTACGAATTTCTTTGTTTATTCGATACAACACGTAATAGTGGCCCGATTGTGATGAATGATACCTTAATAAAAAGCTCTGATCAGCAGTATAAATACTACTATAAAATATGTATACATTTCAGCAAAAAAATTGTATACAAAAAATCAGCAAATCTGCAAAGGGGTTAGCCTTTTCAAATTTACGAATTTCATTGTTTATTCGATACAGCACGTTATAGTGGCCCGATTGTAATGAATGATACCTTAATCAAAAGCTCTGATCATCAGTATAAATACTACTATAAAATATGTATACATTTCAGCAAAAAAATTGTATACAAAAAATCAGCAAATCTGCATAGGGGTTAGCCTTTGCAAATTTACGAATTTCATTGTTTATTCGATACAGCACGTTATAGTGGCCCGATTGTAATGAATGATACCTTAATCAAAAGCTCTGATCATCAGTATAAATACTACTATAAAATATGTATACATTTCAGCAAAAAAATTGTATACAAAAAATCAGCAAATCTGCAAAGGGGTTAGCCTTTGCAAATTTACGAATTTCATTGTTTATTCGATACAGCACGTTATAGTGGCCCGATTGTAATGAATGATACCTTAATCAAAAACTCTGATCATCAGTTTAAATACTACTATAAAATATGTATACATTTCAGCAAAAAAATTGTATACAAAAAATCAGCAAATCTGCATAGGGGTTAGCCTTTGCAAATTTACGAATTTCATTGTTTATTCGATACAGCACGTTATAGTGGCCCGATTGTAATGAATGATACCTTAATCAAAAGCTCTGATCATCAGTATAAATACTACTATAAAATATGTATACATTTCAGCAAAAAAATTGTATACAAAAAATCAGCAAATCTGCAAAGGGGTTAGCCTTTGCAAATTTACGAATTTCATTGTTTATTCGATACAACACGTAATAGTGGCCCGATTGTGATGAATGATACCTTAATCAAAAGCTCTGATCATCAGTATAAATACTACTATAAAATATGTATACATTTCAGCAAAAAAATTGTATACAAAAAATTACCAAATCTGCAAAGGGGTTAGCCTTTGCAAATTTACGAATTTCATTGTTTATTCGATACAGCACGTTATAGTGGCCCGATTGTAATGAATGATACCTTAATCAAAAGCTCTGATCATCAGTATAAATACTACTATAAAATATGTATACATTTCAGCAAAAAAATTGTATACAAAAAATCAGCAAATCTGCATAGGGGTTAGCCTTTGCAAATTTACGAATTTCATTGTTTATTCGATACAGCACGTTATAGTGCCCGATTGTAATGAATGATACCTTAATCAAAAGCTCTGATCATCAGTATAAATACTACTATAAAATATGTATACATTTCAGCAAAAAATTGTATACAAAAAATCAACAAATCTGCAAAGGGGTTAGCCTTTGCAAATTTACGAATTTCATTGTTTATTCGATACAACACGTAATAGTGGCCCGATTGTGATGAATGATACCTTAATCAAAAGCTCTGATCATCAGTATAAATCCTACTATAAAATATGTATACATTTTAGCAAAAAAATTGTATACAAAAAATCAGCAAATCTGCAAAGGGGTTAGCCTTTGCAAATTTACGAATTTCATTGTTTATTCGATACAGCACGTTATAGTGGCCCGATTGTAATGAATGATACCTTAATCAAAAGCTCCGATCATCAGTATAAATACTACTATAAAATATGTATACATTTCAGCAAAAAAATTGTATACAAAAAATCAGCAAATCTGCATAGGGGTTAGCCTTTGCAAATTTACGAATTTCATTGTTTATTCGATACAGCACGTTATAGTGGCCCGATTGTAATGAATGATACCTTAATCAAAAGCTCCGATCATCAGTATAAATACTACTATAAAATATGTATACATTTCAGCAAAAAAATTGTATACAAAAAATCAGCAAATCTGCATAGGGGTTAGCCTTTGCAAATTTACGAATTTCATTGTTTATTCGATACAGCACGTTATAGTGGCCCGATTGTAATGAATGATACCTTAATCAAAAGCTCTGATCAGCAGTATAAATACTACTATAAAATATGTATACATTTCAGCAAAAAAATTGTATACAAAAAATCAGCAAATCTGCAAAAGGGTTAGCCTTTGCAAATTTACGAATTTCATTGATTATTCGATACAGCACGTTATAGTGGCCCGATTGTAATGAATGATACCTTAATCAAAAGCTCTAATCATCAGTATAAAGACTACTATAAAATATGTATACATTTCAGCAAAAAAATTGTATACAAAAAATCAGCAAATCTGCAAAGGGGTTAGCCTTTGCAAATTTACGAATTTCATTGTTTATTCGATACAGCACGTTATAGTGGCCCGATTGTAATGAATGATACCTTAATCAAAAGCTCCGATCATCAGTATAAATACTACTATAAAATATGTATACATTTCAGCAAAAAAATTGTATACAAAAAATCAGCAAATCTGCATAGGGGTTAGCCTTTGTAAATTTACGAATTTCATTGTTTATTCGATACAACACGTAATAGTGGCCCGATTGTGATGAATGATACCTTAATCAAAAGCTCTGATCAGCAGTATAAATACTACTATAAAATATGTATACATTTCAGCAAAAAAATTGTATACAAAAAATCAGCAAATCTGCAAAGGGGTTAGCCTTTGCAAATTTACGAATTTCATTGTTTATTCGATACAGCACGTTATAGTGGCCCGATTGTAATGAATGATACCTTAATCAAAAGCTCTGATCATCAGTATAAATACTACTATAAAATATGTATACATTTCAGCAAAAAAATTGTATACAAAAAATCAGCAAATCTGCATAGGGGTTAGCCTTTGCAAATTTACGAATTTCATTGTTTATTCGATACAGCACGTTATAGTGGCCCGATTGTAATGAATGATACCTTAATCAAAAGCTCTGATCAGCAGTATAAATACTACTATAAAATATGTATACATTTCAGCAAAAAAATTGTATACAAAAAATCAGCAAATCTGCAAAAGGGTTAGCCTTTGCAAATTTACGAATTTCATTGATTATTCGATACAGCACGTTATAGTGGCCCGATTGTAATGAATGATACCTTAATCAAAAGCTCTAATCATCAGTATAAAGACTACTATAAAATATGTATACATTTCAGCAAAAAAATTGTATACCAAAAATCAGCAAATCTGCAAAGGGTTTAGCCTTTGCAAATTTACGAATTTCATTGTTTATTCGATACAGAACGTTATAGTGGCCCGATTGTAATGAATGATACCTTAATCAAAAGCTCTGATCATCAGTATAAATACTACTATAAAATATGTATACATTTCAGCAAAAAAATTGTATACAAAAAATCAGCAAATCTGCAAAGGGGTTAGCCTTTGCAAATTAACGAATTTCATTGTTTATTCGATACAGCACGTTATAGTGGCCCGATTGTAATGAATGATACCTTAATCAAAAGCTCCGATAATCAGTATAAATACTACTATAAAATATTTTTAACATTTCAGCAAAAAAATTGTATACAAAAAATCAGCAAATCTGCATAGGGGTTAGCCTTTGCAAATTTACGAATTTCATTGTTTCTTCGATACAACACGTAATATTGGCCCGATTGTGATGAATGATACCTTAATCAAAAGCTCTGATCAGCAGTATAAATACTACTATAAAATATGTATACATTTCAGCAAAAAAATTGTATACAAAAAATCAGCAAATCTGCAAAGGGGTTAGCCTTTGCAAATTTACGAATTTCATTGTTTATTCGATACAGCACGTTATAGTGGCCCGATTGTAATGAATGATACCTTAATCAAAAGCTCCGATCATCAGTATAAATACTACTATAAAATATGTATACATTTCAGCAAAAAAATTGTATACAAAAAATCAGCAAATCTGCATAGGGGTTAGCCTTTGCAAATTTACGAATTTCATTGTTTATTCGATACAGCACGTTATAGTGGCCCGATTGTAATGAATGATACCTTAATCAAAAGCTCTGATCAGCAGTATAAATAATACTATAAAATATGTATACATTTCAGCAAAAAAATTGTATACAAAAAATCAGCAAATCTGCAAAAGGGTTAGCCTTTGCAAATTTACGAATTTCATTGATTATTCGATACAGCACGTTATACTGGCCCGATTTTAATGAATGATACCTTAATCAAAAGCTCTAATCATCAGTATAAAGACTACTATAAAATATGTATACATTTTAGCAAAAAAATTGTATACAAAAAATCAGCAAATCTGCAAAGGGGTTAGCCTTTGCAAATTTACGAATTTCATTGTTTATTCTATACAACACGTAATAGTGGCCCGATTGTGATGAATGATACCTTAATCAAAAGCTCTGATCATCAGTATAAATACTACTATAAAATATGTATACATTTCAGCAAAAAAATTGTATAAAAAAATCAGCAAATCTGCAAAGGGGTTAGCCTTTGCAAATTTACGAATTTCATTGTTTATTCGATACAGCACGTTATAGTGGCCCGATTGTAATGAATGATACTGTAATCAAAAGCTCTGATCATCAGTATAAATACTACTATAAAATATGTATACATTTCAGCAAAAAAATTGTATACAAAAAATCAGCAAATCTGCAAGGGGGTTAGCCTTTGCAAATTTACGAATTTCATTGTTTATTCGATACAGCACGTTATAGTGGCCCGATTGTAATGAATGATACCTTAATCAAGAGCTCTGATCATCAGTATAAATACTACTATAAAATATGTATACATTTCAGCAAAAAAATTGTATACAAAAAATCAGCAAATCTGCAAAGGGGTTAGCCTTTGCAAATTTACGAATTTCATTGTTTATTCGATACAGCACGTTATAGTGGCCCGATTGTAATGAATGATACTGTAATCAAAAGCTCTGATCATCAGTATAAATACTACTATAAAATATGTATACATTTCAGCAAAAAAACTGTATACAAAAAATCAGCAAATCTGCAAAGGGGTTAGCCTTTGCAAATTTACGAATTTCATTGTTTATTCGATACAGCACGTTATAGTGGCCCGATTGTAATGAATGATACCTTAATCAAAAGCTCTGATCATCAGTATAAATACTACTATAAAATATGTATACATTTCAGCAAAAAAATTGTATACAAAAAATCAGAAAATCTGCAAAGGGGTTAGCCTTTGCAAATTTACGAATTTCATTGTTTATTCGATACAGCACGTTATAGTGGCCCGATTGTAATGAATGATACCTTAATCAAAAGCTCTGATCATCAGTATAAATACTACTATAAAATATGTATACATTTTAGCAAAAAAATTGTATACAAAAAATCAGCAAATCTGCATAGGGGTTAGCCTTTGTAAATTTACGAATTTCATTGTTTATTCGATACAACACGTAATAGTGGCCCGATTGTGATGAATGATACCTTAATCAAAAGCTCTGATCAGCAGTATAAATACTACTATAAAATATGTATACATTTCAGCAAAAAAATTGTATACAAAAAATTACCAAATCTGCAAAGGGGTTAGCCTTTGCAAATTTACGAATTTCATTGTTTATTCGATACAGCACGTTATAGTGGCCCGATTGTAATGAATGATACCTTAATCAAAAGCTCTGATCTATAAAATATGTATACATTTCAGCAAAAAAATTGTATACAAAAAATCAGCAAATCTGCATAGGGGTTAGCCTTTGCAAATTTACGAATTTCATTGTTTATTCGATACAGCACGTTATAGTGGCCCGATTGTAATGAATGATACCTTAATCAAAAGCTCTGATCAGCAGTATAAATACTACTATAAAATATGTATACATTTCAGCAAAAAAATTGTATACAAAAAATCAGCAAATCTGCAAAAGGGTTAGCCTTTGCAAATTTACGAATTTCATTGATTATTCGATACAGCACGTTATAGTGGCCCGATTGTAATGAATGATACCTTAATCAAAAGCTCTAATCATCAGTATAAATACTACTATAAAATATGTATACATTTCAGCAAAAAAATTGTATACAAAAAATCAGCAAATCTGCAAAAGGGTTAGCCTTTGCAAATTTACGAATTTCATTGTTTATTCGATACAGCACGTTATAGTGGCCCGATTGTAATGAATGATACCTTAATCAAAAGCTCTGATCATCAGTATAAATACTACTATAAAATATGTATACATTTCAGCAAAAAAATTGTATACAAAAAATCAGCAAATCTGCATAGGGGTTAGCCTTTGCAAATTTACGAATTTCATTGTTTATTCGATACAACACGTAATAGTGGCCCGATTGTGATGAATGATACCTTAATCAAAAGCTCTGATCAGCAGTATAAATACTACTATAAAATATGTATACATTTCAGCAAAAAAATTGTATACAAAAAATCAGCAAATCTGCAAAGGGGTTAGCCTTTGCAAATTTACGAATTTCATTGTTTATTCGATACAGCACGTTATAGTGGCCCGATTGTAATGAATGATACCTTAATCAAAAGCTCTGATCATCAGTATAAATACTACTATAAAATATGTATACATTTCAGCAAAAAAATTGTATACAAAAAATCAGCAAATCTGCATAGGGGTTAGCCTTTGCAAATTTACGAATTTCATTGTTTATTCGATACAGCACGTTATAGTGGCCCGATTGTAATGAATGATACCTTAATCAAAAGCTCTGATCAGCAGTATAAATAATACTATAAAATATGTATACATTTCAGCAAAAAAATTGTTTACAAAAAAACAGCAAATCTGCAAAAGGGTTAGCCTTTGCAAATTTACGAATTTCATTGATTATTCGATACAGCACGTTATAGTGGCCCGATTGTAATGAATGATACCTTAATCAAAAGCTCTAATCATCAGTATAAAGACTACTATAAAATATGTATACATTTCAGCAAAAAAATTGTATACAAAAAATCAGCAAATCTGCAAAGGGGTTAGCCTTTGCAAATTTACGAATTTCATTGTTTATTCGATACAGCACGTTATAGTGGCCCGATTGTAATGAATGATACCTTAATCAAAAGCTCTGATCATCAGTATAAATACTACTATAAAATATGTATACATTTCAGCAAAAAAAATGTATACAAAAAATCAGCAAATCTGCATAGGGGTTAGCCTTTGCAAATTTACGAATTTCATTGTTTATTCGATACAGCACGTTATAGTGGCCCGATTGTAATGAATGATACCTTAATCAAAAGCTCTGATCAGCAGTATAAATACTACTATAAAATATGTATACATTTCAGCAAAAAAATTGTATACAAAAAATCAGCAAATCTGCAAAAGGGTTAGCCTTTGCAAATTTACGAATTTCATTGTTTATTCGATACAGCACGTTATAGTGGCCCGATTGTAATGAATGATACCTTAATCAAAAGCTCTAATCATCAGTATAAAGACTACTATAAAATATGTATACATTTCAGCAAAAAAATTGTATACAAAAAATCAGCAAATCTGCAAAGGGGTTAGCCTTTGCAAATTTACGAATTTCATTGTTTATTCGATACAGCACGTTATAGTGGCCCGATTGTAATGAATGATACATTAATCAAAAGCTCTAATCATCAGTATAAATACTACTATAAAATATGTATACATTTCAGCAAAAAAATTGTATACAAAAAATCAGCAAATCTGCAAAGGGGTTAGCCTTTGCAAATTTACGAATTTCATTGTTTATTCGATACAACACGTAATAGTGGCCCGATTGTGATGAATGATACCTTAATCAAAAGCTCTGATCATCAGTATAAATACTACTATAAAATATGTATACATTTCAGCAAAAAAATTGTATACAAAAAATCAGCAAATCTGCATAGGGGTTAGCCTTTGCAAATTTACGAATTTCATTGTTTATTCGATACAACACGTAATAGTGGCCCGATTGTAATGAATGCTACCTTAATCAAAAGCTCTAATCATCAGTATAAATACTACTATAAAATATGTATACATTTCAGCAAAAAAATTGTATACAAAAAATCAGCAAATCTGCAAAGGGGTTAGCCTTTGCAAATTTACGAATTTCATTGTTTATTCGATACAGCACGTTATAGTGGCCCGATTGTAATGAATGATACTGTAATCAAAAGCTCTGATCATCAGTTTAAATACTACTATAAAATATGTATACATTTCAGCAAAAAAATTGTATACAAAAAATCAGCAAATCTGCAAAGGGGTTAGCCTTTGCAAATTTACGAATTTCATTGTTTATTCGATACAGCACGTTATAGTGGCCCGATTGTAATGAATGATACCTTAATCAAAAGCTCTGATCATCAGTAAAAATACTACTATAAAATATGTATACATTTCAGCAAAAAAATTGTATACAAAAAATCAGCAAATCTGCATAGGGGTTAGCCTTTGCAAATTTACGAATTTCATTGTTTATTCGATACAACACGTAATAGTGGCCCGATTGTGATGAATGATACCTTAATCAAAAGCTCTGATCATCAGTATAAATACTACTATAAAATATGTATACATTGCAGCAAAAAAATTGTATACAAAAAATCAGCAAATCTGCATAGGGGTTAGCCTTTGCAAATTTACGAATTTCATTGTTTATTCGATACAACACGTAATAGTGGCCCGATTGTAATGAATGCTACCTTAATCAAAAAAATTCTAATCATCAGTATAAATACTACTATAAAATATGTATACATTTCAGCAAAAAAATTGTATACAAAAAATCAGCAAATCTGCATAGGGGTTAGCCTTTGCAAATTTACGAATTTCATTGTTTATTCGATACAGCACGTTATAGTGGCCCGATTGTAATGAATGATACATTAATCAAAAGCTCTAATCATCAGTATAAATACTACTATAAAATATGTATACATTTCAGCAAAAAAATTGTATACAAAAAATCAGCAAATCTGCATAGGGGTTAGCCTTTGCAAATTTACGAATTTCATTGTTTATTCGATACAGCACGTTATAGTGGCCCGATTGTAATGAATGATACATTAATCAAAAGCTCTAATCATCAGTATAAATACTACTATAAAATATGTATACATTTCAGCAAAAAAATTGTATACAAAAAATCAGCAAATCTGCATAGGGGTTAGCCTTTGCAAATTTACGAATTTCATTGTTTATTCGATACAGCACGTTATAGTGGCCCGATTGTAATGAATGATACATTAATCAAAAGCTCTAATCATCAGTATAAATACTACTATAAAATATGTATACATTTCAGCAAAAAAATTGTATACAAAAATTCAGCAAATCTGCATAGGGGTTAGCCTTTGCAAATTTACGAATTTCATTGTTTATTCGATACAGCACGTTATAGTGGCCCGATTGTAATGAATGATACCTTAATCAAAAGCTCTGATCATCAGTATAAATACTACTATAAAATATGTATACATTTCAGCAAAAAATTGTATACAAAAAATCAGCAAATCTGCAAAGGGGTTAGCCTTTGCAAATTTACGAATTTCATTGTTTATTCGATACAGCACGTTATAGTGGCCCGATTGTAATGAATGATACTGTAATCAAAAGCTCCGATCATCAGTTTAAATACTACTATAAAATATGTATACATTTCAGCAAAAAAATTGTATACAAAAAATCAGCAAATCTGCAAAGGGGTTAGCCTTTGCAAATTTACGAATTTCATTGTTTATTCGATACAGCACGTTATAGTGGCCCGATTGTAATGAATGATACTGTAATCAAAAGCTCTGATCATCAGTATAAATACTACTATAAAATATGTATACATTTCAGCAAAAAAATTGTATACAAAAAATCAGCAAATCTGCATAGGGGTTAGCCTTTGCAAATTTACGAATTTCATTGTTTATTCGATACAGCACGTTATAGTGGCCCGATTGTAATGAATGATACTGTAATCAAACGCTCTGATCATCAGTATAAATACTACTATAAAATATGTATACATTTCAGCAAAAAAATTGTATACAAAAAATCAGCAAATCTGCAAAGGAGTTAGCCTTTGCAAATTTACGAATTTCATTGTTTATTCGATACAGCACGTTATAGTGGCCCGATTGTAATGAATGATACCTTAATCAAAAGCTCTGATCATCAGTAAAAATACTACTATAAAATATGTATACATTTCAGCAAAAAAATTGTATACAAAAAATCAGCAAATCTGCATAGGGGTTAGCCTTTGCAAATTTACGAATTTCATTGTTTATTCGATACAACACGTAATAGTGGCCCGATTGTGATGAATGATACCTTAATCAAAAGCTCTGATCATCAGTATAAATACTACTATAAAATATGTATACATTGCAGCAAAAAAATTGTATACAAAAAATCAGCAAATCTGCATAGGGGTTAGCCTTTGCAAATTTACGAATTTCATTGTTTATTCGATACAACACGTAATAGTGGCCCGATTGTAATGAATGCTACCTTAATCAAAAGCTCTAATCATCAGTATAAATACTACTATAAAATATGTATACATTTCAGCAAAAAAATTGTATACAAAAAATCAGCAAATCTGCATAGGGGTTAGCCTTTGCAAATTTACGAATTTCATTGTTTATTCGATACAGCACGTTATAGTGGCCCGATTGTAATGAATGATACATTAATCAAAAGCTCTAATCATCAGTATAAATACTACTATAAAATATGTATACATTTCAGCAAAAAAATTGTATACAAAAAATCAGCAAATCTGCAAAGGGGTTAGCCTTTGCAAATTTACGAATTTCATTGTTTATTCGATACAACACGTAATAGTGGCCCGATTGTGATGGATGATACCTTAATCAAAAGCTCTGATCATCAGTATAAATACTACTATAAAATATGTATACATTTCAGCAAAAAAATTGTATACAAAAAATCAGCAAATCTGCATAGGGGTTAGCCTTTGCAAATTTACGAATTTCATTGTTTATTCGATACAGCACGTTATAGTGGCCCGATTGTAATGAATGATACATTAATCAAAAGCTCTAATCATCAGTATAAATACTACTATAAAATATGTATACATTTCAGCAAAAAAATTGTATACAAAAAATCAGCAAATCTGCATAGGGGTTAGCCTTTGCAAATTTACGAATTTCATTGTTTATTCGATACAACACGTAATAGTGGCCCGATTGTAATGAATGCTACCTTAATCAAAAGCTCTAATCATCAGTATAAATACTACTATAAAATATGTATACATTTCAGCAAAAAAATTGTATACAAAAAATCAGCAAATCTGCAAAGGGGTTAGCCTTTGCAAATTTCCGAATTTCATTGTTTATTCGATACAGCACGTTATAGTGGCCCGATTGTAATGAATGATACTGTAATCAAAAGCTCCGATCATCAGTTTAAATACTACTATAAAATATGTATACATTTCAGCAAAAAAATTGTATACAAAAAATCAGCAAATCTGCAAAGGGGTTAGCCTTTGCAAATTTACGAATTTCATTGTTTATTCGATACAGCACGTTATAGTGGCCCGATTGTAATGAATGATACTGTAATCAAAAGCTCTGATCATCAGTATAAATACTACTATAAAATATGTATACATTTCAGCAAAAAAATTGTATACAAAAAATCAGCAAATCTGCATAGGGGTTAGCCTTTGCAAATTTACGAATTTCATTGTTTATTCGATACAGCACGTTATAGTGGCCCGATTGTAATGAATGATACTGTAATCAAACGCTCTGATCATCAGTATAAATACTACTATAAAATATGTATACATTTCAGCAAAAAAATTGTATACAAAAAATCAGCAAATCTGCAAAGGAGTTAGCCTTTGCAAATTTACGAATTTCATTGTTTATTCGATACAGCACGTTATAGTGGCCCGATTGTAATGAATGATACCTTAATCAAAAGCTCTGATCATCAGTATAAATACTACTATAAAATATGTATACATTTCAGCAAAAAAAATGTATACAAAAAATCAGCAAATCTGCATAGGGGTTAGCCTTTGCAAATTTACGAATTTCATTGTTTATTCGATACAGCACGTTATAGTGGCCCGATTGTAATGAATGATACCTTAATCAAAAGCTCTGATCAGCAGTATAAATACTACTATAAAATATGTATACATTTCAGCAAAAAAATTGTATACAAAAAATCAGGAAATCTGCAAAAGGGTTAGCCTTTGCAAATTTACGAATTTCATTGTTTATTCGATACAGCACGTTATAGTGGCCCGATTGTAATGAATGATACCTTAATCAAAAGCTCTAATCATCAGTATAAATACTACTATAAAATATGTATACATTTCAGCAAAAAAATTGTATACAAAAAATCAACAAATCTGCAAAGGGGTTAGCCTTTGCAAATTTACGAATTTCATTGTTTATTCGATACAGCACGTTATAGTGGCCCGATTGTAATGAATGATACCTTAATCAAAAGCTCTGATCATCAGTATAAATACTACTATAAAATATGTATACATTTCAGCAAAAAAATTGTATACAAAAAATCAGCAAATCTGCAAAGGGGTTAGCCTTTGCAAATTTACGAATTTCATTGTTTATTCGATACAGCACGTTATAGTGGCCCGATTGTAATGAATGATACATTAATCAAAAGCTCTAATCATCAGTATAAATACTACTATAAAATATGTATACATTTCAGCAAAAAAATTGTATACAAAAAATCAGCAAATCTGCAAAGGGGTTAGCCTTTGCAAATTTACGAATTTCATTGTTTATTCGATACAACACGTAATAGTGGCCCGATTGTGATGAATGATACCTTAATCAAAAGCTCTGATCATCAGTATAAATACTACTATAAAATATGTATACATTTCAGCAAAAAAATTGTATACAAAAAATCAGCAAATCTGCATAGGGGTTAGCCTTTGCAAATTTACGAATTTCATTGTTTATTCGATACAGCACGTTATAGTGGCCCGATTGTAATGAATGATACCTTAATCAAAAGCTCTGATCATCAGTATAAATACTACTATAAAATATGTATACATTTCAGCAAAAAAATTGTATACAAAAAATCAGCAAATCTGCATAGGGGTTAGCCTTTGCAAATTTACGAATTTCATTGTTTATTCGATACAGCACGTTATAGTGGCCCGATTGTAATGAATGATACATTAATCAAAAGCTCTAATCATCAGTATAAATACTACTATAAAATATGTATACATTTCAGCAAAAAAATTGTATACAAAAAATCAGCAAATCTGCAAAGGGGTTAACCTTTGCAAATTTACGAATTTCATTGTTTATTCGATACAACACGTAATAGTGGCCCGATTGTGATGAATGATACCTTAATCAAAAGCTCTGATCATCAGTATAAATACTACTATAAAATATGTATACATTTCAGCAAAAAAATTGTATACAAAAAATCAGCAAATCTGCATAGGGGTTAGCCTTTGCAAATTTACGAATTTCATTGTTTATTCGATACAACACGTAATAGTGGCCCGATTGTAATGAATGCTACCTTAATCAAAAGCTCTAATCATCAGTATAAATACTACTATAAAATATGTATACATTTCAGCAAAAAAATTGTATACAAAAAATCAGCAAATCTGCAAAGGGGTTAGCCTTTGCAAATTTACGAATTTCATTGTTTATTCGATACAGCACGTTATAGTGGCCCGATTGTAATGAATGATACCTTAATCAAAAGCTCTGATCATCAGTATAAATACTACTATAAAATATGTATACATTTCAGCAAAAAAATTGTATACAAAAAATCAGCAATTCTGCAAAGGGGTTAGCCTTTGCAAATTTACGAATTTCATTGTTTATTCGATACAGCACGTTATAGTGGCCCGATTGTAATGAATGATACCTTAATCAAAAGCTCCGATCATCAGTATAAATACTACTATAAAATATGTATACATTTCAGCAAAAAAATTGTATACAAAAAATCAGCAAATCTGCAAAGGGGTTAGCCTTTGCAAATTTACGAATTTCATTGTTTATTCGATACAACACGTAATAGTGGCCCGATTGTGATGAATGATACCTTAATCAAAAGCTCTGATCATCAGTATAAATACTTCTATAAAATATGTATACATTTCAGCAAAAAAATTGTATACAAAAAATCAGCAAATCTGCATAGGGGTTAGCCTTTGCAAATTTACGAATTTCATTGTTTATTCGATACAGCACGTTATAGTGGCCCGATTGTAATGAATGATACCTTAATCAAAAGCTCTGATCATCAGTATAAATACTACTATAAAATATGTATACATTTCAGCAAAAAAATTGTATACACAAAATCAGCAAATCTGCATAAGGGTTAGCCTTTGCAAATTTACGAATTTCATTGTTTATTCGATACAGCACGTTATAGTGGCCCGATTGTAATGAATGATACCTTAATCAAAAGCTCTAATCATCAGTATAAATACTACTATAAAATATGTATACATTTCAGCAAAAAAATTGTATACAAAAAATCAGCAAATCTGCAAAGGGGTTAGCCTTTGCAAATTTACGAATTTCATTGTTTATTCGATACAGCACGTTATAGTGGCCCGATTGTAATGAATGATACCTTAATCAAAAGCTCTGATTATCAGTATAAATACTACTATAAAATATGTATACATTTAAGCAAAAAAATTGTATATAAAAAATCAGCAAATCTGCAAAGGGGTTAGCCTTTGCAAATTTACGAATTTCATTGTTTATTCGATACAGCACGTTATAGTGGCCCGATTGTATTGAATGATACTGTAATCAAAATCTCTGATCAATCATTAGTATAAATACTACTATAAAATATGTATACATTTCAGCAAAAAAATTGTATACAAATATCAGCAAATCTGCAAAGGGGTTAGCCTTTGCAAATTTACGAATTTCATTGTTTATTCGATACAGCACGTTATAGTGGCCCGATTGTAATGAATGATACCTTAATCAAAAGCTCTGATCATCAGTATAAATACTACTATAAAATATGTATACATTTCAGCAAAAAAATTGTATACAAAAAATCAGCAAATCTGCAAAGGGGTTAGCCTTTGCAAATTTACGAATTTCATTGTTTATTCGATACAACACGTAATAGTGGCCCGATTGTGATGAATGATACCTTAATCAAAAGCTCTGATCATCAGTATAAATACTACTATAAAATATGTATACATTTCAGCAAAAAAATTGTATACAAAAAATCAGCAAATCTGCAAAGGGGTTAGCCTTTGCAAATTTACGAATTTCATTGTTTATTCGATACAGCACGTTATAGTGGCCCGATTGTAATGAATGATACCTTAATCAAAAGCTCTGATCATCAGTATAAATACTACTATAAAATATGTATACATTTCAGCAAAAAAATTGTATACAAAAAATCAGCAAATCTGCAAAGGGGTTAGCCTTTGCAAATTTACGAATTTCATTGTTTATTCGATACAGCACGTTATAGTGGCCCGATTGTAATGAATGATACATTAATCAAAAGCTCTAATCATCAGTATAAATACTACTATAAAATATGTATACATTTCAGCAAAAAAATTGTATACAAATATCAGCAAATCTGCAAAGGGGTTAGCCTTTGCAAATTTACGAATTTCATTGTTTATTCGATACAGCACGTTATAGTGGCCCGATTGTAATGAATGATACCTTAATCAAAAGCTCTGATCATCAGTATAAATACTACTATAAAATATGTATACATTTCAGCAAAAAAATTGTATACAAAAAATCAGCAAATCTGCAAAGGGGTTAGCCTTTGCAAATTTACGAATTTCATTGTTTATTCGATACAGCACGTTATAGTGGCCCGATTGTAATGAATGATACCTTAATCAAAAGCTCTGATCATCAGTATAAATACTACTATAAAATATGTATACATTTCAGCAAAAAAATTGTATACAAAAAATCAGCAAATCTGCAAAGGGGTTAGCCTTTGCAAATTTACGAATTTCATTGTTTATTCGATACAACACGTAATAGTGGCCCGATTGTAATGAATGATACCTTAATCAAAAGCTCTGATCATCAGTATAAATACTACTATAAAATATGTATACATTTCAGCAAAAAAATTGTATACAAAAAATCAGCAAATCTGCATAGGGGTTAGCCTTTGCAAATTTACGAATTTCATTGTTTATTCGATACAGCACGTTATAGTGGCCCGATTGTAATGAATGATACCTTAATCAAAAGCTCTGATCATCAGTATAAATACTACTATAAAATATGTATACATTTCAGCAAAAAAATTGTATACAAAAAATCAGCAAATCTGCAAAGGGGTTAGCCTTTGCAAATTTACGAATTTCATTGTTTATTCGATACAACACGTAATAGTGGCCCGATTGTGATGAATGATACCTTAATCAAAAGCTCTAATCATCAGTATAAATACTACTATAACATATGTATACATTTCAGCAAAAAAATTGTATACAAAAAATCAGCAAATCTGCAAAGGGGTTAGCCTTTGCAAATTTACGAATTTCATTGTTTATTCGATACAGCACGTTATAGTGGCCCGATTGTAATGAATGATACCTTAATCAAAAGCTCTGATCATCAGTATAAATACTACTATAAAATATGTATACATTTCAGCAAAAAAATTGTATACAAAAAATCAGCAAATCTGCAAAGGGGTTAGCCTTTGCAAATTTACGAATTTCATTGTTTATTCGATACAACACGTAATAGTGGCCCGATTGTAATGAATGATACCTTAATCAAAAGCTCTAATCATCAGTATAAATACTACTATAAAATATGTATACATTTCAGCAAAAAAATTGTATACAAAAAATCAGCAAATCTGCAAAGGGGTTAGCCTTTGCAAATTTACGAATTTCATTGTTTATTCGATACAGCACGTTATAGTGGCCCGATTGTAATGAATGATACCTTAATCAAAAGCTCTGATCATCAGTATAAATACTACTATAAAATATGTATACATTTCAGCAAAAAAATTGTATACAAAAAATCAGCAAATCTGCAAAGGGGTTAGCCTTTGCAAATTTACGAATTTCATTGTTTATTCGATACAACACGTAATAGTGGCCCGATTGTGATGAATGATACCTTAATCAAAAGCTCTGATCATCAGTATAAATACTACTATAACATATGTATACATTTCAGCAAAAAAATTGTATACAAAAAATCAGCAAATCTGCATAGGGGTTAGCCTTTGCAAATTTACGAATTTCATTGTTTATTCGATACAGCACGTTATAGTGGCCCGATTGTAATGAATGATACCTTAATCAAAAGCTCTGATCATCAGTATAAATACTACTATAAAATATGTATACATTTCAGCAAAAAAATTGTATACAAAAAATCAGCAAATCTGCAAAGGGGTTAGCCTTTGCAAATTTACGAATTTCATTGTTTATTCGATACAACACGTAATAGTGGCCCGATTGTGATGAATGATACCTTAATCAAAAGCTCTGATCATCAGTATAAATACTACTATAAAATATGTATACATTTCAGCAAAAAAATTGTATACAAAAAATCAGCAAATCTGCAAAGGGGTTAGCCTTTGCAAATTTACGAATTTCATTGTTTATTCGATACAGCACGTTATAGTGGCCCGATTGTAATGAATGATACCTTAATCAAAAGCTCTGATCATCAGTATAAATACAACTATAAAATATGTATACATTTCAGCAAAAAAATTGTATACAAAAAATCAGCAAATCTGCAAAGGGGTTAGCCTTTGCAAATTTACGAATTTCATTGTTTATTCGATACAGCACGTTATAGTGGCCCGATTGTAATGAATGATACATTAATCAAAAGCTCTAATCATCAGTATAAATACTACTATAAAATATGTATACATTTCAGCAAAAATGTATACATTTCAGCAATGAAATTCGTAAATTTGAAAAGGTTAGCCTTTGCAAATTTACGAATTTCATTGTTTATTCGATACAACACGTAATAGTGGCCCGATTGTAATGAATGATACCTTAATCAAAAGCTCTAATCATCAGTATAAATACTACTATAAAATATGTATACATTTCAGCAAAAAAATTGTATACAAAAAATCAGCAAATCTGCATAGGGGTTAGCCTTTGCAAATTTACGAATTTCATTGTTTATTCGATACAGCACGTTATAGTGGCCCGATTGTAATGAATGATACCTTAATCAAAAGCTCTGATCATCAGTATAAATACTACTATAAAATATGTATACATTTCAGCAAAAAAATTGTATACAAAAATCAGCAAATCTGCATAGGGGTTAGCCTTTGCAAATTTACGAATTTCATTGTTTATTCGATACAGCACGTTATAGTGGCCCGATTGTAATGAATGATACCTTAATCAAAAGCTCTAATCATCAGTATAAATACTACTATAAAATATGTATACATTTCAGCAAAAAAATTGTATACAAAAAATCAGCAAATCTGCAAAGGGGTTAGCCTTTGCAAATTTACGAATTTCATTGTTTATTCGATACAGCACGTTATAGTGGTCCGATTGTAATGAATGATACCTTAATCAAAAGCTCTGATCATCAGTATAAATACTACTATAAAATATGTATACATTTCAGCAAAAAAATTGTACAAAAAATCAGCAAATCTGCAAAGGGGTTAGCCTTTGCAAATTTACGAATTTCATTGTTTATTCGATACAGCACGTTATAGTGGCCCGATTGTAATGAATGATACTGTAATCAAAAGCTCTGATCATCAGTATAAATACTACTATAAAATATGTATACATTTCAGCAAAAAAATTGTATACAAAAAATCAGCAAATCTGCAAAGGGGTTAGCCTTTGCAAATTTACGAATTTCATTGTTTATTCGATACAGCACGTTATAGTGGCCCGATTGTAATGAATGATACATTAATCAAAAGCTCTGATCATCAGTATAAATACTAATATAAAATATGTATACATTTCAGCAAAAATGTATACATTTCAGCAATGAAATTCGTAAATTTGCAAAGGTTAGCCTTTGCAAATTTACGAATTTCATTGTTTATTCGATACAACACGTAATAGTGGCCCGATTGTAATGAACGATACCTTAATCAAAAGCTCTAATCATCAGTATAAATACTACTATAAAATATGTATACATTTCAGCAAAAAAATTGTATACAAAAAATCAGCAAATCTGCATAGGGGTTAGCCTTTGCAAATTTACGAATTTCATTGTTTATTCGATACAGCACGTTATAGTGGCCCGATTGTAATGAATGATACCTTAATCAAAAGCTCTGATCATCAGTATAAATACTACTATAAAATATGTATACATTTCAGCAAAAAAATTGTATATAAAAAATCAGCAAATCTGCAAAGGGGTTAGCCTTTGCAAATTTACGAATTTCATTGTTTATTCGATACAGCACGTTATAGTGGCCCGATTGTAATGAATGATACATTAATCAAAAGCTCTAATCATCAGTATAAATACTACTATAAAATATGTATACATTTCAGCAAAAAAATTGTATACAAAAAATCAGCAAATCTGCAAAGGGGTTAGCCTTTGCAAATTTACGAATTTCATTGTTTATTCGATACAGCACGTTATAGTGGCCCGATTGTAATGAATGATACCTTAATCAAAAGCTCTGATCATCAGTATAGATACTACTATAAAATATGTATACATTTCAGCAAAAAAATTGTATACAAAAAATCAGCAAATCTGCATAGGGGTTAGCCTTTGCAAATTTACGAATTTCATTGTTTATTCGATACAGCACGTTATAGTGGCCCGATTGTAATGAATGATACCTTAATCAAAAGCTCTGATCATCAGTATAAATACTACTATAAAATATGTATACATTTCAGCAAAAAAATTGTATACAAAAAATCAGCAAATCTGCATAGGGGTTAGCCTTTGCAAATTTACGAATTTCATTGTTTATTCGATACAGCACGTTATAGTGGCCCGATTGTAATGAATGATACCTTAATCAAAAGCTCTAATCATCAGTATAAATACTACTATAAAATATGTATACATTTCAGCAAAAAAATTGTATACAAAAAGTCAGCAAATCTGCAAAGGGGTTAGCCTTTGCAAATTTACGAATTTCATTGTTTATTCGATACAGCACGTTATAGTGGCCCGATTGTAATGAATGATACTGTAATCAAAAGCTCTGATCATCAGTATAAATACTACTATAAAATATGTATACATTTCAGCAAAAAAATTGTATACAAAAAATCAGCAAATCTGCAAAGGGGTTAGCCTTTGCAAATTTACGAATTTCATTGTTTATTCGATACAGCACGTTATAGTGGCCCGATTGTAATGAATGATACATTAATCAAAAGCTCTAATCATCAGTATAAATACTACTATAAAATATGTATACATTTCAGCAATGAAATTCGTAAATTTGGAAAGGTTAGCCTTTGCAAATTTACGAATTTCATTGTTTATTCGATACAACACGTAATAGTGCCCCGATTGTAATGAATGATACCTTAATCAAAAGCTCTAATCATCAGTATAAATACAACAATAAAATATGTATACATTTCAGCAAAAAAATTGTATACAAAAAATCAGCAAATCTGCAAAGGGGTTAGCCTTTGCAAATTTACGAATTTCATTGTTTATTCGATACAGCACGTTATAGTGGCCCGATTGTAATGAATGATACCTTAATCAAAAGCTCTAATCATCAGTATAAATACTACTATAAAATATGTATACATTTCAGCAAAAAAATTGTATACAAAAATCAGCAAATCTGCAAAGGGGTTAGCCTTTGCAAATTTACGAATTTCATTGTTTATTCGATACAGCACGTTATAGTGGCCCGATTGTAATGAATGATACCTTAATCAAAAGCTCTGATTATCAGTATAAATACTACTATAAAATATGTATACATTTCAGCAAAAAAATTGTATACAAAAAATCAGCAAATCTGCAAAGGGGTTAGCCTTTGCAAATTTACGAATTTCATTGTTTATTCGATACAGCACGTTATAGTGGCCCGATTGTAATGAATGATACCTTAATCAAAAGCTCTGATCATCAGAATAGATACTACTATAAAATATGTATACATTTCAGCAAAAAAATTGTATACAAAAAATCAGCAAATCTGCATAGGGGTTAGCCTTTGCAAATTTACGAATTTCATTGTTTATTCGATACAGCACGTTATAGTGGCCCGATTGTAATGAATGATACCTTAATCAAAAGCTCTAATCATCAGTATAAATACTACTATAAAATATGTATACATTTCAGCAAAAAAATTGTATACAAAAATCAGCAAATCTGCAAAGGGGTTAGCCTTTGCAAATTTACGAATTTCATTGTTTATTCGATACAGCACGTTATAGTGGCCCGATTGTAATGAATGATACCTTAATCAAAAGCTCTGATTATCAGTATAAATACTACTATAAAATATGTATACATTTCAGCAAAAAAATTGTATACAAAAAATCAGCAAATCTGCAAAGGGGTTAGCCTTTGCAAATTTACGAATTTCATTGTTTATTCGATACAGCACGTTATAGTGGCCCGATTGTAATGAATGATACCTTAATCAAAAGCTCTGATCAACAGTTTAAATACTACTATAAAATATGTATACATTTCAGTAAAAAAATTGTATACAAAAAATCAGCAAATCTGCATAGGGGTTAGCCTTTGCAAATTTACGAATTTCATTGTTTATTCGATACAGCACGTTATAGTGGCCCGATTGTAATGAATGATACCTTAATCAAAAGCTCTGATCAGCAGTATAAATACTACTATAAAATATGTATACATTTCAGCAAAAAAATTGTATACAAAAAATCAGCAAATCTGCAAAGGGGTTAGCCTTTGCAAATTTACGAATTTCATTGTTTATTCGATACAGCACGTTATAGTGGCCCGATTGTAATGAATGATACCTTAATCAAAAGCTCTGATCATCAGTATAAATACTACTATAAAATATGTATACATTTCAGCAAAAAAATTGTATACAAAAAATCAGCAAATCTGCAAAGGGGTTAGCCTTTGCAAATTTACGAATTTCATTGTTTATTCGATACAACACGTAATAGTGGCCCGATTGTAATGAATGATACCTTAATCAAAAGCTCTAATCATCAGTATAAATACTACTATAAAATATGTATACATTTCAGCAAAAAAATTGTATACAAAAAATCAGCAAATCTGCATAGGGGTTAGCCTTTGCAAATTTACGAATTTCATTGTTTATTGGATACAGCACGTTATAGTGGCCCGATTGTAATGAATGATACCTTAATCAAAAGCTCTAATCATCAGTATAAATACTACTATAAAATATGTATACATTTCAGCAAAAAAATTGTATACAAAAAATCAGCAAATCTGCAAAGGGGTTAGCCTTTGCAAATTTACGAATTTCATTGTTTATTCGATACAGCACGTTATAGTGGCCCGATTGTAATGAATGATACCTTAATCAAATGCTCTGATCATCATTATAAATACTACTATAAAATATGTATACATTTCAGCAAAAAAATTGTATACAAAAAATCAGCAAATCTGCAAAGGGGTTAGCCTTTGCAAATTTACGAATTTCATTGTTTATTCGATACAGCACGTTATAGTGGCCCGATTGTAATGAATGATACCTTAATCAAAAGCTCTAATCATCAGTATAAATACTACTATAAAATATGTATACATTTCAGCAAAAAAATTGTATACAAAAAATCAGCAAATCTGCATAGGGGTTAGCCTTTGCAAATTTACGAATTTCATTGTTTATTCGATACAGCACGTTATAGTGGCCCGATTGTAATGAATGATACCTTAATCAAAAGCTCTGATCATCAGTATAAATACTACTATAAAATATGTATACATTTCAGCAAAAAAATTGTATACAAAAAATCAGCAAATCTGCAAAGGGGTTAGCCTTTGCAAATTTACGAATTTCATTATTTATTCGATACAGCACGTTATAGTGGCCCGATTGTAATGAATGATACCTTAATCAAAAGCTCTGATCATCAGTATAAATACTACTATAAAATATGTATACATTTCAGCAAAAAAATTGTATACAAAAAATCAGCAAATCTGCAAAGGGGTTAGCTTTTGCAAATTTACGAATTTCATTGTTTATTCGATACAGCACGTTATAGTGGCCCGATTGTAATGAATGATACCTTAATCAAATGCTCTGATCATCATTATAAATACTACTATAAAATATGTATACATTTCAGCAAAAAAATTGTATACAAAAAATCAGCAAATCTGCAAAGGGGTTAGCCTTTGCAAATTTACGAATTTCATTGTTTATTCGATACAGCACGTTATAGTGGCCCGATTGTAATGAATGATACCTTAATCAAAAGCTCTAATCATCAGTATAAATACTACTATAAAATATGTATACATTTCAGCAAAAAAATTGTATACAAAAAATCAGCAAATCTGCATAGGGGTTAGCCTTTGCAAATTTACGAATTTCATTGTTTATTCGATACAGCACGTTATAGTGGCCCGATTGTAATGAATGATACCTTAATCAAAAGCTCTGATCATCAGTATAAATACTACTATAAAATATGTATACATTTCAGCAAAAAAATTGTATACAAAAAATCAGCAAATCTGCAAAGGGGTTAGCCTTTGCAAATTTACGAATTTCATTATTTATTCGATACAGCACGTTATAGTGGCCCGATTGTAATGAATGATACCTTAATCAAAAGCTCTGATCATCAGTATAAATACTACTATAAAATATGTATACATTTCAGCAAAAAAATTGTATACAAAAAATCAGCAAATCTGCAAAGGGGTTAGCTTTTGCAAATTTACGAATTTCATTGTTTATTCGATACAGCACGTTATAGTGGCCCAATTGTAATGAATGATACCTTAATCAAAAGCTCTGATCATCAGTATAAATACTACTATAAAATATGTATACATTTCAGCAAAAAAATTGTATACAATAAATCAGCAAATCTGCAAAGGGGTTAGCCTTTGCAAATTTACGAATTTCATTGTTTATTCGATACAGCACGTTATAGTGGCCCGATTGTAATGAATGATACCTTAATCAAAAGCTCTGATCATCAGTATAAATACTACTTTAAAATATGTATACATTTAAGTAAAAAAATTGTATACAAAAAATCAGCAAATCTGCAAAGCCTTTGCAAGTTTACGAATTTCTTTGTTTATTCGATACAGCACGTTATAGTGGCCCGATTGTAATGAATGATACCTTAATCAAAAGCTCTGATCATCAGTATAAATACTACTATAAAATATGTATACATTTCAGCAAACAAATTGTATACAAAAAATCAGCAAATCTGCAAAGGGGTTAGCCTTTGCAAATTTACGAATTTCATTGTTTATTCGATACAGCACGTTATAGTGGCCCGATTGTAATGAATGATACCTTAATCAAAAGCTCTGATCATCAGTATAAATACTACTATAAAATATGTATACATTTCAGCAAAAAAATTGTATACAAAAAATCAGCAAATCTGCAAAGGGGTTAGCCTTTGCAAATTTAAGAATTTCATTATTTATTCGATACAGCACGTTATAGTGGCCCGATTGTAATGAATGATACCTTAATCAAAAGCTCTGATCATCAGTATAAATACTACTATAAAATATGTATACATTTCAGCAAAAAAATTGTATACAAAAAATCAGCAAATCTGCAAAGGGGTTAGCTTTTGCAAATTTACGAATTTCATTGTTTATTCGATACAGCACGTTATAGTGGCCCAATTGTAATGAATGATACCTTAATCAAAAGCTCTGATCATCAGTATAAATACTACTATAAAATATGTATACATTTCAGCAAAAAAATTTTATACAAAAAATCAGCAAATCTGCAAAGAGGTTAGCCTTTGCAAATTTACGAATTTCATTATTTATTCGATACAGCACGTTATAGTGGCCCGATTGTAATGAATGATACCTTAATCAAAAGCTCTAATCATCAGTATAAATACTACTATAAAATATGTATACATTTCAGCAAAAAAATTGTATACAAAAAATCAGCAAATCTGCAAAGGGGTTAGCCTTTGCAAATTTACGAATTTCATTGTTTATTCGATACAGCACGTTATAGTGGCCCGATTGTAATGAATGATACCTTAATCAAAAGCTCTGATCATCAGTATAAATACTACTATAAAATATGTATACATTTCAGCAAACAAATTGTATACAAAAAATCAGCAAATCTGCAAAGGGGTTAGCTTTTGCAAATTTACGAATTTCATTGTTTATTCGATACAGCACGTTATAGTGGCCCAATTGTAATGAATGATACCTTAATCAAAAGCTCTGATCATCAGTATAAATACTACTATAAAATATGTATACATTTCAGCAAAAAAATTTTATACAAAAAATCAGCAAATCTGCAAAGGGGTTAGCCTTTGCAAATTTACGAATTTCATTATTTATTCGATACAGCACGTTATAGTGGCCCGATTGTAATGAATGATACCTTAATCAAAAGCTCTAATCATCAGTATAAATACTACTATAAAATATGTATACATTTCAGCAAAAAAATTGTATACAAAAAATCAGCAAATCTGCAAAGGGGTTAGCCTTTGCAAATTTACGAATTTCATTGTTTATTCGATACAGCACGTTATAGTGGCCCGATTGTAATGAATGATACCTTAATCAAAAGCTCTGATCATCAGTATAAATACTACTATAAAATATGTATACATTTCAGCAAACAAATTGTATACAAAAAATCAGCAAATCTGCAAAGGGGTTAGCCTTTGCAAATTTACGAATTTCATTGTTTATTCGATACAGCACGTTATAGTGGCCCGATTGTAATGAATGATACCTTAATCAAAAGCTCTGATCATCAGTATAAATACTACTATAAAATATGTATACATTTCAGCAAAAAAATTGTATACAAAAAATCAGCAAATCTGCAAAGGGGTTAGCCTTTGCAAATTTACGAATTTCATTGTTTATTCGATACAGCACGTTATAGTGGCCCGATTGTAATGAATGATACCTTAATCAAAAGCTCTGATCATCAGTATAAATACTACTATAAAATATGTATACATTTCAGCAAAAAAATTGTATACAAAAAATCAGCAAATCTGCAAAGGGGTTAGCCTTTGCAAATTTACGAATTTCATTGTTTATTCGATGCAGCACGTTATAGTGGCCCGATTGTAATGAATGATACCTTAATCAAAAGCTCTGATCATCAGTATTAATACTACTATAAAATATGTATACATTTCAGCAAAAAAATTGTATACAAAAAATCAGCAAATCTGCAAAGGGGTTAGCCTTTGCAAATTTACGAATTTCATTGTTTATTCGATACAGCACGTTATAGTGGCCCGATTGTAATGAATGATACCTTAATAAAAAGCTCTGATCATCAGTATAAATACTACTATAAAATATGTATACAATTCAGCAAAAAAATTGTATACAAAAAATCAGCAAATCTGCAAAGGGGTTAGCCTTTGCAAATTTACGAATTTCATTGTTTATTCGATACAGCACGTTATAGTGGCCCGATTGTAATGAATGATACCTTAATCAAAAGCTCTAATCATCAGTATAAATACTACTATAAAATATGTATACATTTCAGCAAAAAAATTGTATACAAAAAATCAGCAAATCTGCAAAGGGGTTAGCCTTTGCAAATTTACGAATTTCATTGTTTATTCGATACAGCACGTTATAGTGGCCCGATTGTAATGAATGATACCTTAATCAAAAGCTCTGATCATCAGTATAAATACTACTATAAAATATGTATACATTTCAGCAAAAAAATTGTATACAAAAAATCAGCAAATCTGCATAGGGGTTAGCCTTTGCAAATTTACGAATTTCATTGTTTATTCGATACAGCACGTTATAGTGGCCCGATTGTAATGAATGATACCTTAATCAAAAGCTCTGATCATCAGTATAAATACTACTATAAAATATGTATACATTTCAGCAAAAAAATTGTATACAAAAAATCAGCAAATCTGCAAAGGGGTTAGCCTTTGCAAATTTACGAATTTCATTGTTTATTCGATACAGCACGTTATAGTGGCCCGATTGTAATGAATGATACCTTAATAGAAAGCTCTGATCATCAGTATAAATACTACTATAAAATATGTATACATTTCAGCAAAAAAATTGTATACAAAAAATCAGCAAATCTGCAAAGGGGTTAGCCTTTGCAAATTTACGAATTTCATTGTTTATTCGATACAGCACGTTATAGTGGCCCGATTGTAATGAATGATACCTTAATCAAAAGCTCTAATCATCAGTATAAATACTACTATAAAATATGTATACATTTCAGCAAAAAAATTGTATACAAAAAATCAGCAAATCTGCAAAGGGGTTAGCCTTTGCAAATTTACGAATTTCATTGTTTATTCGATACAGCACGTTATAGTGGCCCGATTGTAATGAATGATACCTTAATCAAAAGCTCTGATCATCAGTATAAATACTACTTTAAAAAATGTATACATTTCAGCAAAAAAATTGTATACAAAAAATCAGCAAATCTGCAAAGGGGTTAGCCTTTGCAAATTTACGAATTTCATTGTTTATTCGATACAGCACGTTATAGTGGCCCGATTGTAATGAATGATACCTTAATCAAAAGCTCTGATCATTAGTATAAATACTACTATAAAATATGTATACATTTCAGCAAAAAAATTGTATACAAAAAATCAGCAAATCTGCATAGGGGTTAGCCTTTGCAAATTTACGAATTTCATTGTTTATTCGATACAGCACGTTATAGTGGCCCGATTGTAATGAATGATACCTTAATCAAAAGCTCTGATCATCAGTATAAATACTACTATAAAATATGTATACATTTCAGCAAAAAAATTGTATACAAAAAATCAGCAAATCTGCAAAGGGGTTAGCCTTTGCAATTTTACGAATTTCATTGTTTATTCGATACAGCACGTTATAGTGGCCCGATTGTAATGAATGATACCTTAATAGAAAGCTCTGATCATCAGTATAAATACTACTATAAAATATGTATACATTTCAGCAAAAAAATTGTATACAAAAAATCAGCAAATCTGCAAAGGGGTTAGCCTTTGCAAATTTACGAATTTCATTGTTTATTCGATACAGCACGTTATAGTGGCCCGATTGTAATGAATGATACCTTAATCAAAAGCTCTGATCATCAGTATAAATACTACTATAAAATATGTATACATTTCAGCAAAAAAATTGTATACAAAAAATCAGCAAATCTGCAAAGGGGTTAGCCTTTGCAAATTTACGAATTTCATTGTTTATTCGATACAGCACGTTATAGTGGCCCGATTGTAATGAATGATACCTTAATCAAAAGCTCTGATCATTAGTATAAATACTACTATAAAATATGTATACATTTCAGCAAAAAAATTGTATACAAAAAATCAGCAAATCTGCATAGGGGTTAGCCTTTGCAAATTTACGAATTTCATTGTTTATTCGATACAGCACGTTATAGTGGCACGATTGTAATGAATGATACCTTAATCAAAAGCTCTGATCATCAGTATAGATACTACTATAAAATATGTATACATTTCAGCAAAAAAATTGTATACAAAAAATCAGCAAATCTGCATAGGGGTTAGCCTTTGCAAATTTACGAATTTCATTGTTTATTCGATACAGCACGTTATAGTGGCCCGATTGTAATGAATGATACCTTAATCAAAAGCTCTGATCATTAGTATAAATACTACTATAAAATATGTATACATTTCAGCAAAAAAATTGTATACAAAAAATCAGCAAATCTGCATAGGGGTTAGCCTTTGCAAATTTACGAATTTCATTGTTTATTCGATACAGCACGTTATAGTGGCCCGATTGTAATGAATGATACCTTAATCAAAAGCTCTGATCATCAGTATAAATACTACTATAAAATATGTATACATTTCAGCAAAAAAATTGTATACAAAAAATCAGCAAATCTGCAAAGGGGTTAGCCTTTGCAAATTTACGAATTTCATTGTTTATTCGATACAGCACGTTATAGTGGCCCGATTGTAATGAATGATACCTTAATCAAAAGCTCTGATCATTAGTATAAATACTACTATAAAATATGTATACATTTCAGCAAAAAAATTGTATACAAAAAATCAGCAAATCTGCATAGGGGTTAGCCTTTGCAAATTTACGAATTTCATTGTTTATTCGATACAGCACGTTATAGTGGCCCGATTGTAATGAATGATACCTTAATCAAAAGCTCTGATCATCAGTATAAATACTACTATAAAATATGTATACATTTCAGCAAAAAAATTGTATACAAAAAATAAGCAAATCTGCAAAGGGGTTAGCCTTTGCATTACGAATTTCATTGTTTATTCGATACAGCACGTTATAGTGGCCCGATTGTAATGAATGATACCTTAATCAAAAGCTCTGATCATTAGTATAAATACTACTATAAAATATGTATACATTTCAGCAAAAAAATTGTATACAAAAAATCAGCAAATCTGCATAGGGGTTAGCCTTTGCAAATTTACGAATTTCATTGTTTATTCGATACAGCACGTTATAGTGGCCCGATTGTAATGAATGATACCTTAATAGAAAGCTCTGATCATCAGTATAAATACTACTATAAAATATGTATACATTTCAGCAAAAAAATTGTATACAAAAAATCAGCAAATCTGCAAAGGGGTTAGCCTTTGCAAATTTACGAATTTCATTGTTTATTCGATACAGCACGTTATAGTGGCCCGATTGTAATGAATGATACCATAATCAAAAGCTCTAATCATCAGTATAAATACTACTATAAAATATGTATATATTTCAGCAAAAAAATTGTATACAAAAAATCAGCAAATCTGCAAAGGGGTTAGCCTTTGCAAATTTACGAATTTCATTGTTTATTCGATACAGCACGTTATAGTGGCCCGATTGTAATGAATGATACCTTAATCAAAAGCTCTGATCATCAGTATAAATACTACTATAAAATATGTATACATTTCAGCAAAAAAATTGTATACAAAAATCAGCAAATCTGCAAAGGGGTTAGCCTTTGCAAATTTACGAATTTCATTGTTTATTCGATACAGCACGTTATAGTGGCCCGATTGTAATGAATGATACCTTAATCAAAAGCTCTGATCATCAGTATAAATACTACTATAAAATATGTATACATTTCAGCAAAAAAATTGTATACAAAAAATCAGCAAATCTGCAAAAGTTAGCCTTTGCAAATTTACGAATTTCATTGTTTATTCGATACAGCACGTTATAGTGGCCCGATTGTAATGAATGATACCTTAATCAAAATCTCTGATCATCAGTATAAATACTACTATAAAATATGTATACATTTCAGCAAAAAAATTGTATACAAAAAATCAACAAATCTGCAAAGGGGTTAGCCTTTGCAAATTTACGAATTTCATTGTTTATTCGATACAGCACGTTATAGTGGCCCGATTGTAATGAATGATACCTTAATCAAAAGCTCTGAACATCAGTATAAATACTACTATAAAATATGTATACATTTCAGCAAAAAAATTGTATACAAAAAATCAGCAAATCTGCAAAGGGGTTAGCCTTTGCAAATTTACGAATTTCATTGTTTATTCGATACAGCACGTTATAGTGGCCCGATTGTAATGAATGATACCTTAATCAAAAGCTCTGATCATCAGTATAAATACTACTATAAAATATGTATACATTTCAGCAAAAAATTGTATACAAAAAATCAGCAAATCTGCAAAGGGGTTAGCCTTTGCAAATTTACGAATTTCATTGTTTATTCGATACAGTACGTTATAGTGGCCCGATTGTAATGAATGATACCTTAATCAAAAGCTCTAATCATCAGTATAAATACTACTATAAAATATGTATACATTTCAGCAAAAAAATTGTATACAAAAAATCAGCAAATGTGCAAAGGGGTTAGCCTTTGCAAATTTACGAATTTCATTGTTTATTCGATACAGCACGTTATAGTGGCCCGATTGTAATGAATGATACCTTAATCAAAAGCTCTGATCATCAGTATAAATACTACTATAAAATATGTATACATTTCAGCAAAAAAATTGTATACCAAAAATCAGCAAATCTGCAAAGTTAGCCTTTGCAAATTTACGAATTTCATTGTTTATTCGATACAGCACGTTATAGTGGCCCGATTGTAATGAATGATACCTTAATCAAAAGCTCTAATCATCAGTATAAATACTACTCTAAAATATGTATACATTTCAGCAAAAAAATTGTATACAAAAAATCAGCAAATCTGCAAAGGGGTTAGCCTTTGCAAATTTACGAATTTCATTGTTTATTCGATACAGCACGTTATAGTGGCCCGATTGTAATGAATGATACCTTAATCAAAAGCTCTGATCATCAGTATAAATACTACTATAAAATATGTATACATTTCAGCAAAAAAATTGTATACAAAAAATCAGCAAATCTGCAAAGGGGTTAGCCTTTGCAAATTTACGAATTTCATTGTTTATTCGATACAGCACGTTATAGTGGCCCGATTGTAATGAATGATACCTTAATCAAAAGCTCTGATCATTAGTATAAATACTACTATAAAATATGTATACATTTCAACAAAAAAATTGTATACAAAAAATCAGCAAATCTGCATAGGGGTTAGCCTTTGCAAATTTACGAATTTCATTGTTTATTCGATACAGCACGTTATAGTGGCCCGATTGTAATGAATGATACCTTAATCAAAAGCTCTGATCATCAGTATAAATACTACTATAAAATATGTATACATTTCAGCAAAAAAATTGTATACAAAAAATCAGCAAATCTTCAAAGGGGTTAGCCTTTGCAAATTTACGAATTTCATTGTTTATTCGATACAGCACGTTATAGTGGCCCGATTGTAATGAATGATACCTTAATAGAAAGCTCTGATCATCAGTATAAATACTACTATAAAATATGTATACATTTCAGCAAAAAAATTGTATACAAAAAATCAGCAAATCTGCAAAGGGGTTAGCCTTTGCAAATTTACGAATTTCATTGTTTATTCGATACAGCACGTTATAGTGGCCCGATTGTAATGAATGATACCTTAATCAAAAGCTCTAATCATCAGTATAAATACTACTATAAAATATGTATACATTTCAGCAAAAAAATTGTATACAAAAAATCAGCAAATCTGCAAAGGGGTTAGCCTTTGCAAATTTACGAATTTCATTGTTTATTCGATACAGCACGTTATAGTGGCCCGATTGTAATGAATGATACCTTAATCAAAAGCTCTGATCATCAGTATAAATACTACTTTAAAATATGTATACATTTCAGCAAAAAAATTGTATACAAAAATCAGCAAATCTGCAAAGGGGTTAGCCTTTGCAAATTTACGAATTTCATTGTTTATTCGATACAGCACGTTATAGTGGCCCGATTGTAATGAATGATACCTTAATCAAAAGCTCTGATCATCAGTATAAATACTACTTTAAAATATGTATACATTTCAGCAAAAAAATTGTATACCAAAAATCAGCAAATCTGCAAAGGGGTTAGCCTTTGCAAATTTACGAATTTCATTGTTTATTCGATACAGCACGTTATAGTGGCCCGATTGTAATGAATGATACCTTAATCAAAAGCTCTGATCATCAGTATAAATACTACTATAAAATATGTATACATTTCAGCAAAAAAATTGTATACAAAAAATCAGCAAATCTGCATAGGGGTTAGCCTTTGCAAATTTACGAATTTCATTGTTTATTCGATACAGCACGTTATAGTGGCCCGATTGTAATGAATGATACCTTAATCAAAAGCTCTGATCATCAGTATAAATACTACTATAAAATATGTATACATTTCAGCAAAAAAATTGTATACAAAAAATCAGCAAATCTGCAAAGGGGTTAGCCTTTGCAAATTTACGAATTTCATTGTTTATTCGATACAGCACGTTATAGTGGCCCGATTGTAATGAATGATACCTTAATCAAAAGCTCTGATCATCAGTATAAATACTACTATAAAATATGTATACATTTCAGCAAAAAATTGTATACAAAAAATCAGCAAATCTGCAAAGGGGTTAGCCTTTGCAAATTTACGAATTTCATTGTTTATTCGATACAGCACGTTATAGTGGCCCGATTGTAATGAATGATACCTTAATCAAAAGCTCTAATCATCAGTATAAATACTACTATAAAATATGTATACATTTCAGCAAAAAAATTGTATACAAAAAATCAGCAAATGTGCAAAGGGGTTAGCCTTTGCAAATTTACGAATTTCATTGTTTATTCGATACAGCACGTTATAGTGGCCCGATTGTAATGAATGATACCTTAATCAAAAGCTCTGATCATCAGTATAAATACTACTATAAAATATGTATACATTTCAGCAAAAAAATTGTATACAAAAAATCAGCAAATCTGCAAAGTTAGCCTTTGCAAATTTACGAATTTCATTGTTTATTCGATACAGCACGTTATAGTGGCCCGATTGTAATGAATGATACCTTAATCAAAAGCTCTAATCATCAGTATAAATACTACTCTAAAATATGTATACATTTCAGCAAAAAAATTGTATACAAAAAATCAGCAAATCTGCAAAGGGGTTAGCCTTTGCAAATTTACGAATTTCATTGTTTATTCGATACAGCACGTTATAGTGGCCCGATTGTAATGAATGATACCTTAATCAAAAGCTCTGATCATCAGTATAAATACTACTATAAAATATGTATACATTTCAGCAAAAAAATTGTATACAAAAAATCAGCAAATCTGCAAAGGGGTTAGCCTTTGCAAATTTACGAATTTCATTGTTTATTCGATACAGCACGTTATAGTGGCCCGATTGTAATGAATGATACCTTAATCAAAAGCTCTGATCATCAGTATAAATACAACTATAAAATATGTATACATTTCAGCAAGAAATTGTATACAAAAAATCAGCAAATCTGCAAAGGGGTTAGCCTTTGCAAATTTACGAATTTCATTGTTTATTCGATACAGCACGTTATAGTGGCCCGATTGTAATGAATGATACCTTAATCAAAAACTCTAATCATCAGTATAAATACTACTATAAAATATGTATACATTTCAGCAAAAAAATTGTATACAAAAAATCAGCAAATGTGCAAAGGGGTTAGCCTTTGCAAATTTACGAATTTCATTGTTTATTCGATACAGCACGTTATAGTGGCCCGATTGTAATGAATGATACCTTAATCAAAAGCTCTGATCATCAGTATAAATACTACTATAAAATATGTATACATTTCAGCAAAAAAATTGTATACAAAAAATCAGCAAATCTGCAAAGTTAGCCTTTGCAAATTTACGAATTTCATTGTTTATTCGATACAGCACGTTATAGTGGCCCGATTGTAATGAATGATACCTTAATCAAAAGCTCTAATCATCAGTATAAATACTACTCTAAAATATGTATACATTTCAGCAAAAAAATTGTATACAAAAAATCAGCAAATCTGCAAAGGGGTTAGCCTTTGCAAATTTACGAATTTCATTGTTTATTCGATACAGCACGTTATAGTGGCCCGATTGTAATGAATGATTATTAATCAAAAGCTCTGATCATCAGTATAAATACTACTATAAAATATGTATACATTTCAGCAAAAAAATTGTATACAAAAAATCAGCAAATCTGCAAAGGGGTTAGCCTTTGCAAATTTACGAATTTCATTGTTTATTCGATACAGCACGTTATAGTGGCCCGATTGTAATGAATGATACCTTAATCAAAAGCTCTAATCATCAGTATAAATACTACTATAAAATATGTATACATTTCAGCAAAAAAATTGTATACAAAAAATCAGCAAATCTGCAAAGGGGTTAGCCTTTGCAAATTTACGAATTTCATTGTTTATTCGATACAGAACGTTATAGTGGCCCGATTGTAATGAATGATACCTTAATCAAAAGCTCTGATCATCAGTATAAATACTACTATAAAATATGTATACATTTCAGCAAAAAAATTGTATACAAAAAATCAGCAAATCTGCAAAGGGGTTAGCCTTTGCAAATTTACGAATTTCATTGTTTATTCGATACAGCACGTTATAGTGGCCCGATTGTAATGAATGATACCTTAATCAAAAGCTCTGATCATCAGTATAAATACTACTATAAAATATGTATACATTTCAGCAAAAAAATTGTATACAAAAAATCAGCAAATCTGCAAAGGGGTTACTACTATTTTATAGTAGTATTTATACTGATGATCAGAGCTTTGCAAATTTACGAATTTCATTGTTTATTCGATACAGCACGTTATAGTGGTCCGATTGTAATGAATGATACCTTAATCAAAAGCTCTGATCATCAGTATAAATACTACTATAAAATATGTATACATTTCAGCAAAAAATTGTATACAAAAAATCAGCAAATCTGCAAAGGGGTTAGCCTTTGCAAATTTACGAATTTCATTGTTTATTCGATACAGCACGTTATAGTGGCCCGATTGTAATGAATGATACCTTAATCAAAAGCTCTAATCATCAGTATAAATACTACTATAAAATATGTATACATTTCAGCAAAAAAATTGTATACAAAAAATCAGCAAATCTGCAAAGGGGTTAGCCTTTGCAAATTTACGAATTTCATTGTTTATTCGATACAGCACGTTATAGTGGCCCGATTGTAATGAATGATACCTTAATCAAAAGCTCTGATCATCAGTATAAATACTACTTTAAAATATGTATACATTTCAGCAAAAAAATTGTATACAAAAAATCAGCAAATCTGCAAAGGGGTTAGCCTTTGCAAATTTACGAATTTCATTGTTTATTCGATACAGCACGTTATAGTGGCCCGATTGTAATGAATGATACCTTAATCAAAAGCTCTGATCATCAGTATAAATACTACTATAAAATATGTATACATTTCAGCAAAAAATTGTATACAAAAAATCAGCAAATCTGCAAAGGGGTTAGCCTTTGCAAATTTACGAATTTCATTGTTTATTCGATACAGCACGTTATAGTGGCCCGATTGTAATGAATGATACCTTAATCAAAAACTCTAATCATCAGTATAAATACTACTATAAAATATGTATACATTTCAGCAAAAAAATTGTATACAAAAAATCAGCAAATGTGCAAAGGGGTTGTTAGCCTTTGCAAATTTACGAATTTCATTGTTTATTCGATACAGCACGTTATAGTGGCCCGATTGTAATGAATGATACCTTAATCAAAAGCTCTGATCATCAGTATAAATACTACTATAAAATATGTATACATTTCAGCAAAAAAATTGTATACAAAAAATCAGCAAATCTGCAAAGTTAGCCTTTGCAAATTTACGAATTTCATTGTTTATTCGATACAGCACGTTATAGTGGCCCGATTGTAATGAATGATACCTTAATCAAAAGCTCTAATCATCAGTATAAATACTACTCTAAAATATGTTTACATTTCAGCAAAAAAATTGTATACAAAAAATCAGCAAATCTGCAAAGGGGTTAGCCTTTGCAAATTTACGAATTTCATTGTTTATTCGATACAGCACGTTATAGTGGCCCGATTGTAATGAATGATACCTTAATCAAAAGCTCTGATCATCAGTATAAATACTACTATAAAATATGTATACATTTCAGCAAAAAAATTGTATACAAAAAATCAGCAAATCTGCAAAGGGGTTAGCCTTTGCAAATTTACGAATTTCATTGTTTATTCGATACAGCACGTTATAGTGGCCCGATTGTAATGAATGATACCTTAATCAAAAGCTCTAATCATCAGTATAAATACTACTATAAAATATGTATACATTTCAGCAAAAAAATTGTATACAAAAAATCAGCAAATCTGCAAAGGGGTTAGCCTTTGCAAATTTACGAATTTCATTGTTTATTCGATACAGAACGTTATAGTGGCCCGATTGTAATGAATTATACCTTAATCAAAAGCTCTGATCATCAGTATAAATACTACTATAAAATATGTATACATTTCAGCAAAAAAATTGTATACAAAAAATCAGCAAATCTGCAAAGGGGTTAGCCTTTGCAAATTTACGAATTTCATTGTTTATTCGATACAGCACGTTATAGTGGCCCGATTGTAATGAATGATACCTTAATCAAAAGCTCTGATCATCAGTATAAATACTACTATAAAATATGTATACATTTCAGCAAAAAAATTGTATACAAAAAATCAGCAAATCTGCAAAGGGGTTAGCCTTTGCAAATTTACGAATTTCATTGTTTATTCGATACAGCACGTTATAGTGGCCCGATTGTAATGAATGATACCTTAATCAAAAGCTCTGATCATCAGTATAAATACTACTATAAAATATGTATACATTTCAGCAAAAAAATTGTATACAAAAAATCAGCAAATCTGCAAAGGGGTTAGCCTTTGCAAATTTACGAATTTCATTGTTTATTCGATACAGCACGTTATAGTGGCCCGATTGTAATGAATGATACCTTAATCAAAAGCTCTGATCATCAGTATAAATACTACTATAAAATATGTATACATTTCAGCAAAAAAATTGTATACAAAAAATCAGCAAATCTGCAAAAGGGTTAGCCTTTGCAAATTTACGAATTTCATTGTTTATTCGATACAGCACGTTATAGTGGCCCGATTGTAATGAATGATACCTTAATCAAAAGCTCTGATCATCAGTATAAATACTACTATAAAATATGTATACATTTCAGCAAAAAAATTGTATACAAAAAATCAGCAAATCTGCAAAGGGGTTAGCCTTTGCAAATTTACGAATTTCATTGTTTATTCGATACAGCACGTTATAGTGGCCCGATTGTAATGAATGATACCTTAATCAAAAGCTCTAATCATCAGTATAAATACTACTATAAAATATGTATACATTTCAGCAAAAAAATTGTATACAAAAAATCAGCAAATCTGCAAAGGGGTTAGCCTTTGCAAATTTACGAATTTCATTGTTTATTCGATACAGCACGTTATAGTGGCCCGATTGTAATGAATGATACCTTAATCAAAAGCTCTGATCATCAGTATAAATACTACTCTAAAATATGTATACATTTCAGCAAAAAAATTGTATACAAAAAATCAGCAAATCTGCAAAGGGGTTAGCCTTTGCAAATTTACGAATTTCATTGTTTATTCGATACAGCACGTTATAGTGGCCCGATTGTAATGAATGATACCTTAATCAAAAGCTCTGATCATCAGTATAAATACTACTATAAAATATGTATACATTTCAGCAAAAAATTGTATACAAAAAATCAGCAAATCTGCAAAGGGGTTAGCCTTTGCAAATTTACGAATTTCATTATTTATTCGATACAGCACGTTATAGTGGCCCGATTGTAATGAATGATACCTTAATCAAAAACTCTAATCATCAGTATAAATACTACTATAAAATATGTATACATTTCAGCAAAAAAATTGTATACAAAAAATCAGCAAATGTGCAAAGGGGTTAGCCTTTGCAAGTTTACGAATTTCATTGTTTATTCGATACAGCACGTTATAGTGGCCCGATTGTAATGAATGATACCTTAATCAAAAGCTCTGATCATCAGTATAAATACTACTATAAAATATGTATACATTTCAGCAAAAAAATTGTATACAAAAAATCAGCAAATCTGCAAAGTTAGCCTTTGCAAATTTACGAATTTCATTGTTTATTCGATACAGCACGTTATAGTGGCCCGATTGTAATGAATGATACCTTAATCAAAAGCTCTAATCATCAGTATAAATACTACTCTAAACTATGTATACATTTCAGCAAAAAAATTGTATACAAAAAATCAGCAAATCTGCAAAGGGGTTAGTCTTTGCAAATTTACAAATTTCATTGTTTATTCGATACAGCACGTTATAGTGGCCCGATTGTAATGAATGATACCTTAATCAAAAGCTCTGATCATCAGTATAAATACTACTATAAAATATGTATACATTTCAGCAAAAAAATTGTATACAAAAAATCAGCAAATCTGCAAAGGGGTTAGCCTTTGCAAATTTACGAATTTCATTGTTTATTCGATACAGCACGTTATAGTGGCCCGATTGTAATGAATGATACCTTAATCAAAAGCTCTGATCATCAGTATAAATACTACTATAAAATATGTATACATTTCAGCAAAAAAATTGTATACAAAAAATCAGCATATCTGCAAAGGGGTTAGCCTTTGCAAATTTACGAATTTCATTGTTTATTCGATACAGAACGTTATAGTGGCCCGATTGTAATGAATGATACCTTAATCAAAAGCTCTGATCATCAGTATAAATACTACTATAAAATATGTATACATTTCAGCAAAAAAATTGTATACAAAAAATTAGCAAATCTGCAAAGGGGTTAGCCTTTGCAAATTTACGAATTTCATTGTTTATTCGATACAGCACGTTATAGTGGCCCGATTGTAATGAATGATACCTTAATCAAAAGCTCTAATCATCAGTATAAATACTACTATAAAATATGTATACATTTCAGCAAAAAAATTGTATACAAAAAATCAGCAAATGTGCAAAGGGGTTAGCCTTTGCAAATTTACGAATTTCATTGTTTATTCGATACAGCACGTTATAGTGGCCCGATTGTAATGAATGATACCTTAATCAAAAGCTCTGATCATCAGTATAAATACTACTATAAAATATGTATACATTTCAGCAAAAAAATTGTATACAAAAAATCAGCAAATCTGCAAAGGGGTTAGCCTTTGCAAATTTACGAATTTCATTGTTTATTCGATACAGCACGTTATAGTGGCCCGATTGTAATGAATGATACCTTAATCAAAAGCTCTGATCATCAGTATAAATACTACTATAAAATATGTATACATTTCAGCAAAAAAATTGTATACAAAAAATCAGCAAATCTGCAAAGGGGTTAGCCTTTGCAAATTTACGAATTTCATTGTTTATTCGATACAGCACGTTATAGTGGTCCGATTGTAATGAATGATACCTTAATCAAAAGCTCTAATCATCAGTATAAATACTACTCTAAAATATGTATACATTTCAGCAAAAAAATTGTATACAAAAAATCAGCAAATCTGCAAAGGGGTTAGCCTTTGCAAATTTACGAATTTCATTGTTTATTCGATACAGCACGTTATAGTGGCCCGATTGTAATGAATGATACCTTAATCAAAAGCTCTGATCATCAGTATAAATACTACTATAAAATATGTATACATTTCAGCAAAAAAATTGCATACAAAAAATCAGCAAATCTGCAAAGGGGTTAGCCTTTGCAAATTTACGAATTTAATTGTTTATTCGATACAACACGTAATAGTGGCCCGATTGTGATGAATGATACCTTAATCAAAAGCTCTGATCATCAGTATAAATACTACTATAAAATATGTATACATTTCAGCAAAAAAATTGTATACAAAAAATCAGCAAATCTGCAAAGGGGTTAGCCTTTGCAAATTTACGAATTTCATTGTTTATTCGATACAGCACGTTATAGTGGCCCGATTGTAATGAATGATACCTTAATCAAAAGCTCTAATCATCAGTATAAATACTACTATAAAATATGTATACATTTCAGCAAAAAAATTGTATACAAAAAATCAGCAAATCTGCAAAGGGGTTAGCCTTTGCAAATTTACGAATTTCATTGTTTATTCGATACAGCACGTTATAGTGGCCCGATTGTAATGAATGATACCTTAATCAAAAGCTCTGATCATCAGTATTAATACTACTATAAAATATGTATACATTTCAGCAAAAAAATTGTATACAAAAATTCAGCAAATCTGCATAGGGGTTAGCCTTTGCAAATTTACGAATTTCATTGTTTATTCGATACAGCACGTTATAGTGGCCCGATTGTAATGAATGATACCTTAATCAAAAGCTCTGATCATCAGTATAAATACTACTATAAAATATGTATACATTTCAGCAAAAAATTGTATACAAAAAATCAGCAAATCTGCAAAGGGGTTAGCCTTTGCAAATTTACGAATTTCATTGTTTATTCGATACAACACGTAATAGTGGCCCGATTGTGATGAATGATACCTTAATCAAAAGCTCTGATCATCAGTATAAATACTACTATAAAATATGTATACATTTCAGCAAAAAAATTGTATACAAAAAATCAGCAAATCTGCAAAGGGGTTAGCCTTTGCAAATTTACGAATTTCATTGTTTATTCGATACAGCACGTTATAGTGGCCCGATTGTAATGAATGATACCTTAATCAAAAGCTCTAATCATCAGTATAAATACTACTATAAAATATGTATACATTTCAGCAAAAAAATTGTATACAAAAAATCAGCAAATCTGCAAAGGGGTTAGCCTTTGCAAATTTACGAATTTCATTGTTTATTCGATACAGCACGTTATAGTGGCCCGATTGTAATGAATGATACCTTAATCAAAAGCTCTGATCATCAGTATAAATACTACTCTAAAATATGTATACATTTCAGCAAAAAAATTGTATACAAAAAATCAGCAAATCTGCAAAGGGGTTAGCCTTTGCAAATTTACGAATTTCATTGTTTATTCGATACAGCACGTTATAGTGGCCCGATTGTAATGAATGATACCTTAATCAAAAGCTCTGATCATCAGTATAAATACTACTATAAAATATGTATACATTTCAGCAAAAAATTGTATACAAAAAATCAGCAAATCTGCAAAGGGGTTAGCCTTTGCAAATTTACGAATTTCATTATTTATTCGATACAGCACGTTATAGTGGCCCGATTGTAATGAATGATACCTTAATCAAAAACTCTAATCATCAGTATAAATACTACTATAAAATATGTATACATTTCAGCAAAAAAATTGTATACAAAAAATCAGCAAATCTGCAAAGGGGTTAGCCTTTGCAAATTTACGAATTTCATTGTTTATTCGATACAGCACGTTATAGTGGCCCGATTGTAATGAATGATACCTTAATCAAAAGCTCTGATCATCAGTATAAATACTACTCTAAAATATGTATACATTTCAGCAAAAAAATTGTATACAAAAAATCAGCAAATGTGCAAAGGGGTTAGCCTTTGCAAATTTACGAATTTCATTGTTTATTCGATACAGCACGTTATAGTGGCCCGATTGTAATGAATGATACCTTAATCAAAAGCTCTGATCATCAGTATAAATACTACTCTAAAATATGTATACATTTCAGCAAAAAAATTGTATACAAAAAATCAGCAAATCTGCAAAGGGGTTAGCCTTTGCAAATTTACGAATTTCATTGTTTATTCGATACAGCACGTTATAGTGGTCCGATTGTAATGAATGATACCTTAATCAAAAGCTCTGATCATCAGTATAAATACTACTATAAAATATGTATACATTTCAGCAAAAAAATTGTATACAAAAAATCAGCAAATCTGCAAAGGGGTTAGCCTTTGCAAATTTACGAATTTCATTGTTTATTCGATACAGCACGTTATAGTGGTCCGATTGTAATGAATGATACCTTAATCAAAAGCTCTGATCATCAGTATAAATACTACTATAAAATATTTTTACATTTCAGCAAAAAAATTGTATACAAAAAATCAGCAAATCTGCAAAGGGGTTAGCCTTTGCAAATTTACGAATTTCATTGTTTATTCGATACAGCACGTTATAGTGGCCCGATTGTAATGAATGATACCTTAATCAAAAGCTCTGATCATCAGTATAAATACTACTATAAAATATATATACATTTCAGCAAAAAAATTGTATACAAACATTCAGCAAATCTGCATAGGGGTTAGCCTTTGCAAATTTACGAATTTCATTGTTTATTCGATACAACACGTAATAGTGGCCCGATTGTGATGAATGATACCTTAATCAAAAGCTCTGATCATCAGTATAAATACTACTATAAAATATGTATACATTTCAGCAAAAAAATTGTATACAAAAATCAGCAAATCTGCAAAGGGGTTAGCCTTTGCAAATTTACGAATTTCATTGTTCATTCGATAAAACACGTAATAGTGGCCCGATTGTAATGAATGATACCTTAATCAAAAGCTCTGATCATCAGTATAAATACTACTATAAAATATGTATACATTTCAGCAAAAAAATTGTATACAAAAAATCAGCAAATCTGCAAAGGGGTTAGCCTTTGCAAATTTACGAATTTCATTGTTTATTCGATACAGCACGTTATAGTGGCCCGATTGTAATGAATGATACCTTAATCAAAAGCTCTGATCATCAGTATAAATACTACTATAAAATATGTATACATTTCAGCAAAAAAATTGCATACAAAAAATCAGCAAATCTGCAAAGGGGTTAGCCTTTGCAAATTTACGAATTTAATTGTTTATTCGATACAACACGTAATAGTGGCCCGATTGTGATGAATGATACCTTAATCAAAAGCTCTGATCATCAGTATAAATACTACTATAAAATATGTATACATTTCAGCAAAAAAATTGTATACAAAAAATCAGCAAATCTGCAAAGGGGTTAGCCTTTGCAAATTTACGAATTTCATTGTTTATTCGATACAGCACGTTATAGTGGCCCGATTGTAATGAATGATACCTTAATCAAAAGCTCTAATCATCATTATAAATACTACTATAAAATATGTATACATTTCAGCAAAAAAATTGCATACAAAAAATCAGCAAATCTGCAAAGGGGTTAGCCTTTGCAAATTTACGAATTTAATTGTTTATTCGATACAACACGTAATAGTGGCCCGATTGTGATGAATGATACCTTAATCAAAAGCTCTGATCATCAGTATAAATACTACTATAAAATATGTATACATTTCAGCAAAAAAATTGTATACAAAAAATCAGCAAATCTGCAAAGGGGTTAGCCTTTGCAAATTTACGAATTTCATTGTTTATTCGATACAGCACGTTATAGTGGCCCGATTGTAATGAATGATACCTTAATCAAAAGCTCTGATCATCAGTATTAATACTACTATAAAATATGTATACATTTCAGCAAAAAAATTGTATACAAAAATTCAGCAAATCTGCATAGGGGTTAGCCTTTGCAAATTTACGAATTTCATTGTTTATTCGATACAGCACGTTATAGTGGCCCGATTGTAATGAATGATACCTTAATCAAAAGCTCTGATCATCAGTATAAATACTACTATAAAATATGTATACATTTCAGCAAAAAATTGTATACAAAAAATCAGCAAATCTGCAAAGGGGTTAGCCTTTGCAAATTTACGAATTTCATTGTTTATTCGATACAACACGTAATAGTGGCCCGATTGTGATGAATGATACCTTAATCAAAAGCTCTGATCATCAGTATAAATACTACTATAAAATATGTATACATTTCAGCAAAAAAATTGTATACAAAAAATCAGCAAATCTGCAAAAGTTAGCCTTTGCAAATTTACGAATTTCATTGTTAATTCGATACAGCACGTTATAGTGGCCCGATTGTAATGAATGATACCTTAATCAAAAGCTCTGATCATCAGTATAAATACTACTATAAAATATGTATACATTTCAGCAAAAAAATTGTATACAAAAAATCAGCAAATCTGCAAAGGGGTTAGCCTTTGCAAATTTACGAATTTCATTGTTTATTCGATACAGCACGTTATAGTGGCCCGATTGTAATGAATGATACCTTAATAAAAAGCTCTGATCATCAGTATAAATACTACTATAAAATATGTATACATTTCAGCAAAAAAATTGTATACAAAAAATCAGCAAATCTGCAAAGGGGTTAGCCTTTGCAAATTTACGAATTTCATTGTTTATTCGATACAGCACGTTATAGTGGCCCGATTGTAATGAATGATACCTTAATCAAAAGCTCTAATCATCAGTATAAATACTACTATAAAATATGTATACATTTCAGCAAAAAAATTGTATACAAAAAATCAGCAAATCTGCAAAGGGGTTAGCCTTTGCAAATTTACGAATTTCATTGTTTATTCGATACAGCACGTTATAGTGGCCCGATTGTAATGAATGATACCTTAATCAAAAGCTCTAATCATCAGTATAAATACTACTACTATAAAATATGTATACATTTCAGCAAACAAATTGTATACAAAAGATCAGCAAATCTGCATAAGGGTTAGCCTTTGCAAATTTACGAATTTCATTGTTTATTCGATACAGCACGTTATAGTGGCCCGATTGTAATGAATGATACCTTAATCAAAAGCTCTAATCATCAGTATAAATACTACTATAAAATATGTATACATTTCAGCAAAAAAATTGTATACAAAAAATCAGCTAATCTGCATAGGGGTTAGCCTTTGCAAATTTACGAATTTCATTGTTTATTCGATACAGCACGTTATAGTGGCCCGATTGTAATGAATGATACCTTAATCAAAAGCTCTAATCATCAGTATAAATACTACTATAAAATATGTATACATTTCAGCAAAAAAATTGTATACAAAAAATCAGCAAATCTGCAAAGGGGTTAGCCTTTGCAAATTTACGAATTTCATTGTTTATTCGATACAGCACGTTATAGTGGCCCGATTGTAATGAATGATACCTTAATCAAAAGCTCTAATCATCAGTATAAATACTACTATAAAATATGTATACATTTCAGCAAAAAAATTGTATACAAAAAATCAGCAAATCTGCATAGGGGTTAGCCTTTGCAAATTTACGAATTTCATTGTTTATTCGATACAGCACGTTATAGTGGCCCGATTGTAATGAATGATACCTTAATCAAAAGCTCTGATCATCAGTATAAATACTACTATTAAATATGTATACATTTCAGCAAAAAAATTGTATACAAAAAATCAGCAAATCTGCAAAGGGGTTAGCCTTTGCAAATTTACGAATTTCATTGTTTATTCGATACAGCACGTTATAGTGGCCCGATTGTAATGAATGATACCTTAATCAAAAGCTCTAATCATTAGCATAAATACTACTATAAAATATGTATACATTTCAGCAAAAAATTGTATACAAAAAATCAGCGAATCTGCAAAGGGGTTAGCCTTTGCAAATTTACGAATTTCATTGTTTATTCGATACAGCACGTTATAGTGGCCCGATTGTAATGAATGATACCTTAATCAAAAGCTCTAATCATTAGTATAAATACTACTATAAAATATGTATACATTTCAGCAAAAAAATTGTATACAAAAAATCAGCAAATCTGCATAGGGGTTAGCCTTTGCAAATTTACGAATTTCATTGTTTATTCGATACAGCACGTTATAGTGGCCCGATTGTAATGAATGATACCTTAATCAAAAGCTCTGATCATCAGTATAAATACTACTATAAAATATGTATACATTTCAGAAAAAAAAATGTATACAAAAAATCAGCAAATCTGCATAAGGGTTAGCCTTTGCAAATTTACGAATTTCATTGTTTATTCGATACAGCACGTTATAGTGGCCCGATTGTAATGAATGATACCTTAATCAAAAGCTCTAATCATTAGTATAAATACTACTATAAAATATGTATACATTTCAGCAAAAAAATTGTATACAAAAAATCAGCAAATCTGCAAAGGGGTTAGCCTTTGCAAATTTACGAATTTCATTGTTTATTCGATACAACACGTTATAGTGGCCCGATTGTAATGAATGATACCTTAATCAAAAGCTCTAATCATCAGTATAAATACTACTATAAAATATGTATACATTTCAGCAAAAAAATTGTATACAAAAAATCAGCAAATCTGCAAAGGGGTTAGCCTTTGCAAATTTACGAATTTCATTGTTTATTCGATACAACACGTAATAGTGGCCCGATTGTGATGAATGATACCATAATCAAAAGCTCTGATCATTAGTATAAATACTACTATAAAATATGTATACATTTCAGCAAAAAAATTGTATACAAAAAATCAGCAAATCTGCATAAGGGTTAGCCTTTGCAAATTTACGAATTTCATTGTTTATTCGATACAGCACGTTATAGTGGCCCGATTGTAATGAATGATACCTTAATCAAAAGCTCTGATCATCAGTATAAATACTACTATAAAATATGTATACATTTCAGAAAAAAAAATGTATACAAAAAATCAGCAAATCTGCATAAGGGTTAGCCTTTGCAAATTTACGAATTTCATTGTTTATTCGATACAGCACGTTATAGTGGCCCGATTGTAATGAATGATACCTTAATCAAAAGCTCTAATCATTAGTATAAATACTACTATAAAATATGTATACATTTCAGCAAAAAAATTGTATACAAAAAATCAGCAAATCTGCAAAGGGGTTAGCCTTTGCAAATTTACGAATTTCATTGTTTATTCGATACAACACGTTATAGTGGCCCGATTGTAATGAATGATACCTTAATCAAAAGCTCTAATCATCAGTATAAATACTACTATAAAATATGTATACATTTCAGCAAAAAAATTGTATACAAAAAATCAGCAAATCTGCAAAGGGGTTAGCCTTTGCAAATTTACGAATTTCATTGTTTATTCGATACAACACGTAATAGTGGCCCGATTGTGATGAATGATACCATAATCAAAAGCTCTGATCATTAGTATAAATACTACTATAAAATATGTATACATTTCAGCAAAAAAATTGTATACAAAAAATCAGCAAATCTGCATAAGGGTTAGCCTTTGCAAATTTACGAATTTCATTGTTTATTCGATACAGCACGTTATAGTGGCCCGATTGTAATGAATGATACCTTAATCAAAAGCTCTGATCATCAGTATAAATACTACTATAAAATATGTATACATTTCAGAAAAAAAAATGTATACAAAAAATCAGCAAATCTGCATAAGGGTTAGCCTTTGCAAATTTACGAATTTCATTGTTTATTCGATACAGCACGTTATAGTGGCCCGATTGTAATGAATGATACCTTAATCAAAAGCTCTAATCATTAGTATAAATACTACTATAAAATATGTATACATTTCAGCAAAAAAATTGTATACAAAAAATCAGCAAATCTGCAAAGGGGTTAGCCTTTGCAAATTTACGAATTTCATTGTTTATTCGATACAACACGTTATAGTGGCCCGATTGTAATGAATGATACCTTAATCAAAAGCTCTAATCATCAGTATAAATACTACTATAAAATATGTATACATTTCAGCAAAAAAATTGTATACAAAAAATCAGCAAATCTGCAAAGGGGTTAGCCTTTGCAAATTTACGAATTTCATTGTTTATTCGATACAGCACGTTATAGTGGCCCGATTGTAATGAATGATACCTTAATCAAAAGCTCTGATCATCAGTATAAATACTACTATAAAATATGTATACATTTCAGCAAAAAAATTGTATACAAAAATCAGCAAATCTGCAAAGGGGTTAGCCTTTGCAAATTTACGAATTTCATTGTTTATTCGATACAGCACGTTATAGTGGCCCGATTGTAATGAATGATACCTTAATCAAAAGCTCTGATCATCAGTATAAATACTACTATAAAATATGTATACATTTCAGCAAAAAAATTTTATACAAAAAATCAGCAAATCTGCAAAGGGGTTAGCCTTTGCAAATTTACGAATTTCATTGTTTATTCGATACAGCACGTAATAGTGGCTCGATTGTGATGAATGATACCTTAATCAAAAGCTCTGGTCATCAGTATAAATGGCTAGTCCTATTAATGGAAGAAAAAGTCTACTGGTTCATTCATAAGGACTGGTACTTTAATTTGAATTTTCCCATGTGAATAATTTTGTGACCCTTGTTGGGGTTATTCCGATTTCAATATAAATTGGTTAACCACAACAAATTAAAAACTCCGAAATATAGTCGAGACATATTTCACCTCAGACGTAAACCAAGATCAATATTGTGAATACTTTATCCCGAACGCAAACCAAGTATTCCCCATACTTTACAATATACGGTGCTATTTCCACTCCGCAAAGCATTTATTATGTAAGCAATGTGAGTGTGTGCGACGGATAGAGATATGTATATATGGCAAAATAGGACAGGTACATTTCGATGAATGCCGTTTTGCAATGGCCGTTTTTAAATTGATCTACCTGAATTAGAAAACAACACAGTGGCGACTTTTGCTGATGACACGGCGATCCTAGCTTTTGAAAAAGCAACGAAGAATCAACGCAAAAATTACAATCAGCTATCTCCGAAGTATGTAAATGGACTAAAAGATGGCGAACAGCTGTTTTAGACCCCATCACCTACCGATGGCGTTCCTACATGAGTACAAAGCCATGGTAGATTTTTTTACTCCCTCTAAAATAATGGGCTTCCAATTTAGCCTACTGTCCAAAATTATGCCCAGACATCTTGCCTATCAGTAAAGACCAGTGCCGTGCCTTTTAAGGTAGGAGGGGCAACTGGAATTTTATTTTTCTTGGTGAATAGTACAAGCTCTGTTTTGGATGGATTTATACCCAGCCCACATTTGCTGGGTATAAATCCATACACAAATAATCCATATATCCACCCCTATTCCCTCCCTCTCTAGTTCCAAAAGTAGTCCATTGATTAATATGTTCCAGAGAAGAGGTAATAGGACATCACCTTGCGGAGTTCCTCTAACTACTCGCCTCCTAATGGTGGATTCCCTTATTTTCACTGTAAGGCTAACCATACAGTACTCTTTCGAGTGGATTGATTTCTCAATTGTTCGCACCAGGGAATTCAGAGCCGTGTCCACAGATCTCCCTTTCCAGTACGCATACTGAGAAGTCACCCAATTACTGGGTTTTATTTTTGCACGTATGTACACGTCAATCAGTCTTTCCAATGTTTTCAACAAAAAGGATGATAGCGTTATAGGTCTTAGGTCCTTTGGGTAGGCCTGTGAATTCTTCCCCGTTTTCGGGATAAAAATCACCCTAACCTCCGTCCATTTCGTAGGAATATAATTCAGCTTTAAACACCCCCTGAAGGTCACCTCCAGCCATGGGAGGATACTCGACGAGTGTTTTTGTACTTTCATTGATGTCGGTGCTTCCCCAGATTGTGTGATGCGCATTTGCATCACAACCCAGTATTACTCCCATCTTTTCCCGTCGCGCTTCGAGTATCAGTTCCCCTAGGTTATTCGGAGGAACCTCCTTCTCTCGGTCCATGTAGGCTGAAACCAGCCAAAATACGCAGCTTCCCGTCTCCTGCCGTTACGCCACCTCTACTATATTGTGGAAGAAGAAAAATATTCAAGTTATTTTTAGCCAGAATGCAAAATCTGATCTTATCGGACCTAGAAGAGTATAAAATTGTATACCCTTTTAAACCGAGGACACAGATCTTGTTTTTTATAATTCAGGGTTCTTGGACTAGAATTATATCCTCATCTGATTTGGTCAGTCTGAGGATCCCGGCTGCCGAAGCAGCCTTAGAATGGTGAAGATTAATCTGAATCGTGCTAAGCATAAACAGATTAACTTACTTTCCTTCATATACCCTCCGCTTTCGCGGCAGGATTTTCTCTTTCGGTCCTTGGTGGGACGTCAACAGTCTTGACGTTCCTTTCAGGTCCTCTTTGTTGTCTCTTTTTGTCACCCCCCCCTCCCCCCGCATCAACTCGATACGATCTTCCATTGGTAGGTCTTCCACAATCGCTTATAATAAATAGTGATATGCATAATAATCCATAGATGAAACCTGTAATACGAAAAGTTTTGTTTAATAAATTTTCCTCTATTTACTTTAAAGTAAAATAACAAACCTTTTTTGTTGTTGCTGTACCAGTGACAGAGTTTATCTGCATGACGTTGAAATGGTATCCATCTTCACCTTGCCAAACAGTATTGGATATTGAAGAGCATCTTACGATCGGTGTGTTTCAGAGACGCGTTGCAAATTTGTATTTCGTCCTTGAATTATGATGTCTCGGCCATCAAACCATAACGACTGCCACTTCGTAGATCGATGGAGCGTTAAAGCGTCTTTCATGCTCGCCGAATTTTATCAACTCTTTTAATGTCTTTGTAATCATCTGATGGCATTTGATCCAAGGTGACTTTGAATAGTTTAAAATGATTAAACTATTCAAATTCCAGCACCAAATGATTATGCTGGTGAAATAAACGTTGCAAATTTGAATTAATTTCACTTCGTGTTCCGTTTATAACAGCGCAACGTTGATCAACTTCTTCTTCTTCATCTTCTGTGAAATAAATGTGCATAAAATTCAGATAATTACTGTAGTCGCAGTTTTTGTCATAATTGAATGCCGCCAACTGCAAATCGATTCTTTGTCGCGATTGTGTGCTCGTGATTGATTACCTTCAAGCCGGTTTTCATGCTGTTGTGGAATTTCAACAGCTCTTGCTGTAGTAGCTCTGATTCGAACTTGTTCTAGACGTGCTTCATGTTGTTCGGATGTTTCTACTGCTCTTGACTGCTGTTTTTTAAGCCGGTTTTACTCCAAATGTTCTTCACGTTCGTACATTTCGGCTACTCTTTTGGCTTTTCAAGTCGCTTAGTTTCCGAGATATTATAGCCTTTTAAAAATCGATTACTTGGGTTATGTGATTGGTGAGAGAGGATTGCGGCCTAATCCGGATAAAGTTGAAGCCATTACCAAATTCCCTACGCTGAAAAACGTACGGCAAATAAGGTTTCTTGGTGTCTCGGGATAGTATCGTTGTTTCATAAAAGAGTATTCCACTTTGTCGGCTCCTTTTTCTTCTCTTTTAAAAAGGAACCAACAGTTTGTATGGTCTGAGGATGCTAAAAATGCCTTCTCTAAATTAAAGAAAGCTCTTGGTTTAGCTGCCGTATTATGATTTCTTCTAACTTTAAAGCTCGGTTTTACATTCAGTGCGATGCTAGTTCAACTGGCATTGGAGTAGTTCTGTTCCAAAAGGACGATGCAGGTAACGACAGACCTATAGCTTACATGTCTAAAAAACGGAATGGTGCTCAACGTAATTACTCAGTTAAAGGAGCAGGAATGTTTGGCTGCGATAGAAGCCATTAAAAGATTCAGGTTATATGTAGATGGCCTGCCGTTTACTGCTATAACGAATCATGCTATAACGGATGCTTCGGGAAGGTTGCCTCGTTTGAGTTTTAAACTTCAAGGATTTGATTTTGATATTGAGTACAACAAACGGTTCGAAACGTAGTCCCTGACGCCTTGTCTTGATTCGAGATTTGATCTCTTGATATTCTGCAGAGTCCAGCATCCGACTTGTCCAATTCATGTTGATTTCAATTCACCTACTTTCCTTGATCCTTCCTATCTCCAACTTAATCCGTATCCTAAAATATTTACATTCTAAAAAAAAAGAACGTATCGATGAGGGGTAAGTGTAATCGTATATAGGTAAGTAAGATATCGGTGTCTTTGCAAATTCCTTTCGCTTTACTCATCCTTATAGCGATCTATTTAAGATTCCAATATGCTTCTGGAATCTACACGACCTCATCCCTGCGTCTTAGTTGGCTACTCCTAAACCTGCTCGGCTGACCTTTACTTATAACACAGAGCCTTACTAAGCCGACATTTATACTGATTAGATAAAAATTACACAGAAAAGATCTTCTTTGTGAGCTTTGAAGTAACTCTAGCCTCTAGGTCATTGTTAAAGACACATATGGCAGCTTTTGCGTTGTCACCATCAGCAGTGACAACTCTTGTTGGTATTGGCAGTCTGCCCATTTTACCTTTAACTAAGTAGTTTTCTCGCATACAGACTAAGCGATCTTCTTTTCTTTTACGCACTGTGTAGTTTCATATTCTAAAATTTTGGCATTTTGCATATTGATTTGGACAATCCTCAATAATGTCAGTTTGTGTGGTTTTTAATTGTCATAAACAGTTTTCCCTATGACCAAGTTTAATGCCTGTTTACATATGCTGTGCATATTCTGCTTCTCGAGGAGTGGTATTTAGCGCATTTTACCCTCTGAGCAGTATCAGCAATTAGGTGTTGAACTTGGCAATTTGCACGAAGCCAAGCTAAAGATACTTGTTTGGAAAGTAACAATTGTTTTGGACCAAGATAACATCTTTGAGGTCTTCTAACTTTTCTGTGTGGTCCACATTATAGACAATAAGTCTGGGTAATCTTTTTTCAGATAGCGTAAAAACCAGCCTAGCATTTATAAAGTTTTTGTTACTCAAGCGGAACTTAATTTCCCCGGGCTTAATGATCTCGGTTATAATTGGTGATATTACTGACATTTTTGATTGCTAATCCAGCGGCCGCGGGTTTACATAATTCCAATACTTTGCTATTAAGTTAACCAAAATTAGCTAAGGAAGCTTCGTTACCAACTATCGGAGTCTTCTTTGACTTATTGGGAACATTTGGCTGAATTACCGGCATAACTGCATTATTTAGTTTCATGGTATATTCTTCGAGTAATTTCAGGCAGTTGCATGAGAACTAAATACCAAAATCTTATCACACGTATCATAAAAAAACTGAAGATGTCAATTTTTGTTTATGATTTTGTTCTGAAACATTATAAAACTGCGGTTGCCATGTTGGTATTTCGCGTCAACTAAGACCGCGTTTACTAAAACCAGTTAGTAGTTGTCATATGGTTCGTTTTTTTATAGTTCATAATACGGCGGATTATTTTAGTAATCGAATCCTTAGTGCTCTGCGGGTCTATTATGAAACTTATTTATTCGCTTTCGAAAAATTCGATGATTCGCGGCGTATTTTGGTATTATGCATTTTTTTATAAATCGAATTTTACAAAAATGTGACGTCTGATAGTTCAATAGATGGCGAAAAGCGTATAATTCGAAGTGTTGCTGCGTGAATTTTTACAATAATAAAAACAAGTTTAATTTTTTTTTATCTGACAATTCGCTTATGTTTCATAATAGGTATATTCGCCGCGTATCGAATCTTTAGATGTCAAATTTGAAGATCTTTGATACTATAATTAAATAAAACAAAATATTTTTCTAATGTTTATTCTTTTCAAATGAATATTCAAATTTGTTTGTTTTTATATATCTTTATCTTAATTGTTTGTAGTTTGGTTTTGTATATATATAAATATAACATTAAGTTTAGGGTTGTCTTCAAATCAACCAAATTATAGTTTTTATTAAATAAATAATCTTTTTTTTTCATAAGACACGTCAATCATTCAAACTTTTCCTTTTCTTGGCCTGGGAAATATGTATAATATATTTAACATTTATATTAGAAAATTTGTATTTTCTTGAGGTATATATTACAGAGATGCAGTTTTATAAAAAAATGTAGTTATATAACATACAGATGATCCACGTTTTACGTAGTTTTGTAATATTATAGGAAAGTTGTTAAAAACTTACAGATAGCAATACAAATAATAAAAATATTTCATACATAGTTTGTGCAATTACATTAAACTATTCTAAATACATATCAAATTATTAACAAAGATTGTATCTTAAGACGTAGGTATGTCGTGAAAATCATCTATATATATATATATATATATATATATATATATATATATATATATATATATATATATATATATATATATATATTATATTTTTTGGAGGATTTTTCTTTGAAAGAAAGATTTTTTGTTTATTACTTTTCTTAATTTGTTATATATATATTTTTTTCTTTCCTTAAATATTGAAATATAAATTTTTCAAAATTATAAACATCACAAGAATTTATTTATATATATATATATATATATATATATATATATATATATATATATATATATATATATATATATATATATATATATATATATATATATATCGTCTTATCTAAATGTATTTTAATCGCGGATTTCAAAAAAATTATCTCACGACTTTTTATAGTTTAATATATTATAAAATATGACTAAAAATAATAAAATTATTTTAGTTTATATCCCCCGGGCATACACGAGAAGAACACTGCTGTCGTAGCGATATCGACTAAAACGATTAATAGTTTATTAATCTCAAATTGTTATACCCTTTTACTAAGGCATAAAAGTTCAAACAAGCTCCAAAAATTGTTGATGATCTCGCTTAAGTAATTTTAGGCATACCAAAAAGATGTATTCGTGTAGCATCCGGAGGTGTTTTATATATCCTTAATAACTATTGTTTTTAAAAAAAGGCATAAAAAAATAGGGATTGCATTTTACTTTTATTACAACTAAAATAAATAAGATCCATATATTTCAATTAATTTTTTGTGTTCTTTTATAAAGGTACTTCGTACTTCAAAATGCAATTAGAAAAAATATGCAATTTTAATTTATTTTTTTTTTTTTAAGAATTACAATTATAATTTATGGTACCTTATAGTAATACTTTATTTAGATAATTATTTTAAAAATTAAAGAAATAATAATATAAGGAAAATAATAGAGGGTTTTGCTGTGTGATTTTTCCGGTTCCTTTGGAGGAAGGGGGGAATTTGAGATCTTAATTAAATACAGTAATGGCTGGTAACACAATCACACAATTTTACAATAATTACAAATTGAGTATATAAAAAAAAGAATAATATATATCATAATAAATAAATAAATTTATAAGTTTAACAATAAACAATTAAGTTAAATTAAATAATTATATATATATATATATATATATATATATATATATATATATATATATATATATATATATATATATATATATATATATATATATATATATATTTTTTATTTTTTTATTTTTTTTTATTTTTTTTTTTAAATGTATTTTAGCACCAACATCATTTACTGTGCCGCTGCCGTTGCTCCAGTACCATTTGTCTTCAATATCATCATATTTTTAATAGATGCAACTTCAGACTCTAGTTTAGCTAGTTTTGACTGGAGACAAACATCGTCTGTATCATCGGTGTGTGCAACTGGTGTTGTTTTTCGCGGCAAAGTCCATTCAGCCGTACATATTGATATACCGGAATCACGTTCATCACTACTACCTTCACCATCCCATGATGGTGGCGATGCCCGTGAATTTGGCTCTTGTTTTATATGCTGAAGTGCTAATAATGCTGTGGCTGCATCTTTATCTCCCAAATGCGATTTATGTCGTAATTTTAATGGTAAACTATTATTTGTGTCGTTTATTTGTTGCTGATTTTCACATTGTTCATCGTCACCAGATGCTGCACCTGATCCTGTTCCACTCGATATTTCGTATGGTGATGCGGCACCAACACCACGACGCGATAAATTCAATACATTATCCTCATTATCGTGTTGAACTGTATTAATATTTGCCCCATTTACATTATTACTAACGTACTGTGTTATTAATTCATGATGATGATGTTGATGATGATTATGATTTTGATACGGATAATGATGATGATGAAGGTGATTTTGATGATGTGGCGGTGATGAAACGACTGCATATTGTTCCAATCGATCCAAATTTGTTTGTTCAATTGGATTGGTATTGGCCGGTTGTAATGTTGGTATTGTCGGCGGTGGTTGTCGATTATTATTATAATTATGTGTATTACTATTTGTATTATGATGCTGATGCTGATGGTTTATTGGTGAACCAGATGAGGAAGATGTATCAATATCGTTTAATAACATAGGTTGATGTATAACTGATGTTGGTACCGGACTTGGTGTCTGGGGATAAATTAAATTTTGTGGTGATAATACACCCGTTGTGCTACTATTACTACTACTCAATTTTGCACGTTTTGTAATACTCAGTACTTGTTCATTCGATGGAAATGTTGCCATTACTTGATCGATACTAACTAAATTTTCACCACAAATATTATATTTATCTTTAATTGCTTCCAATTGAGCTTTTAGTACATAATTTTCTTTTGTTAATTCAACGACACGTTGTTCTAATACCATATCATTGTATCGTCGCTTCTCTCGTGATCGTTTTGCCGCCTCATTATTTCGACGCCTTCGATCCCAATAGCTATCATCTTTTTTATTATCGGGTATGAATTCTCTTTGCTTACGTTGTGTAAATAAATCTTTGCGCTTTAAATGAGCCGCCAAATCATAATTATTTGAAAATCCGTCTTGACTGCTCGAACAATGTGGTGATAATGGGCCCATCATAATTGACCCATGATGACTATGTTGATCATGTAAAAATGGTGTACCAGGCGATGGCGATGATATATTTTGTGTTCCATTACTATTATGATTACTGTTTCCACCATTCATATTTGCGGTTTCACCATTCACTGGTGAGCCACTTTGTTGGCGTGCAACAAATTCTGCAACCATCATACGTTGTCTTATAACATCTAATTTTTGACAAAAAAAAAAAAAAAGCAAAATAGAAAACATTAGTAAATAATAAAGACATAACTTTAATATATGTAATACATTTCAAATCGAAGAATTTGTATCAACTAACAATATTATTGTATAACAAAAGTTAGCAGTAGGAAAAATTAAAACGTGTCGATCAGTTAGTAAAACACGTGAATAAAAGGTTATGCTTGGGTGAACAACATCGTATATGATATATATACAACACGATGGATGATTTGTCTGTGTAATTAAATATGGCAAAATAAACCCACACGTGGAAAATCCGTAACTGACTAATTAGGAAATTTCTTCATTCACGTAAACATTGTATGTACATGTATATTGATATTATGTATATGTTTTAACATACTTTATAATATATGTATATATAAACCTGAGTCTTAAAAATTTAGTAATTATTCGCCTTTATGCGAAGCCTAATACTAGCGGAGCCTAATCTTAAAATCTAAAATATTTTTAAAATATTTCCAGGTATCCTAACTTAACTTTTTCATTATATCAACAGGCTCAAAAACACTTGCAACAACTTTTTCTTTTCACTTAACTTAACGGAAAATAATTTGAGAAAAAAAAATTATGTTCGTTATGTTGGTAGTTGACTCATTCGAAAAGTTCCAATTTGGTCGGGCGGTTGGTCCAAATTGGATAGAAATTTGGACGCATGTTGTTTCAAAAAATTGGTCGGACATGTTGGATGGAAATTTTCATAAAACCGAGCGACGAACCAACCAAATTAGATATTGTTGTCGGTTGATATTATTTTAATTTATAGTAAAACGAGTTTAGTACTCAGATCGAGACGAAACGAATATTTTACGCGGTCTCCAAAATTACACGCCTTTTTTAGTGAAATAGAAACGAAATAATTTTTGGAGAATATATTTTAATGCTTGTCATTAAAATATATTCTCCAAAAATTATTGTTTTTTTTTTCGAAGCGGACTGAAAAAAAATATTACCCATAATGTCACACAGAAATAATTTAAACAATTATGGACAATTTATTTTTTTAAACAATGTTTAAATTTCAGGCAAAATGAATGTCCAAAACATTCTTTTGGCGTGAAATTGCTTTGTAGAGTTTTGCGCGCCATCTCTGATATATAGTGAAAATCTTACTTTTCTATCGCTGACCTGTGGGTCTATTGGGACCAATTTCTTTTTCCGAATTGGGAAAAATAATTCCTTTGTAGCAATTTTTCCTCATTTTTTTTTTCTAAATTTACAAAAGTGTATTCTAGCAGTGCTGGGAATAAATTTTTGTGAAAATAGGTTTAGTTTAAATGTTCACCACATATTTGTAATTTAAATTTGAAAAACACAAAAATAACTGTGAAAAAATATTTAACTCAAATTAATTTAAAATCTTTGTTTTTTAAAACATCGATTCAATGTTTTTTTTAAATAAAAACACTGTAATCGTAAATTATTGTATAAATCTTTATATTTTATTTTTCAAATTTTTTTAAACATAAATTCTCTTTAAAGGACGTTAGATTTATACAATTATATTTTACAAAAACATAAATAATTATATTAATTAACAATAATAATATACAAATAGTCTGTATCCCTACTATTACCCTACTCATATTTTGATGACTAATTTTTATTTTATAATTGATTTCTGTTTATCTATTATCCACTAATAAATTATTCTATTATCCATATTTCTATTATCCATATGATCAAAAAATAAAATCAATTAATTTTTTTGTTCAATTTAATTTAAGATTTTTTGTACATTATTGAAATACAATTATTATTTGAACTTCCCTCGTCAAAACTATGAAAACAATAATCTTTCCTAATTGTATTTTTGATTTCCTCAAAAAAAAAAAAATTGGGAAATACAAACGTCAAAACTCCAATAATAAGGAAAAAAAATTCCCAAAAACAACTTTTTCCTAATCGCCAGAATCAACTTTTAGTGAAATAATTTTTAACTGCTCGAAAAATGTCAAATTTTTTCATTTCCTTATTCCCAGGGAAAACCAGCATAGGAATTAAGCACGACTTTTAGTCAAATAACTTATATTACTATAAGGGAAATCGTGAACATTTCCATAGTAAATGCTAACGACAACATGATTTCGTTCAATTTTGTTTCGGATAAAAATTCTAGATGGCATACCAAACGTTTTTAACGAGAACAATAGATGGCACGTCAACCAATTTTTTTATTTTTTATTTTTTCATAAAATTTCATAACAGCTGTCATTAATGGTACTATTGTTGTTATTTCAAAGTGTAGCGTCTCACGTCTGTGAAGTGAATAATAATAATTTGTTTTGTGAATTAAAAGTGTTGTATATTTTGTTTTATAAAAACCTTTCATAAATTATAAAATAACATAAATAAATAAGTTATTTTAAAATAACATAAATATAAAGTGCTTGTTTTATCAAAATGCCGCTGAAGTGTTTTAATTGTTCAGCGAAGATTGGTTTGCATTCGTAAGTAGTAATTGATGCGAAAGATAGCTAAAACATAATTATTCATCACTTTAGATGCTAATTAACACAATATAAATATGTTGTTTGTTTTAAATTTATTAAAATGTAAAGTTTAACCTATAAAAAAGTGATTTTATACCACCAAGCAATTGGACTATTCGAATTAGTAGCTAATTTTAGATAAATTTTGCATATATTTTCGGTTAAAGGTTTTATTTTTACAATTTATATTGCCTCAAGCGTATACTGAATAAAAGAGCTGATTGTACCCTTTTAATTTATAGCGCACCATCATCTGAAGATTACAGGAAAATTTGGCGAGATATTGTTCCAAATGTCAAAGCTAATGAATTGGATTATCCTTCATTTAAACTTTGTTCCAAACATTTCGAGGAAAAATATTTAACCACTGGTAATCATCTTACAAGAAATGCGGTACCTTCGAAATTTGTTTTGGACAATGACATGTGGTAAGTTAAACCAACATTTCTTTTTAATGTAATTATGTTAAAGCTTGTAATAATAAAATTGTTATATTTGCGCCTAGGTAATGTAAGGAATGTCTCCAAATTTTAAATAAAAGTGCACGGTTGGAGCTAAATCTAGGTTTATTTAATTTAAAAAAATGGGGTAAATTAATGACCCCATCATTAAATACATACAAAATTTTAGTCGAATGTGAGAAAATTTTTAAAAGTAGTGTTAATATTAATGTAAAATTAGAATATAGTAAGTTAGTTTTACGATCAATACAAAATATTAGTTTAATCGATTTAATTTTTATAGATAATAGCAATCACTTATACTCTAGATTTAATATTAATGATATAGAAAATCATTTTTACGTGTTAATTAAAACTATCATAAATATATATTATAAAATAAGATTTTTTCATTTTGCAAAACAAGAGAATTTAAAAAAAATTGGTGTAAGAAAAAAATTAACGAAGTTAATTCATTTTAATGAAATGAAATAATTAAAAAAAAATAAAATTTGGTTTTATTTATTTATTATTGTATATAAATATAAGCCCATGTACTCCAATCCCGATTATAAAATTTAAAATTTTTTTTTTAGATTTAAAATTTTTGTTTCGTTAATAATTCGTTCAATATAAAAAACTGTAGATAAAAAAATGTAAACATTTCGTTCAACTACTCTAGTGCCATCTACTATTTTTATCCCAACTAATATCATGTTGGCACATAAAATCGACGCGATTTCCCTTATAGTAATATAAGTTATTTGCTTTTAGTGATTAAAAAAATCCATATAATTTCTTGTAATTTGCTAGAAACACGTATGTCTAAAAACACTACGAAATAATTTCTTGTACTTTGCTAGAAAAACGTATGTCTAAAAACACTTCTGTTTATTGTTTGTATGCTTCTTTTTGACAATAACATATGTTGTTGTCAATATAAAAATAATTATTTTTTGCTTTGCTAAAAATTTAAATTTGATATATTTATTTGTTTTTAAATTCGTATATGATCGCGCGATCAGCCATTTTGCATTTAATTTCATTCAAATTAAACCATCATATCATGCGCGATATTTTATTTTGGAAATTATTTTTAATAATTTTATTGTCATATAGATTTTTACTCCCTGAAATTAACAAAAATTGTCATTGCTTCTTCATATTATGTGTTAGGCAAGAAACAATATTTATTATTTATTGTCTTATATTTTTTCTAACTCTTTTAATATTTTTAGGTGTCATTCTGTACTCTGGATATATTCTTGTTTTACTATGTAAATAAAAGGATCCCAATTTGAAACGCTGAGTTTATTTCCGTTAGTTTAGAAAATTTAGATTTAATATTGTAAATAAATATATTGAATTCATTAACAATAAGACTTTTTATTTAAAAATCTAATTTTTTCATTAATAAAATTAAATGTGTACGTAAAAATTACGCTTAGATGGTACATAATTGTAACGCATAACATAGGCTCTCCACCTGCCATTAACATCAAGTTATACCATTAATATTATAACAGTTTGCTACCATCAAGTTTTACCATTATGGTATAACTTGATGGTAGACTTATGGCATACAAAATTATGACATTTCTTTATTTTCAAAATGGCGGCATTATGATTTTACGTTGAAACTTTGTGTTATGCGTGATTTTTTAAACCCAATTTAAAAATAAAAATATATTAAAATTATTAAATTTCTATAAAAACAATCAGTATCTATTGAGTATATCGAGGTTATATACTCATTGTCTCTAATGATTCCAAAATGTCAGATTTATCGTACATTGACCACACGAGACACCATCTTTAATACCTAACATAAGATTTTTACATAACATAAAGTGTATTGTTTTAGTGTAACGTTTAAATAGTTAAGTATTGCAAAGTCTTCGTAAACTGTACGTAAACGTAACGCCATGCCAAAAGGGTAAGGACATTATGTTTTTCACACCGTTACCATTTAGTTGCATTTGAACAAAGTTCAATTTTAACTTTTAACACAGTTATATTTTGTTTTTGTATTCTAGATTAGCAATTTAACGGCTTATCAACAAAGTTTAAATTTATTGATCGAGATTGTACTAAAATTTGCTGTACTAAAAAAGTGGGCAAATTGTAAGAAAAATTGTAATTTCGTTGTTGTTGTTATTTTTTTCACATCTGACTTATTTTTTTCTACCAAAACCAGACACAAGAGTAAAATTATTATTAATAATTATATTTACAAAAATACGTTTCGGCAAGATGTTTTATTTATTAATTTCTTCCATTTTAAAATGACAATCATGAATTTTATTTAAGTACTTTTCATACCGACGATTTTGACTTTGGAAAACTTCAAATTATTAAAGTCGAGATGTCGTTGCTTTACAGCTAACTTCATTGCACTGTATTTTTATTTTATTATATTTATCACATACAACTAATTAATTTTATAACTATTTTGATTTATTTCAATAAAACTTGACATTGGTAATCGGATAAATCTAATTTTTCTAGTTTAAATGCTTTATAAAAAATTTTCATTTTTAAAGTCCAAAGTCGAAGTCGTCGGTATGAAAAGTAGTTAATGAGTAAGACAAAATTATAAACAAAAAATTGTTTGACGTTAACCTATAGTTTGACGCGGCATAAAAGGTAAATTTGTACTAAAATTTTAATTTACCGAATTTTACGATTAGATGTTGTCAAAGTTGTGCAGTGACCATAGTATGCAAAGCTTATATTTTTTCGTTGAGTTTTAGAGCGATGACGTCGTTATATATATATATATATATATATATATATATATATATATATATATATATATATATATATATATATATATATAAATACGAATTCAACCAAAATTTGTTTAATAATCCTAATTGGTGAACAAGAAAAACAACTATACAGTCTTCTGACATACGACGAAATTTTTCGTCGTAAATAAATAATTTACTGCGCAAACTAAGTTATAGAGTCGCAACGTACTTTATTATTATTTTTTGGTTCTTTGTTTACGAATTCCATTCGATTTACGTTATCACATATCTCATAATTTTTTTTTTGTTTTTCTTATCAAATCAAGTCATCACATAATTTTAAAGTTACATATACATTTGTATTTAATTTAAATGTAAATTTCATTGAGTAAAAATAAAAACTTTATTCCCTGATAAGCCCGTTAAAATACACACTACAATTTATTTTGTATTATGTAAAATAAAACAAAAAAAAAAAAATGTTGTTTACAGTATTATTTGCACGTTATTATGCAATAACATCCTACTAGTGTATTATTCGATAATGGTACTGATTATGCTAGGAATCGATTCATCACAATGTTTAAAGCTGCATGAACTAGTGGAATCGAGGTGGCCTTGACAACATATAGCTCACTATACAGATTGAGGCTAACCGCGTCTCAAAAAACGGGAACTTTTTAAACCACATCTATGGTTATGCTAATTGAAATATACCTGTAAAAACTCCTGATACGTGAAATATAATGGAAAATCCAGATCTAAACATAATAAATGTGGTCACCATTAACCAAAGTAATATGTAATTTACATTAAATTTATATATAAAAGTTTTTCAACAACTAATGTCGTAAAGTCATAATGATCTTACCAACTACACATGTGAGAAGCACATAAATTATATATTCATTTTAAATATATGTTTTTTATTTATATTTTTGCAAAATGCGCGAAATTATAATTTCATAAATTCACGTGGAATGTTGTTGATAATCCGCAAAGACAAACTCACCAGAAATGTATGTACGTACGATTTTAGCACGTGAATTATACATATACATATATATACATATATGTACTCATCTCTCGATTTATACGGTAGATACGTTTTACAGGTAATCTTATAAAACTAGGCAAAGAATTCATACTATGATAATAAGGTATAGATATTCACTACACTTAGAATTTTCTTAATTTAGTTAATTAAGAACTTAATCGGAACCACTGATAGACGTTTCATCAATGACATTGGGACGTGTTAGTGTCCGCAATACTTTATCGATTAAAGACTTTAGTGACAATTTTCTGTATCTAAAATTTTCGTAACGCTGTTTTCGTAATCGTAATGGAGAAATCATTAATTGATGTTCTAGAAATCATGAAGGCGACTTTATGACATCGAATATTATGCTAGCATATTAAATTCATACTGTGACGTCGCAGTTTTGCATCTTTGCTCAAAAATTTCGTCTATTATTAACTGACAATTTAGTTGTCAATTTTGTTTTTAATTACAATTTGTTCTGGTTACCAAATTTTTACATATTTTGATAATTATTGTGCGTTCTTAAAACTTTTCAAATCAATCAGTTTTCAATTTTTTACAAATCAAATCGCCATAGACATTTTAAATGTCGATCTACATATTATGAATGGGATCATTGCTGCGTATTTAGAGTTTGAGTGCCGGCGGCGTAGTATCGATATAGTGTCAACTATATGGTTACTACCATAATTTTGTCGCTGAAATGCGATTAAACGACAGCAAGATATTTGCCAACTTCCATTGAATGGCTCGTGAAGCATTCGATGAGTTACTTTCCATTGTCGGACCATCAATTCAGCGGTAAGATGTTGGCGAAAGATCTATTACAGCAAAAGAAAGATTGTTCCTAGCCATCGGGTATAATATATTGATATAAATATTTGATTCATTGGCTGCAGGCCAAATCCAACGTAATTGCTGTTTTTACTTACTTTTTAACAGTGTATTGGCTAAATTCATTTACCGTACTAAACATGAGGATAAACAAAAATAACAAAGATACTTGTTTGTTGTTGCTTTTTTTGAATGTTTTGTTTTTTAAATCAAACGTTACCGGCCATTACATAATACATATCGCAAAAAAATGATAAAACAAAAAAAAATATTCTGAACGATGATCGTAATTCTTTTATTTAAATAAATTTGATTAATTTATTTATTTTTACCACCAATAAATTAAATTGATCATAAGCGTTTGACATTTTGTTTTGTTACCTATATACCAGTTGATTTAACCCGTAAAGCAAATAATTTTTACCTTTAAGCCGTTTTGGAGACATATATTTACTGCAGATTTGGCACGATTTCAAAGGTAAAGTGCACTAAAGTTTTGATTTACCTTACCAAACGATGGTACCTTGGGATTAGCCCGCAGCCTTATCGTTAAAAAAATTTCCCCTCGATTTGTTTAACTTATATTTTTAATACATTGACAAAGACCCTAATTCATGAAAAATAAAATTCATCCATGCGAATTCAACGAAAACAGCTACAAAATAGCACCGTTACTCTATATTTTGCTGCCTTAATTCTATTAAGTATTATTTTTTCTATACTAACGGCGAAAAATTCGGCTGTGAGAGTAGTGGCTATTCTTTGACTTAATTGGTTAAAATGGTTGAAGCGCTTTTTGTTGAAATTACTATGTACCGGATAGTCTCTATTTAAATAATCAAAGATTTTTCGACGGCATCCATGGTATGATCCCGTTTATATGTGAACAATTTGGCACCCACTGCTATGCAGTTTTTATCATTTCATGACAAATTGCATTGCACAACCATGCAACAAATTCGGCTGGAGAAAATAAAGCACGTTTGGTCATCTGTGAAACAAGCTTCGGAATAGATTGGGCATAAACAAACTTAAATTTTTTCAACATATACCATAAACTGTTTACATATAGAAATTAATGCAATTCAATTTAGGGGTGTTAGGCAATTGGGGACCCTTCATCACAATTGTAATATAATTTTTAATTTTTTAAACGTGTAAAAGCGAAATCACGTAAATCGGAGGATGGGTGTTTATATAAATTTAGGTGGTCATCATACAGCGACATGGCATAGACACAAAAAGGTCCGCAGCCCTACCACAACGAATTTTCTTACCACCTCTCGCTACTGAAAGCAATTCGAGCTCCTGGCGAAGCGTTGAATATCCCTAACACTCACTCCGTTGAGGTCTGTGAGATCACACAGGGATACGAGCTCTTAGAAATTTAAGCCTGTACTGAGAAAGGCTAGAACAGGTGCAGAGATAGTGGAGACCTGACTAATGTCAGCCTTACTTGGTAATATGCGACAGTAGGTAACCAGTCTAGAGAGTTCATCGGCTTTAATATTCCCCGTTATGTTGAAATGCCCTGGCACTCACGTAAGAGGGATGTTGAACTGTTCAGCCATCTCGTTAAGAGATAAGAGACAGTTTCGGGCTACTTTCGGCGTGAGAAAACCTGTGAGAAAACCTTACAGATATTATACATTATACTTCATCCAATCTATGGCCTCCTTAATTGCAATGAGCTCTGCCTAAAAAAACGCTACAGTGATTAGGTAGGCGAAAAGAGAGTTTTAGATTTAATTCCTTGCAGAAAATCCCATAGCCAGCTTTACGATCCATCCGTGAACAAATTAATCGCATCGGCGTTATTTTCATAACTGCTTCACCCGCCCAGTCCTTTCTGAAAGGGGATATCAGTTATAAATTTAGACTCGAGGTAGGATAGATAAGTGCCCCTTAGTAATGCAGGTCCACAGGGAAATTGATATGAGCCTAGCAGCTGTACAAGCAGCCATCTGTTTAGCTAAAATATCAAGAGGTATAAGATGAAAGAGAATCTCCAGTGCTTGAGTGGAAGTGCTTCTAAGTGCACTACTAATACACAGGGTGGCATTTCTGTGAACTTTCATCAACAAGTTTTGGTTAGCCTCAGTACTTAGAGCTGGCCACCAAACAGAGACTCCATACATTAGAACAGGTCTAACTTCAGAGGTGTAAAGCCAGTGAACAATATGGGGATTAAGCCCCATACTTTTCCAATGGCATTTTTACAGAAGTATAGCGCTACAGTAGCGTTCTTTACTCTTTCCAAAATATTAGGCTTCCAATTCAGTTTGTTCCCCAGAATAAGACCCAAGAATTTTACTTTAGTGATTTTCAAACCAACTCTGTTACAATTGTGGGTGGGTCAAAAAATGGAAGTTTTTACTTCCTGGAAAAAATAACCACATCAGTTTTAAGTGGATTAACATTTAGACTACACCTATTGGTCCATTTGATAAGAAGAACAAGGACATTCTGCATGAGATCTCTCAGGGTACTTTGATATTTACCGAAAATACCAATTGCAACGTCATTTGCATAAGCAACCACTTTAAAGCCCTCCCCCTCCTGGTTTAGTACCAGGCCAATTATGACCAAGTTCCAAAGAAGGGGGGATAATACACCTCCTTGCAGTGTACCTCTACACACAAATCTACGGACGGATGCTTCACCAAAATTAGCCAAACTAGCTCTGCTCCTAAGAATCTGATAGTGATACATCCACTCCCAAATCGGAATGTCTGCGTGATCGCCTCAGATTTGACATTGTGAAAGGTACCTTCTATATCACAAAAAGTTACCAGGGAGAATTTCTTATGGTCGAGCGATTTCTCGATAGGGCATCCGGACCTGTTGACTTAAACGGTAGAACAAGCGAAGTTGGCAGAACAAGCGGAGACTCGGAACATCCTAGGGAATGCGCTTCCAGTAAAAGATCTAAAAATTCAACTCCCGTTGTAGTCCACATACCATCCGGTCGTTGAAGATAACTTGGTGAAAATATGTAAATGAATAACAAAATTATTGATGATTCAATTTTTGGAATTTCCAATAGTCATTTTAATTATATAAGGCTAACGAACCTTGTTGTGCATAGAACATGTAGTAATTTCTGTTAATTTTTTGTAAAGCGCAGTATAAATTTCTATAAGTAAATATACACAAAGAAATCAAACAAACCAAAATTGCATCTTGGAGCCTAGCCAAAAAAAACTTGTTACACAATTTGCTTTGTGTTTCTAAATTAAATAAAAATATGAAAAATTATCGTGTCCACATTGAAATTCATTTTCACGATAATAAGATTCATTTTTTTTTTTGTTTTTTTTTTTTTTTTTTTTTGTTTATGCGACGATGATGAAGGTGATTGACTCGCGAAATACATTGAGAATGACGAAATAATTCAATAACAACAACAATGAAATCGCAAATACGCGAATTATTATTTTTATTAAAACAAACATTAAAACATTATACAGTCATGGGCAAAAGAATTTAGAATTTTTATATTTCAAGAGCAATATTTTTTTGTAAACTGTAAATTAGCCATATTTTATTGAGGATTTTACAACAACAATTGCATACATAACATTTCGTTTCGAATAATTGCATTTCAACTTTTTGATGATTTTATATTGGAATGAGGGGAAATTTTTCATTCATATTCTTATTCCAGTGACCAATAAAATGCGATTATTGTTAAATAAAAAATGAAACAGTGAGACGAAGAACATCCAAAAAACACGTCGCAACATGATTTTCTTCTATAGAGGTTTGTCCTTAGTTTTACTTGGAATATTGTGTTAGTCTTGTTTAATTGTACTGACGTGAACCAGCTAATAAACAACATACTAAAATGCCTATAAAACCAGTGGAATATCAGTGCACGAACTAAGTGAACCGTTAAAATTGTAGAAAAATAAATGAAGATAGTTGTGGGCGAAAGATAGCAAAAGAAACAGTTAATCAAAATATTATAGGAAGTCAAATGAGTTGGCGAACTATCTGCGAAAGATTTGCATCAACACATGTGAACAAGCCCTTGGATTATTGCAGAAAGATACTTGTACTAATGACTGTACATAATATATAATTACGAAAACAGAAATTACGCGCTGATTTTTCTTGTGTTTTTCATTAATTGTACATACGAATATTATCAAACAAAGAAAGTTTTCAAAAGTTGGAGTCATTTTTAGTGAGAGGGTGTGAATAATAAATATACACGCGGAATATGTACACATTTAACAATATATGATACGATTAACCTAGTTTATATATATATATATATATATATATATATATATATATATATATATATATATATATATATATATATATATTTCTTTTTTACGTTCTTATTATTTTCTTTGTTCTACTTTTTAAAAATTACAAAAAAAAACTATCCGTTAGTTTTGTTTAAGATAAACATTACATAACATAAAGAAACTAAAAGAATGATGATATAACATTTTATATTTCTTGTAAAGTGTCATGATCACGATCAAAAGTACGCGATATTTCTTTTTGTATATATATAGAAAAAAAACAAAATGTGAATGTCCTCAATTTCTAATTTCAACCTTCACAGTTAATCAGATAATTTCGCGATTTTTCATTTTTATTATATATTATATCTTTTGTGTCATAGAATTTTGTCAGTAAATAAATATAAATAATACGAATGTGGAATTTAAACAACAATATTATGTAATCTTATTTAGAAAATTCTTTTTTTTTTTATTTCCGCGATTTTATTGTTTGGCGGTTTCGAAATGGTTCATTTGAATATTCATATTTGTATATTCTACTATATTATACCTATACTGTCTACAATTGCCCATATTGTTGTTGTTAGAGTATTAACTATTTCGGTTCCTTCACTTACAATTTAAAAATCCCACAAAATTACGCGACTTCTTTATCGAAAACCATGATTCATAAATGTTTACAAAAATATACACATATATACATTTTTCTTGTTATCTAAAATGAAAAATAATCAAACGTAAAAAATCCCGCGATGATGCAATTATTTTTTTTGTGTATATTTTTGAGATACAGAAATTACGTTTCTGACAAAGACACGCGGTTTTCGAAAAAACAAAAACAATAAAGAACGTATTCTAAGAATGATTTGGTGCGTCATAAAATCCAATGGTTATGGAAAACTTACTATTCATTTGTTAGCTAATAATTATGTAACATTAAATTATAGTTGCATAATGTTAGGACATAATATAGACAATATTATGTATTAGGTACTATGGAATAGATACATATACATGATTTATAAAATCATAATTAACAGTAAACTTAAATAAATAAGTAAATTACGAATTTTTTAACTGTTCTTTGTATTTATTTGTCTACCTTGAAAAATTAATTCATCCTTTCAATAACCATACAAAAAAAAAAAAAACTTTTTTATATTGATCGCTCAAATGAAGTTGAAGGTCACCGGGGTGGATGAATTCTGTGTTAACCATTCTACAAAGTCCATGAGACAACAAGAGAAATAAATAAATTCTCGTATATGTATGAAGAATTCGCATCGATTTTGTTTGTTTGGAGTGCTAAGAACATCGTATAACGACAATGACACATTATGTATATAAAGGAGAACTTAATGTAATTTTTATCCCCAACATAATGTGTGCTTTTAAAATAAACACATACATATGTAAACAAAGAACACAGCGCGTGAAAAAGAAAAAGAATATATATTCAGCGGGCCAAGAAGAGAAAACGCATGTCTAGCCGATTTTTATTTTATTTTTTGTTATAAGTTATTTTGGGATTTTTTATTATTGTGCATCTAATGTGCTTATTCATGGAATTTTGCATATGTGTCTCGTATATATATATATATATATATATATATATATATATATATATATATATATATATATATATATATATATATATATATCAGCCGATTTTTTGCATTTTTCAAAATTCATCCCTTAGATTTCGAATATTTTTGTATTCCCCATTCAAAATAACGGGACTCGTGTTTCTTTGTTTTTTTTTTTTAACTTCGAGTGTCCCATTATTGGACATGTCAGTTTTGGCATTTTTCACACTTATAATATTGTACTCATTTATAAAATGTGCTGGTTTCTGTTCTATAAAACATTTATTCGGAAGCATATATTTAGGAAAGGTCTATTCATGCTAAATTGGTGTTGTAATACTGGGAAGTTATTTTAGATGTTATAATGAGATATATGTGGGTTTTGAATTTATCCGCTAGAGGAGGTAGCTACCAAAATCATAAAAAACCTAATACGGGATTTAAAAGGAAATAATCCAGCCTTTCAACAGGTCTAAAACCACGTTTGAAGTGTACCTATTTTTTCAGTTTTCTCGAACTAAAAATGGCTTAAGGTCAACATATAAAAGTAAAACTGGACATACCTTAGATCGGCCAGTAGATGTCGCTTAAAATGAAACATTTTTTTTTTTAATTTTTCTTTACTAAAGCTCCACCCGAAAAATAATAATTTTTTTTTGAAGTTGGATACTCCAACTCATTTTCTTTGAGAAAATAATTTATAAATTTAGTTTGAAATCCGTATACAGCTACTGCATTATGTGTTTCCTCTTCTGATACTACTGCAAAGGAAAGTATGATCATTTCATCTGCTGATGATTTGTGTAGTACGCTAGGATTGGGAATAAAGTTGCTTACCGTTTATAATAATGCGCAAGAAAAATAATAATTCTCAGAAAATTCACAACATATTCCCCCAATTTACAGGATACATTTTCTCATTTTCACAGGATACTTTTTTTTAACAGTTCTTTTTCATATTAAATAACAAGAGCACATCGTAAAATTTTTGTTAAACTGGACATAACCAATTGTCCATATAATACACACACATTTATTATGTGTTCCGCAAATTTAGAGAATCCGACGTTTTCAGTAGGATTTTTTTCCAGAAAATTCTGAAATGCCTCAAATAAATTACACAGATTAAGTGGCTTCTGCTTTTGAATCCACTCCCTAACTTATGTAATCATTTTTTCCAGGAATTTGTCGGCTGATATCCATACTTCTGTAAAATTCCTTAACTAAGGTAATTGTTTCTGGAGAAATCCCCGACCTCGTTTTTCTTGACCCAAGAAAGCTGCTATATTCTGTGACTTGTTGCTCGGAACATATCCCTGATTCGAGAAACTGATCAGTGCTCAGGTATCAAAGATAGCAGGAATATCTGATTTTCGTATATTTTCTCGCGAATAAATGCTTCCACAATGTTACTGAGAACATCCTTTTCATCACATTCTGCCGAATCTTTTATTTTTCACAATCAATAGAGCATTTCTTGTAATGAAAAGCACAATTTTTCAAATTTAAAGCTTTCTGGTTGCTAAACTAGGGCGACTTCAAACACAATTTTACCTTTTTATGAAAGGATGGAGTGTTATCTATCAAATCAAATATCGGATATATTTAAATTTTGGTAGCTCTGACCTCTAGCGGCAAAAATATAAACTAACATCTATATGATTAGAACATCTAAGATAACGGTACTTTATAAAATGTATTTAAGTATTCATTTAGACTGAAATTACCGCTTTTTAAAATAGTATGACTTTTGAAAATATTCTTTTGAACTCAAAATACAATACTTTATGTGTGAGCCAAAAATCAGAATTCGAAAACTGTCAAAATATATATATATATATATATATATATATATATATATATATATATATATATATATATATATATATATATATATATATATATATATATATATATATAATAAGTCATTGAAATTTCGTTGAATGAATGAATAATGTTTATGATGTGTAGTAGAGAGTGAGAGAATTTTTATTGTTATTATGCGATCTAAAGCCAACTTATACTGTTGATCATCTTATTTTTACATAAATAAAAGAAATAAAAACAACAATACATGACGTATAAAGAAAACAACAAAAAAAAAGAAAGGCATAAGTCAGTCAGTCGGTCGAATAACATATTTGTTTTATTAGTTTGTTTCAGGTGACTAAATACGAGAAACGGACATGACATTGACCACATTAAAATTACAGAACATTATTGACGGTGACATTAAAAGTCCTTTGAAACTTACCCGAAAATAATTAATAACGATATTTTATTATAATTTATTTATAAACACGATTATTTTATTCTTTCAATAATTTCCACTAATTTTTCATTCATAAATCTTATAATTAATATAAACACACAAAATCACATTAATTGTATCATATAATTTCACAATAATTTCAACACATTTCTCATTATCTTATTAATAATTTAAATTTTTTTTTATTACAAATAAAATGTATAATGTCTTTATTCGTTCACGGCAAAATGTAAACTGATGAAAATATATGAATCAGAAAAATACAAAAAATTAAATCATAATAAAAATAAAAAAAAAACACGATTGAGCGCGGCACTAGTCAAATTTTCTCGCGAGTATTTAGTGAAATTTATTTACGCGAATAACTATAATTGACTAAAAAACGATATTTATATATATGTATATATATATATATATATATATATATATATATATATATATATATATATATATATATATATATATATATATAAATATATATATATATATATATATATATATATATATATATATATATATATATATATATATATATATATATATATATATATATATATATATATATATATACATTACTTATTTGTTCGTGAGGGTAACTGATACTAACAGTATGTTAAATTTATGATGTCTGTAAAAGCGAACCTTTTAAAATTTTCCGCCATGAAGCAATGAAAATTGTAAAAAACCTTGAATTTTGTATCCTAATCGTTAACATATCACATGCTTCTTGATTGAATAACAAATAACAAATGTATAGCAATTACGATCAGGGCACGTTTTGTAAAACGAAGTCGGCTGTTTTATAAATTAAATTAAAGAAAAATAATATACTATATGTATATATATATATATATATATATATATATATATATATATATATATATATATATATATATATAAATATAAATATATATATATATATATATATATATATATATATATATATATATATTTATATTTATATTTATATATATATATATATATATATATATATATATATATATATATATATATATATAAATATTTATATTTATATATATATATATATATATATATATATATATATATATATATATATATATATAGGAAAACAGAAGCTGTCACAGCGGCGACGAGAAGAAGAATCGAATCTGCGAATGGGATTCTAAAAAAATTACACAATTATTTTTGAGCGATTAACCTCAAAATCAAGAAGACTAACACTACGTCTAGAAATGGATGCAAATCAGATGACAGCATTGCTGGAAATAATTTTGACTGCGGCTGATAAACGGGCGCAGGCAGAACCCGAAGCAGCCAAAAAACGTTTCGAATTATTGTTGTTAAAACAGCAGCCCAGCATTCGAGTTAACGAAACGTATTGAAAAATTCGTTTATGACCCCGAAAATAGCGTTACATGAACTTTGTGACATTGAACTTTGGTATGCGAGATGCCAGAGTATCTTCGAGGGAGAGGTCAAAACGTAAAAGCTATGCAGCCAGAGTCACGCGCGAATGAGTGAAATTCGAAATCACTACAAGGTCGTACAAGGTCTTGTCGATCCAGAAGACGCGGAATTTTTAGAAGGCGAAAGAAGGACATGGTCGAGCATTCAAAAACGGTAAAACAGGAAGTCCTAGCCGTACACAGAAAATCACTATCTAAACGAGATTCCACGTCACAACGACAGGGCCCACACCGAACTATGTAGAACTAATTCGACGAGCGCCTCAAACTCATTGACACCACCGAGGCCGTATGCTCAATGTGGAGGAAAACATTTCGACAAAGACTGCCCGTTAAGCGGAAGAACATGCATGCTGTGTAATGGAGTCGGACATAAAAGTGAGGCGGAGTTCTGGCAACCAAAAAGATTGCCATGGCAACCGTGGACGGTATTAAAGTAAAACTGCAACATGACAGTGGTTCAGACTTGACCATCATCTCGCAAGCAAATTGGGTGAAGCTTGGCTACCCAAATTTAAAATGTTACAACGAAACTGCCGTAAACGCTTCCGGCGCGCCTATCCAAGTTTTAGGATGTTTTGATGCAACGTTGTAAATAGACGAAGCTACTAGAACCAACGAATGGATGACGAAACTCAAGTTATAGAACGTGCCCCATCTATGTACTGCCACAACGTTAATGCAGCCAACAGCGGTCCACGAACCCTCGAACAAGTGGTAGAAGCAAATTTTCCATTGCTTTTCTCCAATACCTTGGGCTGCTGCAACTAAATGAATGCGTCGCTCCCTCTTAACCCAGAGGCAAACCCGATCTATTACCGTGCACGCCCGGTGCCACATGCCGTTTTCATTTTGAGACTGCTTGAATCTGAAAATACCGTCATGGCAACGGTTAATGCTTGACACCGCTAAATCGCTCCTGGTTAACTCTGGAGACATCCAAAAGGCGACAGCAGAAAGCAACATGCCCCAAAAGGTCGTGCAATACGTCACATATGGCTGACCACGCCAACAGAAGCTTATTCCCGACTCAACAGCAGCACAATTCTTCAATCGCTAGTCGGAGTTGTCGGTGAAGCAGGGATGCCTTTTCCTTGGCGATCGGATTATCATTCCAGACAGATTCCACAATCAATTGTTGAGCGAACTACACGAAAGGCATCCAGGGGTTGCACGCATGAAACTGCTCGCGCAAAGCAAGTTTTTCTGGCCGGGTATTGATGGAGCAATCGAACAACTGGTGCGCCAGTGCAGCAACTGTGCAATTAATGCAAAGTCTCCAACAAAATGTACGCTTGAAGCCAGGCCGAATCCCATAGAGAAACCGGGCCAATCAATGAGTTCTACTATTTGGTGATCGTCGACCCTTTCTCCAACTGGCCAGAGATTTTCAAAATGCGCAGAATCACTGCAGCTAAAACAATCGATAATTTGTGCAAGGTTTTCGCACGCCAAGGCATCTGTGAAACTATCGTCCGAGGTCAAACGTTTCTGTGAGGCAAATGGCATCAAACATTTGACATCAGCACCCTACCATCCCTAATCAAAAGGGCGCCCGGAACGTTTCGTCGGCATGGTCAAAACCAGCCTCAAAAAAGGGCAACGCAAAATATGTGGCTGATTACGAGTTAGCGCCGACGACCACTTTAAACGGGGACAACTGTGAGCGGTTTGTAGGGCAGACAACGCCACTAGAAGATAGCGGCGGGTAGTAGTAGGAGAATTGACAAACAAGACTGGAATGCTGCTTTGTTCAAAAAAAGGCAACGACAAAATATATCTAGCTGACATTCCTGGTTCCGGAAAGTATAAGGTCTATCGAGAACTTCAGGCGGTTATTTATTACAACAAAAATTCAAGAAGTATTCATGGAGCACCTTGGCGGATATAAAATTCGATTAACACAAAGGATATAAAAAACAAAGAGAATAAATTTAATATCATTCAAGCAGAACCTAAAAGAGCCCATAGAAACTGTCAAGAAAATAAGGAACAGATTTTGGAGAAATATTATTTCCCACAGATGACAAGTCTGATAAAGAAATATACACAGAACTGCAAACACCAATCCTAACATATCCACCAGAAATCATTCTCATGGATATATTTAAAATTCATCACGTGCGTAGATAAATTTAACAAGTTTAACTTTTAGAAGTTTCATGTACTGTACATTTAAGCAGTAAGATCATTAAAATTCTGCACTATTTCACCGCACCACAAATAATAGTAATGGATGATGAATTAAGTTTTGCCAGCCTGATATCTGATTACATTAAAACAATTAAAATTCAAATCTAGAAAAAGTGACCAATCAAATGAACACATCTAAACCATGTTACAAGATTTACCAATCAAATCACTCAAAATAAAAAATATAAAATAAAAAACAAAAAAATTATAAAGAATAAAAACAAAGTAAAAACCAAGTAAAAAATGTTTTTATTCTTTTTGATTTGATTGGTTAATATGCGGCTGATATGCGCCACGCATACGCGAGCCGCATACGTGCAGCCGCCATAAAATTGTATAATTGTATAAATTTCATTTTTTTAAACTCTCCGAACATCATTTCGTTAATTGATACGATTATTACCGGTGGTATAGCGATGGTAAAGATACTTGTTTACTACGCGTGACAGCGTGTAGATAAACCTACAATGTAAGCCAATTCGTAACAAGTGGTTCAAAAGGTATCTTTAAAGAAGGGACGTTTACAGCCTATATATACCATAATTTAGTTACTTTAATTTATTGGCACCGTAAAGAGGGATACGCACGTAAAAGATACTAACATAAGTATTCAATCATTAAAGAGTTGCGATTCAGTTTTCTTAGTACGCCATTGTTTGTTATGATATAAAATGTCAAACTTTTTTAAAACGTCGTGATGCAAACTAGACATACACAAAAAATTATATGTATGTCCTTATATAATTTTTAGGAGTATGTAAAAAACCGTTCTGTGTGACATATTGCATAATACGCATTAAGCGCATTTTATTGGTCACTGGAATAAGAATAAGCATAAAAAATTTCCCCTCATTCCAATATAAAACCATTAAAAAGTTGGAATGAACAATTGTTGTTGTAAAATTACTAATAAAATATGGCTTATATGTTCTGAGACCAAAAAACACCAACCTTTTTCATAGTTTCCTTTTAAACGTTCTACCACAGGTTCTACTAAGGGTCTTTGTCAATGTATTAAAAATATTTAGTTAAAAAAATTGGGGAAAATAAATAATCGAGGGGAAATATTTTTAACTAAAAATTTTGACAGCTATACATTGTACAAATATATACACAAAATAATCGCATTGGTAACAATATATGTCTAATCCGCATGCGGTAACAATATATATGTATAGGTAACAAACATATTATGCGTATTTTATTAGGCACAGGAATAAGAATTAGAATGAACAATTTCCCCTTATTTCAATATAAAACCAACAAAAAATTTCCAATAAAATATAGTTAATATACGCCAACTATGATTTTAATTTTATTATTTTATAACTGTGATTTTGTCAAAAATGAGGTTATAATTTTTTAAATTCACTTGTCAAAATTTATAGACTCTCTCTGCCTCGTTTTTTGAGGTGAATAAAAAAGTAGTTAACTTTAGCTGTCAAAATTTTCATTTTTAACATGTTTTGAACACATTCACAAAGACCCTTAGTATACAATGTTGACAGTCAAATAAAAAAAATCATCTGCGCGTTGTATATAAAGGTAGTTCCAGCCATCGTGTACTAACATAGGAACGATCGAAATCAAAAGAATAAAATCCATATGTATTTGAACTCGACGACACCTCCAGATCCAACTGCTGTAGCTTGAAATAAAGCTACATTTTCAGTTGAGTTTGGTCGTCTCATTTTAACTTATGTCGTTTGATGTCATTAGTTCAAATATTAGAATCGTATTATATTTTGAATTAATATATTGAAAAAACACAAAACAAAAAATTTAAAATCCTACGCTTACCGTTAGTTTTAAACTTTCACTGATTGAATTAATGTTTTAATTTTCGAACAGGTCCAAGCTTTTAGCTTATGTGTTTTTGCATATAATTGTGCCGCTTATCGAATTTAAGATTTAGTAAAACATCACTAGAAAGTAATCGATCGTCTTTGACTAACGTCGGTTTGGGCTATGTCGCCCAAAAATATTTAAACAAAACGGTAATAGACACTTTCGATTGACATGAATCAACAGAATTGAAATTGAGTTACTATTGAAAATATAATTGAGCTACTGAAGTGAATTAGGTGTTCGAATGGTATTCTTAACTTCAGATAAATGTCAAAAATAACTCATTTTATATTTTGCTTTTGTTTACTACAACGTTGGTCAAACTAGTACTGGGAAACTCTTCATTTCAGAAGAAATTCATGTAATACATGGACATTTTTATAGCAAGAATATAGAATATGTAATAGATGGTCCAAGTTCGAAGTGACAGCATTTAATTGGGGCTATAATTATAAGATCGTTGGATTTACGTCATGTGGCACTTACGCTGACGCTGAAAGGTTTCTTCTTTTATCACCGAATAGTAAAACTAAAAAGTCGAGCTTAAGAATTGAAGACAGGAAAAGAATGCAAAATAAACTTAAAATATTCATGCGTGCCATGTTGACTTTAGTCAGGGAGTAATGAGAAATTCATGAAATAAGCTAAAAAAAAATTTAAAATGTTCATTGAATATACTTCCAACTCTAAAAAAATATATGGCCACCTTAACGTTATATAGAAAATTTCAATAATAAAATATATATATATATATATATATATATATATATATATATATATATATATATATATATATATATATATATATATATATATATATATAATTGTTTGCCGATATAATGAATAAAACAAAAAATAAAATTCAAAAAAACAACAACCTATATGTGAATAAACTACACGAGCAAAATACACATTCAGATAATTCAGTAGCTCAATTTTTTAACTGAATTGAATAGTCCGAATCGAACAGTCGATTCAATTAATTTTGTTTATTCATGTCAATCAAAAGCGCCTAATAATGTATGAGTGAAAATGAGTCGCAATTTTACCGCCTCTTTGTTTTATTGTACTGCGGTGTTTATTTAATGTAATTTAAAACTGTTTGTCACTGTGACATAATAAGCGTATTTTATTGGTCACTGGAATAAGAATAAGAATAAAAAATTTCTCATCATTTTAATATAAAACCATCAAAAAGTTGGAATGAAACTAATCCAAACGGAATGATATATGCATGCCAATGTTGTTGTAAAATCCCAATAAAATATGGCTAATATTTATATTTTCATATTAAGAATTTAGTTAAATAACGGTTTAAGGACCTAATATGGTAACTAATAGATTAATTTATGTGTATTAAAATACAATATTTATTTTACATAAGTATATGCTGAGAAAAACGTGAAAAGAAAATTGTTGTAATGCGGAATATAGATAAAACTATCACGTGTCTATGTTAATAAATAAAATGTGATGTATAATACCGAAACAATTATAAAATCAAATTGGCACATGTGACAGACAACATTAAATAATACATATACATACTAGTATTATTTCTAATAACAAATTTACAATTAGAATTGCATTTTTCAATACACATATACATAATATATTGTAATTTAATTATAGTATTTTGATTTATGCCATTTCAATTGACGAATCACATTTTATAAATTTAAATAAATTTATTTACGATGACTGACTTATATTAAAATATGATTCATTCAACTCCATATGGATTGGTCAAAAAGGAAACAGTAAGTAATCTGTTGAATGACATCACTTTCATTAAAATATGTAAAGTCTATTCAATGTTATTGAAATACTGTTTTCATATATTGAACGTATTCATATATTGTTATATATATATATATATATATATATATATATATATATATATATATATATATATATATATATATAAAAATATATATATATATATATATATATATATATATATATATATATATATATATATATATATATATATATATATATATATATATATATATATATATATATATATATGTACATATTTTATCGCCCGATATACACAGAGAAATCAAAATTATATAAATATATAAATATAAGTGTATATATATAGTAGAGGAGGGAGAATGTTGTATTTAAATCCTTGAGACTATTTGTTATCGGTTATGATATTCTAGGCGGTCACAGTTAAAATAAAATATGATGGCGATGGTGTGTATAGCGGTCAAAAACCCAGACTACAATAAAACCATAACATCTAGCTTTAAAAGAAACAAAAACAAAAGTAAAAACGGCAATGGCGGTGAGAGAACGAAGAAGAGTGTGAAATTACATCGTCTCGCCAGTAAAAATCTTGTTGTTTATTTTATTTTATTTTTTTTTTTTTGGTAAAGTTCAAACACCCAATAATAGTATATATCCAATTTTTGTTTTCGTTTAAAGATTCCTTAAATTTTTCTCCCGACTCACGAAATTAAAACAAAACCGAAGTTAATGTTTAGTAAACAACACAAAAAAATTATTAATAAATGAAAGAAGAGAGCAGATCCGGTTCATTGTCACATATTATTGAATTAAAAAGCACACATGATAATGAAATTCGGTGAAAATTATTTATAAAAAACAAAAAATAAAAAAATAAATAAAAGAGAAAGCAGTTTTAAAGAAAATTAATGGTAAGTAAATTAATAAAAGAAAAAACATCGCGTTTTTAAGTGATAGTACAAACAGCAACGGAGTTTAAGTTTAGTTAGAATAATTATTACATTTTATGAAATTGGCTCACAAAAATGTACATGTATGTATTTGTAAATACAGTTTATATATTCTGTCCTTGAACTTTACATTGAACTTCAATAATTTTCTTATATACATTTTAAGCGCGAGGAAAGAACGAGGAGGATCACGTAAAGTACAAAATGAAAACGAAAACTATATAATATTCTGACCGAAAATAAATAAAGTTGCAGACAAAAAAGACAGCAAAACAAAAAACTTAAAATAGTTTTTTTACGATACGACTTTGAAAACTACATAATAAGTATAGATATGTATATATATATATGTATATATATATATACTCATACATAATATAAAAAAAGAAGAAGGGTTATACAAAAAGTCTAAAGGATAGGCATATTTTACTGCAAAAAAGAGACAATGGGCTATAATATTTGTTGAACAAACTAACAGGATTATGATAAATTAGATTACAGCATCATTAATACGCAATTACCGACTATCTAATACAACTAGGCAACATAAAAAAAAAAATTAAAATTCTCGAAGCAATAAAGAAAGGTGAAATTGAATCGCTTTCTATTTTCTTTAAGTCTTTTATGAACAAAACAAATGAAGTTGAGTGAACGGATTTAAATATAATATACGGTGATAAATAAAAATAAAAATAAAAAAATAAATCGCGTAATATAGGTTCATTGTAGTATTGAGGTTATCTAATACCGCGAGCCTCTCTCTTTCACTAATAACCTAAAAAATAATATGCATATTACTTTACTTTTCTTTTTAATTTATCATGTTCAGTCCATCTTATTTAATTTATTATCTGAAACATTTAATAAGAAAAATAAAGTGAGGGAGACGGCCAACAATTTAAATATGTGACCTATTCAGCCACATTTAACGTAACAATAAATAAAATTATGTATGTATACAACCGGAAATATCGGGAAAATTTTTCAAAACCAAATTTTTTTTTTCAAGATTATATATTATAGTTTTAATTATAAAATTTTCAAAGTCGTGCAAATTTTTCAATTCATTGCAACTTTTTTTTTTTTTTTTTTTTTTATTTTATTTTATCAAAACGACCTTGCGTTGTGTCACTGACTGGTAGTGTAGTATTTGTCATCAATTTACATTTGTATGTTTAGTGTTTTCGCGTTGTCTGTAGCATTAACTGTTGTTGTTATTAGTGTAAACCGTCTAGGCGAGCACAGAGATGCAATAGGAATGATAAATATATAATACATTTTAACAGTTTCGTGTTTGGCTCTGTAGATGAGTGCAGTTTTTATATATGTATGTATAAATATAAACGTCGTTTTACTTTCATATACTAAAAAAAAATTTACAATGTTGTATATAATTTTAGATAGAATACAAAAACGTAATTTCTGTATGCAATTTATATATATATATATATATATATATATATATATATATATATATATATATATATATATATATATATATATATATATATATATATATATATATATATAAATTGCACCCAAGATTATATGCGGAAAAATATAATTGATTAAAGGCAGTCGTGTTTTTTTATACATTATTTCCAAGGTCTTGTGTATATTACAAAGACAGTTTCCTTAAGTAATTGTCACCTTATATGACATAATTGTAATGCGCAAAAATTCGATTAGATTATCTGGCGGTTTAATTTTATTTACGAATCGGAAATGCATTTCGAGCGCGGTAAATTACGATCGTTGCTCCAATTTAAAAATAAAAATATAATAAAATTATATAAATAAAGAACCGCGAATTATCACAATGATAGTCGTATATACGGCCTCATATCGCGCATTTACTTTGGAGTGGGTCATTGCACCATGCATGCAAATAAATATATATATATATATATATATATATATATATATATATATATATATATATATATATATATACTCGGAGATAATATGCGGCACAATATGTGTGACTATACAGTTACTTGCAGCAACCATTTTTTATTGCAAAAAGTACTCAACCTTTGGCCTCTTTTCAATTATAAATTTCACATGTTTTTTGTTTGCATTGTACCATTCGGCATATATTGCGACCACAACATTATCTTTGTTTACAAGGCTAGTTATTGCACTCCCGAAGATATACGAATATATATATATATATATATATATATATATATATATATATATATATATATATATATATATATATATATATATATATATATATATATATATATATATATATAAATTTGTACACTATGTACGCCTTAAAATATTCTTTCTTTCATTTCAGGTCAAACATTTCTTTTGTGATCAATAAACCATGGAAACTATAAAATTACTATATAGTGTTTTTGACATACTTTCTTATTTGAAAGTTTGAATGAGTTTTTAAATCTCTTTTTGAGAAAAAAAAGCATAGAATGAAATTAATAAATTTCTCTTATATTTCGCGTACGTTAAGTCTTCTAAGAATTGTATAAATTGTTGTTATTGTACCAGAAACTGTGTCACTATGTTTAAAACTATTTTGTTTTTAGCTTTTGTACGATTTGACCGTTATGCATCCGATTTGTTTAAGACTTGTCAAATAAATAAACTATATTCTATATTTTTATATACACACCTGGAGGAGCGGGAAATAGTAGTCCAGTTTCAGGATGCATTTTTATTATTATTGATTTTAAAAAGTTTTTTTTTTTTTTTTAAATTTTATTTAATAATTTATTTTATTAAATTTTCAAAAAACTAATTCATTTTTCACAAAACGCTTAAATTTATAAAATTTTCATATTCTGCACAAAAATCACTAAATTTTTATTCACTGTTTATATATTCGTTTATTTATTTTAAACACAAAATAATTTATTAGCACTTAAACATTGACTTATTTGCATATTTAATTATTTTAAATTTTAAATCCTTTTGTCCGACTTGACTTAAGAAATAAATTAAATTAGCTAACTAAGTTAAAACATAAAAAAAAAAAATTATGAAATTTTTATTAAACTTTTTTTTAATTGAAGAATGTATAAAAGAAATTTCAAAAATTTTTAACGTCCGTACTCTCTTGAAGTTGGCTTTGCAATACTTAATTTTTTTATTCAATATTTAAGCAAAACCTTGAATTTTTGTTTTGTTTTTGTTTTATTTTTTAAATGCACATTTTAGTGTTTTCTTTTATTTGTCTTTCAATTTGAGAAAGTAGTCATATATTGTAAGAAAATTTATATATATATATATAATATGAACAACGATTATTACTACTATTTGTAATAAGATGATTTTCAAATTTTTCATTTTATGTTTGTCTGCATGTTGTTCTTAACTATTATTAAATATATTACAAGCTAAAATAATACTTGTTTAATGGTGTGATGTTATCGAATTGAATTCAATAACAGTAGCGTTTATTGAAAGATGAATTATTTTTTATAACGTGAGTGTCTAATACTGTTAGCACGATGGCTTAGCCAGAAAACACACTTTAATTTTATTTATTTATTTATTTGTTAGTTTTATTTATTATTCACTTTTTTTCTAATTATTTTATTATTATTACGATAGCGAATCCTATTCCGTCGATGTACGAAAGTAAAAAGAAAGGAAAACTCAAAAAACGACGTCTTGTCAATTGTTAACGCGATGTGCTCGCCACCAGACGTCAATGTTGGCGCTAACATGGCCGGCCGTCCTAAAGGATTAAATCCTTTAATTAATGATATTGTCTGGGATCGGACATAATTTTATTGCCGGTCTCGAGAGTGTACTGCCGTGACATTTTAGCGTGACTGTGCAGATAAGGCTATCAGTACCTGGATGAACAGCAATGATTCGGCCCATTGCCTATTTAACCGATGGGCAAATGCCATTCTTGATGAGGGCGCGAGTTGACCAACCGTGAAGTTGACGTTCGTCCTGAGCCATTTGAGACACTGTTGCAGTCGTGAAAGATATTCGGTCGACCAGACCCTCCAAAAATGCTGGTACATTTGTTGGATTTGCTAATACCGATTTACACGGTTCGATTGTATATAAAGCAGAAATCTCTCATTGGGGTGACGCGTGGTGCTGCAAGATAGGCTATTAGTTAAAACGACGTCTGGAGTTTCCGAATAATTCAGCAACGTTTGTATGACCTTGCTAAAATGTTATTCTTTCGTACCAATAGCTTTTACGATTTTATAATTGGTAATTAATCTTACAATATACCCGGAACCTTCGAAGTTTACGATGAGGACTAATCAAGTAAATATATCAATTCAGTTTAAAATGCTTAAATTGTTCGTTAAGTTATTTGAATCATTGAGTTCCGTTAAAATTAAATATAACAGCTGTTTCGTTAAGTTTTTAAATGTTTAATTAAGAGCGTTAAGTTATAATGATATTTTCAATTGCCTTTTAAAATCATTACTAGCTTCATAAACATGTTTAAATTAGTTAGTCAAACTTATTCTTAACGCGTGTTAAAACCGCTATTATATTTTAAGTGGTGGAAACTTTACTAGCTCCAATAGTATTTGGGTTCTAAACGGTGATTTTCCCTCACCTTTAAAACTTAGTATACTTGAAATGTAAAAAGTGATTCGGATTCTTAATCCGTTAATTTACTTTAAACAACTTGCAAAATGCATTTATAATAGGTTTCGTTAAATACTCGTTTAGTTATTTGAGTACTATTTAATTATTTTTTATTGGATAGTTTTTGAATAACGTTATAAACAAAATAAACAAATTATTCGTTAAACTTGAAAAGTTTCGTCTAGTTAACTTAACGAAAACAAATTGAATGGCTTAAATAAATTAATAAATTTTTAAGTGGTTTTCGTTAAGTCCGTTTTTAAATAGTTCTTGGTGTTATGATCCAAACAGAAAAAAGTTTAAGGTTATTAATATAACACTGATATCAGTCGTCAACTTCTGTCTAGTCAAAATTAAAAAATTATTTCGTTGAGTCGTTAAACTGAAAAAGTTTCGTTAAGTAATTTCAATATTGACAAAAACACTTCAATTTGCATCACTGCGTCTACTACACTTGATTAAATTATTTTTAATATTGGGTGTGGGAATGAGTTCCCGCTGTTTTTACTTAGATGTCGTTAGTAGCTCTGTCTTCTTCATTTTATTTAATCGGGCAATACATGTTCTTTGAAGGTTAGATGTCAAGCTTCAATAATCACTAGTGACATTTGTTCAGAACATAAACAACAATTTTTTGCGTCTCATTGAAAATGTCGAATTTTGTGCCAAAAAAACAGCATTTGCGGGAAGTTTTACTTCATTATTTTTTGTTAAAGAAAAGTGCAGTGGAAACGCATCGGTTGCTCGTAGAAGCTTATGGTAAGCATGCTTCATTGAATATAACCTGTAGAGACTGGTTCCGACGATTCAAAGATGGTGATTTCGAAGTAGGAGACAAGAAACGTGAAGGCGGACCAAAAAAGTTTGAAGATGCAGAATTGGAAGCATTGCTAGATGAAAATCCATGACAGACCGAAAAATGATTGGCAGAATAGTTGAATGTGGACCGCTCTACTATTGGCAAGCGTTTACATGCATTGCGATTCGTTCGCAAGTTCGGAAATTGGGTCCCACACGAATTGAAAAAACGGGACATCGAGCGCAGAAAAACCATCTGCGAACTCTTGCTTCAACGCCAGCAAAGAAACGGTTTTTTTAAATCGGATCATCACTGGAGATGAAAACTGGATTCGATACGACAATCCGAAGTGCAAACCAGCATGGGCAAATATTCATGGAAGTAAGACTTTGTTGTGCATATGGTAGGATCAGGGCGGCGTCGTGTACTACGAGCTGCTGAAACAGGACGAAACCATCTCTGGGGATCATTACCGACGACAACTGATCCGTTTGAAGCAAGCTCTGGGACGACAACGGCCGGAATGGAACCATCGGATGACAACCTTATTTTGCAGCACGACAACGCTCGGCCACACGTTTCTTTGGTTGTCAAGAACTACTTGAAGGGGAAGAACTGGGAGATTCTACCCCACCCACCGTATTCACTAGACATTGCTCCTTCAGACTACCACTTGTTCCGGTCGATAGAGCATCGTGCCGTACCCCAGAGTCAATTGCAAAGCCCCCTGATAGCTTGTTCTTAACTTTGACACAGCATTGTGACTACATAACTGTCATTTTACATAAACGCACATATTTGCCAGGTATTCCTAGGCTTCGCAAAGCAAACCATAAGCTATCCCGATGGATTGAGTCACAGGATTGTTGGAAGTCTAAAAACATCTGAAGTACGTCCCAAGATGTCTCGTAATATTTAGAAAGAATCATCTTCAGCGAAAAAACTTGATCAGTGGCTGATCGATTTTGACGAAATTCTCCTTGATAGTCACCTACAATTTCCTCCACCAGGGGCGTGATTCTCTTCAATATTATGTAAGACAGCGATTCCTAGCTGTGCAAAGAAGAGCAATGCCGCGATAATTTTCGCATTTTGAGTGATCTCCTTTTTAAAGGTAAGGACAATGCGGATCCCTTCCACTCATCAGGCATAATTTCGCTTTGCCATTCTAATCGAATAAGGTCGAAAAGATAATTCCATAAAGTATCCGCTCCGAATATCAAGAGCTAGGCATTAATGCAATCAATCCCAGGGGAACTGCCTTTTTAGTGTCTGCATGGCCAGTGTGCATTCCTCGTAGGATGCGTTCTCTATTCACATTTTCGCAGTTTGTATTTTACAACTTTTAAACACAGCATTTGACACTTTTTTAACATTGAGTAGATCAGAGAAATGCTCCTTCCAAGTGTCGAGCACCCGAAATGTCAGAAGTATCGAATGGCGATAAACCTAGGTATAAAGGTATGGTGCAGTCCGGTGACTCCTTTAAAGAAGTAACATGGACTGCGCTCATTTATGAGTTGTTATACTCTTAAGACTTGCAGGAACCTTACATGGTCAAAGGTAGAGTTGGCGGTCTGGCTACTTCAACAAGAGTTGTCACTGGTGATGGTGACAATGCCAAGGCTGCAATAGGGGTTTTTAACCAGGACTTAGAGGTACTTAGAATCTCACAATACTGCGACTCGCATTGTGTATGTGTTGAAATCAGGTCTGATTTGGGTAGTTTTTATCTAATCAGTATCTACTTTCAATACTCTGATGAACCAGTGGATTATACATCAATAGGCTTAATAAAATCATGGAGGGTCTCAAAAACCTTCCAATTATCATAACTGGCGACTTCAATGCCAAGTCAAAACTTTGGCATAACCGAGAAACAAATGATCGAGGAATCCTCGTGGAAGAATTTGTTGCAAGAAGGGGTCTCTTTGTTTTAAATAAAGAGGGCCAGCCAAGTACCTATTGCCACAATGGTGAATCAAACATTGATCTAACACTTGTGAGTAGTGGGTTGTTGAGAAAAGTAACCGATTGGAAAGTACAAGAAAACTGGTCTTCAAGCGATCACAGGGCGATAGTTCTCACTTTAGAATCTGGAAACAATCATAATAGCAATGATCCTCAAAACAAAGTTCCACGATATGCACTGAAACGTGCAAATTGGGAAAAGTTTGATAACTTGTTGAACTCAACTTGGCAAGGATGGTCTGAAAATATGAGTTACACATCTGGAAAAGATGTAGATACAATAGAGCGTGAAATAACAAGCACGATTATCAGGGTCTGTGATAAAAGCATACCACGAAAACGTACTCACAAAGGAAATTTACCTTGGTGGACTAACGAGTTAACCACCAAAAGAGTTAATGTATCAAGAATGCGCAAAAAGTATCAAAACGAGAAGAACCCAATAGAAAGACAACAAAAGAAAGTCAGCTATGTAGCATGCCGTAATGAGTACTTTAGTGATGTTAATAAAACAAGCCAGACTAGTCTGGAGAAGTACATTACTGAGCATGGTAATGCATAACCATGGGGCTTCGTATATAAGTTCAGTACAGGAAACTACTGAAGTTTTAAGCACACTTACTAGTGGAGATGGTCTAACAACTACATGTTGGAAAGATACAACAAAGTGTTTGTTGGAAGCGTTGCTTCCTGATGACACAGTGACAAATGACACAGATGCGCATAAAGAGGTCAGAGCGCAATGATCTGTAACACCAAGGACTTGCGACGTGGAAGAATTCAGCAATGATGAAACCATGGACGCAATATTGTCAATGAAACTAGGAAAAGCACCCGGCCTCGATAATATCGAGGTCGAAGTGATACAAAGAGCATGGCCTATAATAGGGTCTGGTATCACGCGGTTCATGAACCATTGCCTTCAAAGAGGGTATTTTCCAAAATCATGGAAAAACGGCAAAGTCATTATTATTAGGAAGGGAGGTGAAAGAGATCCCACCGACCCAAAATCCTATAGACCAATCATGCTTCTACCAGTCTTGGGTAAATTACTCGAGAAACTGATAACTGGTAGGTTGATGCGTCTGTTCCATGAATCTGGGACATTTAGTGACAAACAGTTTGGATTTAGAGAAAATCGGTCCACAGAGGATGCTATGGTGAAAATGATCAACATAGTAAAGGAATCGGAGCACAAATATGTTCTCGGAGTATTCCTTGACGTATCTGGTGCCTTCGATAATCTGTGGTGGCCTAGTATAATGAATGAGATGAAGAAGTTTAGCTGTCCAGCAAACCTTTACTTAATCATTAATAACTATTTCTCAGAAAGATTCGCAACTGTTGTCACTAACTTTGGTTCATTACAAAAGAGTGTGACAAAAGGATGTCCGCAAGGGTCCATCTTAGGTCCACACCTCTGGAACATAGTATTCAACAGTAGTATGAATGAAAACATCCAAGAAGTAGCATTTGCGGATGATAAGGTAATGATATTTGCAGGAAACTCAAGACAAAACGTTCAAGAAATAGCGCAGAGTGCTATCAACATAATGACTGATTGGTGTTGCAGATATAAAATGGAGCTTTCATCAGCCAAAATGGTTATGATCCAGCTTAAAGGAACGCTCGACATTAGAAGACCACCACTGGTGTCTGTAAATGGGGTGAGAATTAAGATGGTCAAAACTGTGAAATGGCTTGGAGTTGATTTTGATGAAAGATTAGGTGTCACGTCACATGTCAAAAGAATAGCTGAAAGTAGTAAAAAAGTATTCTTTACTTTAAAAAGAGTAGCCAAAGAAACTTGGGGCCTTAAACAAAGAACCCTCAAGACTATATACGAAGGTCTAGTGGTTGCGTTACTTACATATGCTTGTGCCGGATGGGCTGACAGAATGAACTGTCACCACCGAAGAACTTTAATAAGTGCACAACGGGGAATACTTTTTGATATTACAAAAGCTTACAGAACTGTATCAACAGATGCAGTTCCTGTTCTGGCTGGCGTAATACCCATTGATATATTATTGCAAGAAAGAGTAGCTAGCTTTAAACTTAGAAAGCGCAAAAGTGTGAGCTACGTTAACGTGGTACTACAAGAAGGACAAATACAAGAAAACCTTATTAGTTTGCTCAAAAGGCAGCTAAGGAAAGAATCAATTGCAATCTGGCAAGAGAGATGGAACACTTCGATGGATGGAAGAACAACTTATAGTTTTCTTCCAAACATCAAAGAAAGGCTAGACAAAAGGCTTGCGCTTAGTGCTCCGTTTACGCAAATGCTAACGGGGCACGGCAAAATAGCTTCATACATGGGAAGGTTCCATATAAGCGAAACAAGCAGATGTGAGTGTGTCCATGATAACGAAACCATGGATCACTTACTCTACAGCTGCGATCTTGTCGAAGATTAAAGACAACAATTGATGATGGAGCTGGGCACAGAATGGCCAGCAAGCAAACTAGTTTTAATGACTCCACGAAACATCACGGCTTTTAAAAGGTTCTGTGACACTGTTCTAAGTAACAGATAGTTCCTACACAACACTGACACTAGACTTTATATATGTATGTATATGTATGTGTATGTGTGTGTATATATTATATATATATATATATATATATATATATATATATATATATATATATATATATATATATATATATATATATATATATATATATATATATATATATATATATATATATATATATATATATGTATATATATGTGTGTACTTATATATGTATATATGTATATATGTCTACGAAATTTAACAGACAAAGGAGCTAGATAGTAGAAAAGTATGCGCCTCCACGTGGCAGGGATGGAAACAGGTTCATTTAAACCTGGCTAAGCATACCAAGAACAGGAAAAAGTCCAAGCACGACGGCGCGAAAATGTATATAGGCTAAGCCTGGGTGACATTCTCACGCAATAACACGTCAAATGATAACAATGATTCTTAAGACTTCAGCCTTCCACCATTCATATTTTTTCCGTCTACAAATAATTTACACTTGGCGGTTCTCCTAACAAGGACCGCTTTGTTTTTCCATGCGATTGTAAAACGCATTCGCGCTTCTTTAGATGCTATATTCTGTTGCTCGACAGCATGATGACACTCCTCATCAATCTAATCATTTTTGGGTTTTAATTTTACCATATAAAAGTACTGCCAGTGGGCAGCACTGACAACCGAAGTTTTCAATACCTCCCATAGAGCGTTCATATCATCAGAATGGGGGTTGTTTTCTATAATAATGCAATAATGTGTGGAAGCTAAAGTCTTAAGAGTATGAGTCACCGGACTGCACTATATCTTCAGACATAGGTTGATCGCATTAATTCTGAGCCCTTGATGTTTGGAGGCGATATTTTGAGGAACTGTTTGACCTCGTTTTTTAAGCCCTATCTCTATGAAAGGAGATCGCACAAAATACAAAAACTATTGCGGGATATAGCTCTACATAATATTGAAGAGAATTACTCCTCAGATATCAGATGATATCTGTGTAATCAAACTGAATTTCAACCGTTTAAAAGAACTATACAGGATGCACTTGTACAATTCTTCTTTTTCACTGATATCAAAATCGATGAGTCTAAAACAAATGGTGATCACACATTTGAAGGAGCCACGAGCTTCCGATACCTTGGATCTCTTGTCACTCGTGATTTTGTGTAGGAGAGAATATAGAATATTAATTTTTGATTCGATACGGGACAACAGTGACCTGTAAAAACCAATTTATTATTATTTAACTAGGCCACCATAAATGTATATATCTATGCATTATATAGGATAATTACGGTCATATTAGTTGTAAAGACAATCTAGCCGACCATATGTGATATAATATAACGCCACCAATGACGTGTTTTATTATATATTTTCGTTTTCAGATAAAATTTCACCATTTCTCTTGGCATAATTTAAGACAGTATAATACTCCCACCCAAAAAAACCGCGCTCTGTTACCATAATATTTTTAATTTCATTATCGCACGCTCCCCATTTAACACTCGCACATTTTGATCTTACTATCGTTTATATTACACATTTATGTTAAATAATTTTTTTTGTATTCTCTGTTTCTTTGCAAGTTTTCAATAAGAAATTCGTGATCTTGAAAAAAAAAAAAAAATTATTCAATCTATGGATTAGTTTGTGTTATAATATTGATGCCATATAATTTATTTTCCATTCACTCGACCGATATCCCTTTTAATTGGCAAACGAATTTTTTTTATATGTTACATAAAGTTTGGCAGTTAAGAATTTTTAATGCTCAATTGCTGTTTATTTCTATGTTGTATAATTAAGAGAAATTATTAGATATTTTCTATATTCATAATATAGGTCAGTGACTATTACGTTATTATTTTGAATTAGAAAACTGTAAAAAAAAAGAAAGAGTATGTATCTTTCTATCATGTTCTAGGAGAAAGTTTAAAACAAAACGAAAAAAAAAAAAAGTTATAGTAAGAAATAAACTGATAGTTTTTATTTTGCTTTAAAGTGTACAAGAAGAAATTATTAAAGAAAACCTTTTTTTTTTATAAGCAAGTGGAATTCGAAAGGTTTTCTACACTGGTAGATGTAACTAACTACATAAGTATTTAAATGGCGGATATAGTTAACTGATATGTGCGTAAATTGTACCAGTCACTTGAATAATATATTTACCGTGAAATATTAGTTTCGAAACTTTTGGAACACTATAAAGTATCACACATATTGAATTGTAGTGTGTATAGACAAAAAACCGGTGAATTTATCCAACATCTAAGATGTTTTCTTTTTACAAAATCTTTTATAAATAGAAAGTATAGATGCGGATTAAGTGACAGAAAACGATATGTACTTTTAATTTCATAATGAACATAATTATTGTGCCAAAGTCAGTCACAAAAACACTTTTGCATGTGTTACGTTCATTGGTGGATTATGTAGGCATTTGAAATGTATTTAGATTGTAGATACTTTTGTATCAAAATATTATTAAAATATATAAATAATCAAAGCTCGTTACACCTTAAAATGCTTGCAAAATGAATTCTTACGTGTGTGTTGATATTTTTATGAGAAAAATATTTGCTAGACACAGTGAGATCGTGTCTGAATGCAAGGTTCACCAATCTCATCCTTATTGTCGGTCATTTGTTTGCGCCGCAAGTTCAGACCTATTTATTTACACAAGTTGATCTGCTTGTTGCCAGCTTTAGCATTAGATGGCGTAGTTCGTTGTTATTTAATATACATATATATATATATATATATATATATATATATATATATATATATATATATATATATATATATATATATATATATATATATATATATATATATATATAAAATTATATATATATATATATATATATATATATATATATATATATATATATATATATATATATATATATATATATATATATATATATATATATATATATATTGTTGATGTAACATAAATTAGTATAATTAGGCAAATAACGTATGCGGTTCCACACATTAATAAAAAACATTAATAAAAAAACAAAAAAATATCTGGAAGCAAAAATCCAGATATTAAAGGAGTTCATCAGCCGATATGAAGCCAACCATGAACAAATTGAGGCAGAAGCTACATTAGAGCCTTCACATGGTTACTTCATTGAACGAAAAAAAATGGCAACAACTTACGGCACGTTCCTTGCTGAGATGCGACAACGTTTAAATAAAAACCCAACAACGCCAACGATTCAGGCATCTAAAATTTTCAATTTTCCTGAAAATAAAAATCAAGGCATACCCGCCGAGTCACGCCAGTTACAACAAGTCAACGTTGAAAATAACAGTACTGGGGGTGATATTGCGGATGAAATACCAACGGAAGTAAGAAGACTCGTAAAAAAAGCAGGAATAAAAGTGAACCATATCCGGAGTTTGCTGCAACAAGCAGAACTATGCGCAATTGAAAAACGTTCTAGTTATCAGCTGTCGCAGAAATTACAGCAACTAGAGAACAACAGGAGCATTATGGATCAACTGCATGAAGAGGTACTTTTGGAAATTCCAGAGGAACGCCAAGGTGATTTCCCGTATTTCATACATCAAGAATATGAAGTAACGAGTGTAGAAGTAGATGAGATGACAGTCAGGCTTAAAGAGGCAATACAACAACAATCAGCACAAAGAAGCGGCATCATCAATAATAAAAGTGGTCAACCAGAACTAAAATTGCCACCCATCGAAATACCATATTTCAGTGGCCAATATAATGAGTGGGCAACGTTTTACGACAGATTTCAACGATTTGTGAACGAAAACGAAAATCTTACTGACACACACAAAATCAGCTACCTCAAGACTTATGTTAAAGGAGAGGCAGCAAAACTTCTGAATCACATACCTACAACAGGAGTAAACTACGCAGATGCGTGGAAAATACTAATGAATCGGTACAACAACAGGAGATTACTTGTAACCAGCCATGTAAACACACTGCTAAATCTGCCAAACATTACCTCGGAGTCCGCAACTGCAGTAAAAACCCTTCATGACACGATGGTAAAAAATCTGTATGCCTTGAAAAACTTAGGCATCGAACAACAACATGGAACGCAATATCAATTCCATTAATATTAAAGAAATTGGACAACAAGACTCATCGTTTGTACCAAGTTAATCTAACGAACCCTCGGGAAATTCAGCCTCTAACTGAATTTCTTAAGTTCCTAGAAAGTCGCTTCCAATCACTAGAAGCAACTAACATCCCAGCAAGGGGATTTCAACAAAATAAAAGCAATTTCGCACGCCAAATTCCTGTGATTCCACAATCACCAAGAAGAACGTATGCTGGAATTGATTGATTTGATTGATTGATTAGAGTGTACAGCCAAGGACGAACCAGGAACTCCCGGAATGCCGGGCACCACCGTACACCCGTGTTACATATAACAAAACCGAAGGAATGTTAGTTGTGACAGACTCGACCCGGTTGCAGACACCTAAGCGATCGATAGTTAGTGTTTTTTTTTGTGGTGTAAGGAAAGGAAGGGCATGTTAGTAATGAAAGATTTGACCCGGTTTTCCGGAAGCCAATATTCAACTAATGTTAGCACAAGACAATCACAATTTTGACGAACTGCTCTGCATTATTTCATTTTTTATTATCAACTGCAGTGTGCCCCCTATTCAGGTGTATCAGCAAACGTTTCCTAAAAGCAAAATCTATTAATGAAATAACCGCTCTTAGCCGTAGGCTGTAATTAATTGAATTAGTTTTCATCTGAAATGATAAATTAATTAATTTGTAATATAATAAACTAATAATATCATAATATAATTTCTGCAAGCCGTAGACTGTAATAAACTGGATTAGTTTTCCCTGAAAATACAAATATATTAATTTGTCTAATAATAATAATAATATATTAGTGTAATATAAATATATGAATACCTAAATATATAAATACATAAATATATAAACATATAAATATATAAATACATAAATATATAAATACATAATAGCAATTACACAAAGTACTTGCATCAAAATCCACTTTACATTTACCTTAAAACCAAAAACACTACAAATCGAACCCTACTAAAACAATTAAACACACGAATTCGATCGAATCCACAGTTTTTTAGCAACCACACCAGCAATTTTCTAGCCTTCTATTGATAATAAAATATATCAGACGTGTGTCCAATGATTTTCGAATTTCGCAAAGCAGGTAAATGAACCAATAAATTTTTATAATAATTGGCTGCTCGCTCATTACGAAAAATTTCTTAAAAGATCTTAAAACCAAAAATATCTATCAAATTGCATGGTCAAAAATGATAAAGCATGGATTCAATAAAGGATATAATCAATACACAAAGCTAAGCTATCATATTACATACCTCTTAGATTTGTATTCTAATCAGGACAATAATTCTAAACATACTTCTAACTTAGCTAAAAGTTAGTTCACAGACTATATACAGGCTATTCGAAAGATGTCCCGACTATTCAGGACAATCACAGGGTCTTAAATCGATCGAGAGTTTGTGGCATATTTTGCCAACTCGATTTGTTGTTTTCGATTTAATATTTACAATAATTACAATAATTTATATTCAGGAATATTTTATTCGGCTAAATATATATATATATATATATATATATATATATATATATATATATATATATATATATATATATATATATATATATATATATATATATATATATATATATATATATATATATATATATATATATATATATATATATATATATATATATATATATATATATATATATATATATATATAATATATATATGTATATATATATATATATATATATATATATATATATATATATATATATATATATATATATATATACATATATATATATATATATATAATATATATATATATATATATATATATATATATATATATACATATACATATATATATATATATATATATATATATATATATATATATATATATATATATATATATATATATATATATATATATATATATATATACAGATGAGTTGATATATCCTTATAGTAAGATGTATTTTATAGGAATTGTTTTATTGTATTTTTTTTTTTTTTTTTTTTGAAAGAATACATATGTGCATAAATATGGACAAATTTTTAAACTGGAAAAATTGTAGAAAATATTGCTATATACAATTCTTTAAATACCTATAACAAATATAATAATGTACATTCTAAGTTGATAAATAAATAAAAATGAAGAATTATGGTCCGGTAGAATCAAATATGAGTCTAATATAAGCCTATAATTTTTAAATTTATTGTAACGGTAATATTTATGAATTTACACATACTAATCAATTTCGATTATATAATATCTTAAGACAGAAACCCATCCGAAGTAATAATTACCTAATGAAAATCTAAAAATAAATAACAACGGAAAAAATTGACGGTGGCGTTGTAATTATTAATAACGTTTGAAAAGACTTTCGCTTCAGTGAACCGCGGTATCAAACTGAATAAGGCAACTTCTGATCTTGTAAAAAGAATATCCATAAAATTATTTTCATCACATCAGACAATGAAGACAGAATTATGTGCAATTTTTTTTTTTAATAAAAAATATTTGATTTGGTTAAAATTAATTTTTAAATATTTATATTTTCTTCATTAAAATTTTAGTCAACATTTTATTATCATCGCTAAATTATTTGATAGACTTATCCATTTCATAAGTGTTAGCGAGTGACGTTAAAATCGAAATAAAATTTAAAATAAAATTGACTTTGTTTTTAGTCGGCATTTGGTATGCATACAAAATAGTTCTCTATTTGTATAATACTCAGTGGTATTACTTTAAAGCGAGTAATTTTTAGCATTGCGCACGTACTCAATTTCGTCTTTAATTTGTGTTTGTCAAGTGGAATTTTTCCTAGCAAATTAAAAATATGTGTTGTTAAACCTTTATTTAAAAAGGGTTCACGTAAAGACATCAACAACTATCGTCCAATCACTCCCCTAAGCTCTTTCTCGAAAATAATGGAAAAGCTTATTAAAGTCAGATTGTTGAAATACATCAATAAGATCAAATTTCTTGATGAGAGACAGTACGGGTTTATTAAAAACTCATCCACAGAAAAGGCGCTTATTTCATTTTTAACACCTTTGCAGCAATCTTTAAATAGTGGTTTGGAAACTGCGTCTCTTTTTATTGACATTTCAAAGGCTTTTGATACTGTCAATCACAAACTATTGTTAAGTAAACTCGGTCATATTGGTGTTAGAGGATCTGCTTTAAATCTATTTCAATCATATCTAGATAATAGAGTGCAAATGGTTTGCGTAAATAACTTTCACAGTGATGCGAGATTAGTTAATGTGGGTGTTCCACAAGGCTCCGTACTGGGGCCACTCCTATTTTTGATTTATTGTAATTCAATTTTTAGTTTAAATTTTAAAGGAAATATTATTGCATTTGCTGATGATATGGCGTTCCTCTATTCTCGTCAAGATACAAGTACGCTTGAAAATTGCATCAAACCTGATATCGGTCTAGTTAAAAAATGGTTCCATGTTCATGACATGATTATAAGCTCAAAATCGAAATTGATGCATTACAATTTGAGCTCTAAAATTCACGATACAACCCCGATGAAATGTCACTCTCTATCGTGTAATGAGGCTGTTTGTGATCGTTTTTGTATATCAATTGAAGTTGTAAGTTCTTTTAAGTATTTGGGTCTTCATTTAGACTACCAACTGAACTTTAAGAATCACGTTTCTCATTTGGAGAATAAACTGTGTAATACGTTGAGGATTATGTATTTTCTACGTAAGATTTGTAGTTCAGAATTCTTGAGATCACTGTATTTTGCATTAGTGGACTCTCATCTACAGTATGGGTTATCATGTTGGGGCGGAATTTATATCACTAATTTAAAGTCATTAATATCAATTCAAAAATGTATTATCAAAGTTATGAAATTTTTGCCTAGGATTACACCGTCTTTTCCGATTTTTGAAGAAATGAAAATTCTACCATGTATTTAAAATACTAAAGACATTTTATTTAATGAGTGGAAATCGGGTTATTAATGGTTCTATTAAGCCTTATGTATTGCGCAACAAGAATAGAATGTTTATTCCGTTTCCTAAGAAAGAACATTTCCGTAAATTTTTTACGTATACTGCTCCTAAATTATTTAATCATTTACCGCTCGACATTGTTAAAATCAATAATATTAAAGAATTTGGTTGTCGTCTAAAAGCTTGGCTTTTTTCATTTAATGATATAGAAATTTTATTTGATGTGTTGGTTTAACTGTGGTTACTATATATATTTGATCTATTTAATCAGCACTTGTATAATAATCTGTTTTTATGTGTTTCTTATATACAATTATAAAACCTTTTATTTTAATATTTTAGTTTTAATAGTTGAACAAAAAATTCAATGTGTTTTTATTTTTATTTTTTTATTTTTATTTATTTTTATTTATTTTTTATTTTATATTTTTATTTATGTTTTTATTTATTCTTTAATATTTTTATTATATCCTCTATTATAAGAATCGTAACTCCGATACATTTATGTTTAAATAAGGAGTTTACTATATAAGTTGTTTCTGTTTTTATATTATTTAGTATACTTGAAAACACAGGAAAGGCTTTTCTTTCCTGAAATTGCAGCAGCAGAAATAGAATAAACAGCAACAGCACCAAATTTTTTGTTAAATCAAAAATGCACCCTTTTAACGCAATTGGGTATTTTACAGCACAAAATTGTCTTTTATTGAATGGAGTCAAACATCAACTAAAAAACGCAATTGGTGATTTTACTATCTCAATCTCGAAAACAAAACAAATTAATAATTAAAAAATGGATGCAATTTGATTCGAGTTCGAACAAATGAAGATCAAATGGAACACAGATGTCGCAATGATCACCATTGCCAAATCGAACTGCACACTCGCATTCGCCAAAAACATTCAACACTTCACGATGTGTTAGTCGGTGCTTCTTCATATTCCCCCGTGTTGAACTGGTTCAAGTTCTACAGGTAAAGTCGATATTTTTGTAATAGATCTAGTAAGTTTTCCCTTCTGCGTTTTAATGGTCACTATTCGTACATGACCATCAGGACCTGGATGAGTTTTGATGACACGACCAATCTTCCAATTTAGTGGTGGTAAATTTTCTTCTTTTATAATAACTATGGTTCCTTCTTTGACATCAGGTTGTGTTTTTGTCCAAAATTTACGCTGTTGAAGTTGCTGGATATAATCCTTTGACCAAGATGCCCAAAATTGTCGATGTAAGTTTGAAACCATTTCCCATTTCTTGACTATGGGAACATTTGATTGACACTCAGCAGTTTCAGGTATTGATTTCAGCGGACGACCTATTAAAAAATGTGCTGGGGCCGGTTTTACAATTGATTAAATTTTATGAACACGATTCGCCACAAATCGAGACCAACGTGACCAATCTGAATGAATCCAATGAAGGGTTATGGTTGAGACGCTCCAGCAATATATCTGTGAAATATGGTAATTTAGTATGGATTTATATTTATTAATCAGTTTAGCGAGGAGCTCAGCAGCACACAATTCCAAGCGAGGAAGCGTCGGCTTATTCTTGAGGGGAGCAACCCGTGACTTTGAACACAGTAGCCGAACGCAGAAACCAGATGTGGTTTTTGATCGCACGTACAAAACCGCTCCATAACCCCGTTCGCTAGCGTCAGCGAATCTATGTATTTGAATGTAGTCTGGAATTATGTTATTGTCGAACAGATGACGTCGTATATATAATCGCTGCAGCTGTTCCAATTCATTTCGGTAATTATGCCAAGCAGTATAAATTTGAATTGGCAAGCTCTCATCCCAATCATACTTCAACTTCCAAAGCTCTTGCAATATGAATTTTCCAATTACTACTACTGGAGATACTAGTCCTATCGGATCATAAATTTTGGCTATGTCTGATACGATCATTCATTTTGTAACCTTATTTGAAAGAGTCGATGGTGACACCTTGATTCGAAAGCAATCTTTTTTTGAATGCCAATAAAGTCCCAAAGTCTTGATGTATTCCGTGTCTTCAAAAAATATAACTTTCTCTCGGTCAGTCGCATTAACACCATCTAGTGCATGTTCATTATTAGAGCACCATTTCCTTAGCGACATACCGGCACTTTTAATAATTCGTGAAATGTTTTGTCGGAGTTGAATAGCTTGTGCTACAGAATTTGCACCGGTCAACAAATCATCGACATAAATATCCTTACGAATGGCTTCACTTGCAACAGAATCGTGAGATTCATTTTGTATTGCTAACTGTAACAAGCATCGAGTGGCCAAAAACGGGGCTGATGTCGTACCATATGTGACTGTTTGGAGCTTATACGTCTGTACTGGATCCTGTGTATTGAACCTCCAAAAAATGTATTGAAAATTCTGATCATTTGGATGTATTAAAATTGGCCGATACATTTTAGATATATCGGCGCTTATCGCAATCTTGTGAGTCCTGAAGCGCAGAAGAATATTGGATAATTTGTTCTGTACCACTGGGCCAATATTGAATTTAAAGATTCGCCATTAGTCGATTTTGAGGATCCATCGAACACGACTCGTAAAGTTGTTGAAGAAGACTCTGGCTTGAACACGCAATGATGTGGTAAATAATAATGATTATGTGACACCACTTTTTCTAAGACCATATATGGCCAAGATCTATGTACTCCATCATAAACTGATTATAAGCGCTTCGCAAATTTGCATCTTTTTCCAATCGATTCTCGAGATTAAGGAATCGTTTTAATGCTATTTCGGATGAATCCCCAAGACTAGGTTTTGGATGACAAAACGGTAACCGTACTACAAACCGACCAAATTTGTATCTTTGATGAGTTAGTTGGAAATGTTGTTCGCAGGGATTTGTAGACATGTCTGCATCATTCTCCTTTTCTTCAACTTCCCAAAATCGTTCCATTAATCTGTTGAGGTGTTCAGACGAGTTGAGTTCGACAAGATGACAAAAACCTCCATTTTGGTTGGACATTTCTATGCTACCGGAAACTACCCATCCAAGTTGAGTCTTTTGTAGACATGGAAGCCCAGGGCCTAACTTCACTTGACCCACAGATTGCAATTCGAAGAACAATTCGGCACCTATCAGCATATCTACTCTTTGGCAGGAATGGAATCTTGGATCCGCTAATTGGATATTATGTGGTATCTTCCATTGCGAAATATCATAATTGAAGGCCGGTTGATTGTTTGATATCTTGCTAAGGATTTGTGCTTCGAAATTCGTAGAATAGCCATTATATTTTGATTTAATTGTCAGCAAAGCAGACCCAGACGATGGTAGCGATGAACACCCAATACCCTGTATCGTTACAGATGATGATATTGGTCGAATGCCAAGTTTAGATGCCAATGATTTGGTAATAAAATTTAATTGAGAGCCAGAATCGAGCATGGCTCTTGCAGTGACGACCAATCCGGTAGAACTTGAAATGAGCACTTCAGCAGTAGCCAACATAACATATTTCGGTGCAGTAGTTGATAATACCGTAGGTTGTGTGTGAAGAGATGCTTGGGAGTTGTTTGAAGATGTGGTTAAAATAGATTCATTCGTCACATGTGAGTTGTGAGGAGACTGTGGTGGAGCTGAAACTTGTGGTGTGACATGTAACAATGAATGATGTTTTAATTTACAATACCGACAAACATCATGGGCAATTGTTAACGTTGTGAGTTACTCGAAGACAATTTTCACATAACTGGATTTCCTTTACAGTTTTTAGTCGATCATCAATCGACATTGCTATAAATTTATTGCACCGCATAATTGTGTGTCCATCTTTCTTACAGTGAATGCATGAGAATCGAGTGTTGGCATGAAATGATGTGTTATAGTTTACCCGTGAATGTTGCTTAAATGGATTTAGTGATCCAGATTTTGATTGAGAAGAATTCTGATTGGTAGCTTGGTATTTAACTTTAGGACACTTGGAACCCAAAGACATATCGAGAGATTGTCCTTCTAATGCATGACTTCTAAGTTTGATGAATTTGGTTAAATCCATTAATGTTGGAAGTGCATTAATAGGCGCTTCTTCTCTCCATTTAGTTCTTGTATTGACATCAAATTTTGACACAATTAAATACACTATAATGTCATCCCAGTAATCAGTTGGGCGACCAAGATTCTTGAGTGATCGCAAATGTGAGTTGAATTCGTCCATCAGATTCATTAGATTTTGAGCAGTTCCATTGATGACTGGGTTTATATAAAATAACGCACGAATATGTTCCTCGATTATATAATTTTCTCTATCAAATCTGTCGATCAGTAACTGGCGAGCTTCTTCATAATTTGATGACACAAAATCCAGGTTTTCTATGATTTTGGCAGCACCACCCTCTAATGAATTTCTCAAATACTGGAATTTGCATAGTTCAGACAATCGTGAGTTATTATGCACATGTGTATCAAACGAGTCAATAAACGACTTCCATTTTGTAATATCACCAGCAAAATGATCAAGTTTTATTTCAGGCAGCTTTGGAATGAAGTTTAATTCTTCAACCTTATGGGAATACTTTACCTTCTTCTCTTTTTTTAACTCATCAATTTGATCTTCTAGTGTAGATCTCAAATAAAAATACGACGTATCGACAGTGGAACGCGTGCTTGATTCTAGTTCATCCTCATCAATTGATTCTAACTGTGATTGATGTTTGATAAAGTCAGTCCGCTTCGATACTAATTAATCGTGACGAAGTCTGATTTGACTTGCCTTAGCCGTTTGTATGTTATTGGTAATAAACTCTTTTAACTCTTCCAGAAATTTGAGAAGTATTTTAATAGCGCCTCTGAGTCGTTTTACATCCTTTTCAGCCATATTTATTACGCAACTTAAATATAAATTATGCTCACAACGATTTAATAATACTTGCAAATCTCTTGGTATTATTGTCTTGTAATATGTGCAACACGTGCACTGTAACATCAACTGTACTGCTAAAATGAACCTCCAAATTGTTGTCGCAGCAACGTACTACAATGTTGAATTAATGATGTACGATGATTCCACACAATATAATTCACGACACTATATTTTATTGATTACGGCACAGCAATCTTGCACAGTGTGGATGATGATATAACTGTTAATAACAAATGCACCACGAGGTAATAGTTACCGTAGAATATAGCGGGAATCCCACCGCTGTCACCAATGAAAACACAGGAAAGGCTTTTCTTTCCTGAAATTGCAGCAGCAGAAATAGAATAAACAGCAACAGCACCAAATTTTTTGTTAAATCAAAAATGCAACCTTTTAACGCAATTGGGTATTTTACAGCACAAAATTGTCTTTTATTGAATGGAGTCAAACATCAACTAAAAAACGCAATTGGTGATTTTACTATCTCAATCTTGAAAACAAAACAAATTAATAATTAAAAAATGGATGCAATTTGATTCGAGTTCGAACAAATGAAGATCAAATGGAACACAGATTTCGCAATGATCACCATTGCCAAATCGAACTGCACACTCGCATTCGCCAAAAACATTCAACACTTCACGATGTGTTAGTCGGTGCTTCTTCAATACTTTATATCATTCTTTTTTTCTGAATAAAGAAACAATAAAAAAAATAAAAAATAAAAATAAAAAAAAAAAAAAACATAATTGATTTTTTTATATATAAATAAAGAGATCGAAATTCATCTATTATATACCTAACTAAAATACATAATATATGAATTGTGCCAATATTATCATACGTACAATATATACCTTTTCCAAGGGCTACGAACGAAATTTATTTTAATTTTATTGAAATGCGTAAACAAAAATTATACTACAGAAACTGTGGCTCTTGAACGTTGATTGTGATACTACTTTACCAGATACCATCGTGAAGTCGTGGAAGCTTGTTTACGATAATATGGCTCATCTCACAGAGATCAAATTCCTAGATGCTTAGCTCCTTTAATAAAACCTTTACACCTGCAATTACATGCTTTCTGTGATGCTTCAGAAGCGGCTTACGGCAGTGTGGTTTTCTTGCGAGCAGTTTACGAAACAGTAAACATCATTTGCGCAAAAAGCAAGGTCGCACCATTAAAACAAATTTCGTTCCTCAGATTGGACCTTTGTGGCGCGATGCTGTTATGCAAATTGATGAAGTTTTGCACACAATTCTTGGACTATAAACTCATGAAGACTTATGCATGAACAGACTCTGCGATCGTCTTACACTGTCTTTTCGATGTTCCAAGGGGGTGGAAAAGTTTTATAGTAAACCGAACTTCACAGATTCTTGACATTGTTCCGAGAAGTAAATAGGCTCATATTGAATCTAAACAGAACCCAGCCGATCACATATCTAGAGGAACAAGGCCACAAGCAATAATTTGGTTCGAAGAACGCCCAAACTTCGTTAATGTATTGATAGAACTATCTTCACCCGATGATGAACTTACCGAAATGATCACAAGGTGTTCCTCATGGTTCAAAATAAAAAAAAATTACGGTATATACTCTGAGGTTTGTAAGGTCAAAAAATACGAGTCAACTGGAGCCACGAGGCACCATCATCAGCCCAAGAGAAATAATTGAAGCTGAAATAATCATTTTACGCAATATTCAGAAAATCAATTTTCAAGCAGAATTATCAACCATTACTAAGGGTGCCTGGTTAACAACCAAACACATGCTGTCATCACTAGATCTGTTTATCGATGCAAATGGTTTGTTACGAGTGGGAGGACGACTGAGAAATTCTTCATTAGCTTACGCAGTCAAACTTCCCATAATATTATCTAAAGATCACAGGATTAATGAGTTAATAATAAGAGAAACCCACGTTACTCGCATATGCATGCAGGGAACTCATTAGTTTTAAGTCTGCTCAGGCAAAGGTATTGGATGATAGGAGCTCGCTATACCAATAAAAAATTCACTAAAGGTTGCACCGTGTGTTTGAGAGTGATTTGCCAGCAGCAAGGTGCAGTATGAGTCGTCCATTTTTAAAGACTGGGTTAGATTACGCTGGACCAATAGCCATCAAGACAAGTAAACACAGAAACGCACCAGCGGACAAGGCATATATTGCAGTATTTGTATGCCTATCAATCAAAGCTGTCCACTTAGAAGTAGCAAGCAGCCTAAGCACCGAGTCATTTCTAGCAACCCTTAAATGATTTATATCGAGACGTAGAATAGAGGAAATTTGGTGTGATAACGGATCAAATTTCATTGGGGCAAATAAAGAACCACGGAGACTTAAGCAGCAGATAATTAACCAACAGCGAAACAGTTTAATTGAAGAATTTTTATTGCAGAAGAACATTAACTTTCATTTCAATCTACCTCGGGCTCCCAATTTTGATGGCCTCTGGGAGGCCACAGTGAAATCTGCCAAATTTCATCTTAAGAGGGTCATTAATGCCAATTTCACATTCGAGGAGATGACTACATTAGTTACTCAAATCGAGTCTCTATTGGATTCGCGCTCGCTCTGCAAAATTGACGATGATCCATCTAATCTACAGTTGCTAACACCTGGTCACTTCCTCATAGGTGCACAATTACTGCAATTCCAGAACCAGTATTACACAACATACCGATAAACAAACTATCGCGATGGCAAAATGTACAACGGCGTGTCCAAGGATTTTTTAGATCTTGGTCCCGAGATTATTTAACAACACTGCAACATCGCTATAAGTGGAGAACGAAGACTAAACAGTTAAAGGTCGATGACGTAGTGTTGATCAAAGAAGATAATGTATATCCAAATCAAGGGCTACTGGGTCGTGTACTTATCATTCATCCCGGAGCTGACGGCATTATGAAGGTTATAACGTTGAGAACCCCTCATAATGAAATAAAACGTCCCGCCAACAAATTAATTAAATTACCAGTCCGAGACAACTACAGCTTCCGGTTGTTCATCTTTATAAGAAAACAATAATAAAACGTCGACAAATAAAAATACGGAATCATTTATAGCAGTTTCCAGCAAATGGTCACCACGGAACGATTTTCATAATTTTCTCTCAGAAATTAGCTGATAGTATGCCCATCATAAAATCATATAGCCCTAATCCGAGAGATTTTTAGCTTCATCAAACCAGATGAAAAATTAAAGTAAACTACCCATCTTATGTATAAGTACCAGACCATGATGAAATTTCGGCAAGTTCCCACGGAACGATTTTCATAATTTTTTCTCAGAAACTAGCTGATAGTATGTCCATCATAAAATCATATAGCCCTAATCCGAGAGATTTTTAGCTTCATCAAACCAGATGAAAAATTAATGTAAACTACCCATCTTAGTTTCTCAGAAACTAGCTGATAGTATGTCCATCATAAAATCATATAGCCCTAATCCGAGAGATTTTTAGCTTCATCAAACCAGATGAGAAATTAAAGTAAACTACCCATCTTATGTAGAAGTACCAGCCCATGATGAAATTTCGGCAAGTTCCCACGGAACGATTTTCATAATTTTTTCTCAGAAATTAGCTGATAGTATGTCCATCATAAAATCATATAGCCCTAATCCGAGAGATTTTTAGCTTCATCAAACCAGATGAAAAATTAAAGTAAACTACCCATCTTATGTAGAAGTACCAGCCCATGATGAAATTTCGGTAAGTTCCCACGGAACGATTTTTTAATTTTTTCTCAGAAACTAGCTGATAGTATGCCCATCATAAAATCATATAGCCCTAATCCGAGAGATTTTTAGCTTCATCAAACCAGATGAAAAATTAAAGTAAACTACCCATCTTATGTAGAAGTACCAGCCCATGATGAAATTTCGGCAAGTTCCCACGAAACGATTTTCATAATTTTTTCTCAGAAATTAGCTGATAGTATGTCCATCATAAAATCATATAGCCCTAATCCGAGAGATTTTTAGCTTCATCAAACCAGATGAAAAATTAAAGTAAACTACCCATCTTATGTAGAAGTACCAGCCCATGATGAAATTTCGGCAAGTTCCCACGAAACGATTTTCATAATTTTTTCTCAGAAACTAGCTGATAGTATGTCCATCATAAAATCATATAGCCCTAATCCGAGAGATTTTTAGCTTCATCAAACCAGATGAAAAATTAAAGTAAACTACCCATCTTATGTAGAAGTACCAGCCCATGATGAAATTTCGGCAAGTTCCCACGGAACGATTTTCATAATTTTTTCTCAGAAATTAGCTGATAGTATGCCCATCATAAAATCATATAGCCCTAATCCGAGAGATTTTTAGTTTTATCAAACCAGATGAAAAATTAAAGTAAACTACCCATCTTATGTATAAGTACCAGACCATGATGAAATTTCGGCAAGTTCCCACGGAACGATTTTCATAATTTTTTCTCAGAAATTAGCTGATAGTATGCCCATCATAAAATCATATAGCCCTAATCCGAGAGATTTTTAGTTTTATCAAACCAGATGAAAAATTAAAGTAAACTACCCATCTTATGTATAAGTACCAGCCCATGATGAAATTTCGGCAAGTTCCCACGGAACGATTTTCATAATTTTTTCTCAGAAGTTAGCGGATAGTATGCCTATCATAAAATCATATAGATCTAATCCAAAAGATTTTTAGTTTCATCAAACCAGATGAAAAATTAAAGCAAACTACTACTATACTTACATATATGTTCCGTTAGTATTTTCTTAGTTTATTAAGGAACTATACATAAGCATGTAGATTTTAAAATTAGTTATATGTAGATTTTTTAGATAATGTTAGGATGATTTTATTTTACTCACATTTATTTTATACAAAAATGTATAGGCGGTTTAATTTTACTAGAGTTGCCTGATGAATTTTTTTCATTTCCTGGGATAAAATCACGGGATAACTTCACATCCGTCAAAATTTCGATTTGTTTAAATTGATCTCCATCGATTTATGGTTAACGTCGTTGATGGTGTATGGAATAGGTGCAATATTTACCGTACATAGGTTTGCAGAATTTGAGAAGAGGAGAACCAAAAATGTTTCTTTGTATTTATGAACAGTATTTATCGGGAAAAGACCATATGATAAAATAGAATAAATGCAAATATAATCTACATTCGGTGTAACGTAGTACGGCACGACACATTTTTCATCTTCATCTGCAATCTATTATCCAGAATGATAATCATCCAGTATCAGCATACTATCGCCGTCAGTATATGTTAAATAAACACGTGCTACTGCTCTCGGTGGAATATATAAGCCAATGATGTAAATAAACTTCTTGACGATTCTCAGTTTAATAGACAACAGTTTAATTGTGGGATTACTGTCAATAACCACACTTGCAATAGACGAGTGTAGAGCAATCATTAAAACGTCACCCCTGATTTAACACTTTTAAGTGTAGAACGATCACACCTACACACAATGTATTCTGCAGGGGAGTACTCCGAAGGAACATTGATTTTTGAACGAGTATTGGCTGATGGATCACATTCTTTCGTGACATTTTTATTTTGTGAACTGATAACCATTATTACAGCTGCGTGGAAAATGTTAAATACCTCGGGTCAACTATATAACAAATAATGAAAGCTCTAGTCACAACGATATATATATATATATATATATATATATATATATATATATATATATATATATATATATATATATATATATATAAATATATATATTTATAGTTAACAAATACAAAGGGCTGTGAGTATTCCGTGAACCATTAGTGTACATTTCCACCAAAAAGTTGGTTGTTTTTTTACATTGCACCTCACACGGATAGTATGCATTCTCACAAAAATTGCGTCTCAACACAAAATTTATTACCTACACATGCAAACATGAAACAACCGATTTGTAGAAAAAACAACCGATCTGTACTAATGAAGAGAACTTTTGCTGTTGTTTTTTTTACATTGGTACTAAAATATAAAATTTCCTCTAGGAAATTTTATGGACAACCCTTCAATTATTTGAAAAATGTCATTATCGTGTATTTTTGTTGCGACTAAAATTTAAATAAAATTTATTTATTTCTTTAAAACACTAATTTTTTATTAAACTTTAAACATTTTAGTTTTGCAACCATTTACAATAAATTTTTATGAACAAAATCAACGTTAAAATTCAAATATTTAAATTTATAATTCCAATACATAGAATTTCAATACACATACATAAAATTAAAATATTTCCCTTTGTAAAAAAAACAACCGATTTTTTGGTCGAAACCAAGAGTTATTCTATATTAGAACAGTTACATTGCCCTATCAACCAATTGAAACACGGCGTTGTTCAATTGGTAAACAAATAAAAACAAAAAAGATATTTTTTTGATATTCGTATTTCCGGCATCTCCAAAAGGAAGATATAATCGTGTTCACGTTCGTTCTAATAAGAAATACAAAAAATTGAGTTTGAAAACCTAAAAATTATATTAAACATAAAAATGAAAAAGGTATTATTAAAACTAATATGTGCGTGGTATTATAAGTAACATTGTTTTATTTTACTTTAAGGATATAGACTATACTGGAACAGGGCCAAGAAAAGTTTCATAATAAGCGTGCGTCCGTTATAAACATTCGAGATTCTACGTATTTATTCAAAACCTTTTTGAATTTTTCCGACCACAAGTTTGAATTTTAACCTAAACTACCTTGATCATCTCTTAAAGCTATGTAAAAAATATCCGTAATGATACAAATCTTTCTGTAGATTACAAAAATAAAAGTAGGAACTTAAATTTTTTAAGCAAAGCATTAAGATCCGATTGTAATTGTATGAATTGATGATTAAAAAGTCACATAAGACGGGCCAAAACAAATAATATTTATCAACATGCGCCAAATTCTATTTTCATAATAATTTTAAAAAGGATTGACTAATATAGACTATCTTAATTAAGCCATAAGCAAATTATAATGCCTTAACAAAGAAAAATCGTAAAACTTACTTACTATCCCTTATATAGTGCTAATTGAGTAACACTTAAATTTATTTAACGCTTAGTGTGAGGTTAAGATATGGAAATAATATTTTAATACAGACAATAATATAATATAATCACTGAAGGTCCGGGGGCATATAATATAACATACAGTATGATAATATAGTACTGTATATAAAAAGAAAATTTTTTGAGTTTTTTTTTTTTTTTTAAATATGCTGCAATGCAAGTACCAATGCAGATGAAGAAATAAGAAGCTATTTATAAATTGCATCAGGCAGATGTGGGTGCTGCTGCATATTGACCTTAAAAAGGTCTTAGACCTTGTTTATTTACAGTATGGAAAATTAATAATATTTAGTAACCTTGGATATGAGACGAATACATTTTATATAAAAATTAAAATTCTATTTTATTTACAGGGTCATTACAAAAAGACGGGATATTTTTTAATGCAAATATTTTAATTAAGTATCAACTACTGTAAGAGATGTTGGAAATTTAAAGATAAAAAAAAAAATCTTAAGAGTTTATTTAATAATCCAACTGTAGATTTGTATTATATCTGCTCTAGAGCCGAAGCTCATCGAAAGCCCTTCCTTATATTACCGGAACCAACTTATCTATTGTAGAAAATAAATTATAACATTTTACTGCGGAGATCATCTTACCCGTTATTGTAACAGTAAAAGTTCTTATGAATTAATCACCTAAATAAAATATTCTGAAGAAGCATTAAAATTCTAAAATGTATTCGGTTAGTTGGCATGCTGTGCTACAACATTTGAATTTGTATAAAAGAAGATAAGAAGTCATCATCCTACAATTTCTTTATATTTCTGCCACTTACACAATATCCATTTTAACGGTTTATCATACATTATCAATAAATTATAACACAGTAAATTTGCTGAGTTAAATTTTAATCTAATTTACATTTTTTATTTCTTTTTTTAGTTTTTATGTAAATGTCAATTCAATGGAGGTTTGTTTGTGATAAATAATCCATAATTGAACCTTATTCCTTCACAACAAGTTGGTTTCCGAGAAAAACACTCGACTGTAGAACAAGTTCATAGAGTTACGGATGTAATCGGAAAATCACTTAAATCCAAATAAATATGCTCCGGGATTATCCTAGATGTGTCCCGAGCGTTTGATAACGTATGGTATCAAGGGCTTGCAATTAAACTGCATCGGAATCTGCCAAAAGAAATTTATGAGCTATTGAAATCATATACATATTTCAGGCAGACACGAGTAAAGTATGAGAACGAATACTCTAAGAGAATAACAGCAGGAGTACCCCAAGGTAGTGTCCTCGGACTAATTCTTTATCTCCTATACACAAGAGACATGCTCGAAATGCTGATGCAACTATAGCAACATATGCTGATGATACTGCTACATTATTTATGGGAACCGCTCAGAACTGGACATTTTAAAACTGGATATTTTAAAATTGGATTTGACAAAACGAGATAAGGTGCAAAACTGGATATTTCAAAATTGGATAATTCAAAACGAGATATGGTACAAAAGGAGATATGGTACAACACTGGATATTTCAAAACAGGATATTTCGACATGTGATTTAAACTTAAAATGATTTTTTGGGAAAGTACTGGAATATGGCCAGTTAGGAAGGAACTCGACGAGTTCTTAACCGATTTTGATGAAATTCGATATGTAGGATAAAAATGGGATTTAAAATGATTTTTTGGGAAAGTTCTGGAATATGGCCAATTAGGAACGAACTCGGCGAGTTCATAACCGATTTTGATGAAATTCGATATGAAGGTTAAAAATGGAATTTAATAATGATTTTTTGAGAAAGTTCAGGAATATGGCCAATAAGGAAGGAACTCGGCGAGTTCTTGACCGATTATGATGAAATTCGATATGTAGGATAAAAATGGGATTTAAAAATGATTTTTTGGAAAAGTTCTGGAATATGGTCAGTTAGGAAGGAACTCGGCGAGTTTTTAACCGATTATGATGAAATTCGATATGTAGGATCAAAATGGGATTTTAAAATGATTTGTTGGGAAAGTTCTGGAATAAGGCCAGTGAGGTTCCATACTTGAATATTTCTAAGAATAGAAATAGAATTTTTCTTCATTTAATGTTTTTTTTCTTTAATTGTATAATTAAATTTGATTTTAAAACCTTTTTTGGGAAAACTCTGGAATATGGCCAATAAGGTTTCATACTTGAATAATTTTAAGAAGAGAGATAGAATTTTCCTTCACTTAATGGTTTTTTTAATTGCTGCTTTTCTCATCTTATTAAAATAATCATTGACTTGATCGAGTTTACTGTCAGTAAAATGTATCTTCATCTATTTTTTATCCTTATACTTAATATAACTTTTCTTCACTTTAGAGAATCTATATGAGAAAAATTAATTAATTTTCATCAACATTTTCATCCTACATATCGAATTTCATCATAATCGGTTAAGAACTCACCGAGTTTCTTCCTAAATGGCCATATTCCAGAACTTATCCAAAGAATCATTTTGAAATTCCATTCTCATCCTACATATCGAATTTCATCATAATCGGTTAAGAACCCACCGAGTTCCTCCCTAATTGGCCATATTCCAGAACTTTCCCAAAAAATCATTTTAGAATCCCATTCCCACCCTACATAAGGAATTTCATCATAATCGGTTAAGAACTCACCGAGTTCCTCCCTAATTGGCCATACTCCAGAACTTTCCCAAAAATCATTTTAAAATACCATTCTCATCCTACATATCGAATTTCATCAAAATCGGTTAAGAACTCACTGAGTTCCTTCCTAACTGGCCATATTCCAGAACTTCCTAAAAAATCATTTTAAGTTTAAATCGCATGTTGAAATATCCTGTTTTGAAATATCCAGTTTTGTACCAAATCTCGTTTTGTACCTTATCTCGTTTTGAATTATCCAATTTTGAAATATCCAGTTTTGTACCATATCTCGTTTTGTACCTTTAAAGGTACCTTGTTTTAAAATATCCAGTTTTGAATTATCCTGTTTCGTCAAATCCAGTTGTAAAATATCCAGTTTCGACCGGTACCCATTATTTATTTATTTATATTTATTTACCTACAGTTATTATACAAACGGTAAAAAATAAAAAATGGGTATTATATAATATTATAAAGTATAGTTAGTTTGTATGTAAGTGAGCGCAAATCTTTCAACAAAAAACACCTGAACAAAAACTTCCTGATTTATCAGTTGAAAACGAATTTTCCAAGCGTTTTCTACACATCAATTTTGTTTTATTTTATTGATGTTATGTCAAAAACGTCTCTATAGAAAGACCAACTAACATTTTCGTACACTGATACTACTACATATCCGCCTCAATAAAGTAGTATTGGTACCATAACAAATAACAAAGCAAAAATAACATAAAAAACTAACTATATTTGTGTTACTAAAAATATTTTTTTGTTTTTATTTTACTCTATATCTACCAATACCACATCAAAGAGACGCTTTGTCCCTTTGAATTTGAATAGTTGGTCTTTCTATAGAGACGTTTTTGGTTTTGCACGTGTTATAAAACTAATACATCAAAGATTTTTTTTAAATAAACAAAATAAAAGAATAAAGGCGCATTCGATTGGACTGAATTTACTGAACTATTGAATATATTGATGTGAATTAGTTAGTTCGATTCGATTTTAAAAAATAAAATAAAATAAACAATTACGAAAAATTAGCTTTAAAATATAAATTACAAAAATATTAGTAAAATGAAGATACTTCAACATAATCTTAAAATATTATTCATATATTGACATTTATCTGAAGTGAAGAATGTCAATCGAACTCAATATCAGTTCAGTCAGTTCAGATGAATCGAATGGCCATAAATGAAATTAACACACATCTCTTTAATTCATTTAGAGCCATCTTATGTTTAATAGTGAAAATAAAATTGACAAATATATAAAATGTGGTTTAAACGCACTGAAGAAATGCATATGACGTTTGAACTTTTTGAAATTCAAAAGTTTTTTGTTCATGAAACAAATTAGTTCAACATAGCTAAAAATTGCTAGAGATTTCTATTAATTGAGTGTAAAATAAATAATTGTGCAAGTTCTATCGTAAAATAAAACTGTGAGTGGTATCTTAACTCTAACATATTCCAAAAACTATAATAACACCGTAATACATTCCTTCTCAAAAAATGCTGAAAAAAATCGAAACTAGAAAGAAAAACATATCACTCAAGCAGAGTACATACTTTAAGGCTCAATGAAACTCAAGAACAGCGTGAAATTCGTATATCTTAAATTAAACTCAGTTAGTCGTGCTCGGTAGAGAAGCGTGGAGCGAGAATTACGTTAGCTAATAAAACGAACTCAATCAAAAATATGAGCTAAGAAGGAGGCACCTGGATTTTGTTGTGTTTCGGAAAAAGTGGTATTTCCTGAACTCGAAGAACTGCCAGAACCAATCAGGTGTCTGGAATTACATCCACTTTCCAAACATTTTTTCGACAACAAAAAAAGGTATAATACTTGTTTCAAATGACTTTTTTTGGTGCTAAAGAAGAGAATGTAATTTCATGCCCGCACTTTTAAAATTCATGAACAGATCTACAAAAACCCTGCGATAGACACGATGTAGTTTCAAGGGTTTTCAACCTCAAATTAAAAAAGCTTATAAATCTATTTACCAAAAATGAAATATTTGGTACAACAAAATGTTACCCGTAGTTAACACCGTGACAGAGTTGATTTCGGCAGTTTATCCAGGGATAGAAAATATTTTTCAGAAATTATATCAGTGGCTGTGCGAAAGAGCAATCGTTTTGCCATGAAACTCATCTGTGGAGAATATAGATCCATCGTTACTATAATTAATACGGAAGATGTAATCCGCAAGAATTCTTAAACAGTCTTAATCCCGCAGGCTTTCCACCACATAATATTAAATTGAAACTTGGTACTCCGATCATATTGCTGCGTAACCCAAGTTCACCCAACATGTGTAATGGCACCAGATTGCAGATAAAAGCAATGCGCAATAGCCTACTTAAAGCCATCATTCTCACAGGACCAGTAGTCCTATCCTTTCCAGTTTACAAGGACATAATTTCTAATTTCTTTCGCAATCACAATTAAAAAATCACAGGGTCAAACCGTTAAATACATAGAGAGTAGACTTGCGATCAGAATGGGTTTTTCACATGAACAATAGTATGTCGGTCTTTCAAGAATTGGAAGTTCCGATAACCAATGTATCATAATACCCGACTGCAATAAAAAAATATAGCTTATTCAGAAATTGCCTAAATAAAAAAGTATATTAAATGAATAAAATGAATTTTATGTTTACCCTGATAAACGAATATGATAAACGATATGATAATCAAAAATGAGAAAAACCTACACCCAAATTTTGTAAATAAATGTTTAAAATAATCGATAATGTCATCCGAAGATTGACAATAATAATGTCATCCGAAGATTGACAATCAGAAGGGGGGACGAGTCTCGACTAACAAGTGGTATAGACGCATTTGTTAGTCGATAGTGGAAAAATAAATAATTTAAATAGTGCAAGTGGAATTTTTCAGTTAAGTTTAGTGTTATAGAGTATTTAAACGTACAAAGTTTGTTTATAGTGTAGTGAAAGTAGAAAAACAGAAGAAAACTATTAAAATAAATGATTATTCTCTGTGGGCAATTAATGACGTGTCAATTAATGACATGGCAGCAAGTGGTAGAATTAAACGATTAGCTTGGTAGCAAAGACACAATTGATGTTTTTATTCACCAAATCAAACATTGAACTTAAAATGTACACTAGTGCAAATATACATGTGCATTAATAGGGCAATTTTTCAATTAGTTCTGCTGATCACCACCAGTTGTATGTTAGGGATAAACAATACGAGAAATGTGATATTCGTATGGGAAATTTACAAAATAAATTTTAGATTACATTTTGTTGTTATTTACCGTCATATTTTTAGTTACAAGTAAGTACTAATTAAATATTTTATTTATTTAGTTATAGTGTAAAACTGTTATAACATCACATAATGAAAGTTTTAATACATAATTTTGAGTTCTTATACAAGTAGCTCTGTTCTGAAGAAAGTTAAATATGCGTTTAATACTATGTATTTCGTAATAAAACAAACATTTAATATGAAATGCATGTTAAATTTTCTTCAAAACAGAATTACTTGTATAAGAACTGAAAATTCTGTATTAAAATTTTCATTATTCGATGTCATCATTTTTACGCTAAAACTAGATAAATTGTGTGTCTAATAAGTTTGCACTTGTAAGTAAAAATTTGATGGTAAACAACAACAAAATGTAATCTAAAACTTACATTTTAAATTCTCATTTCCTTTTTGACTCGAGTATTTAAAATAATAGGCATTGGACCAACAGAAAAAACGATTGAACATTTTTGTTTCTAAAATCTTTTTATTTTTAATAAAAATGCATTTTGAAATCAATCCCACAAATGTTTTGCTTACATGAATAATATGCTTTATTCTAAAAAATGGTTAACTTTACTGTTGAATTGAGGCCTAAAAACAAACGAAATTGCACATATTTTTATTTAAATACATTAAGTAAAACCGTTTTCACGAAAAAAACTTATCTGATTAGTTTAATTTCCTCCAATCCATTTATAATTTTTATGTTTTTCACGTTAGGATAAACACGTTTTCCCATACAAAACTATGACATTTCAATATTCATCCCTTACGGTGTCGCATTTTACGACCAAAATTGTAACTAAAAAATTGCCCTATTGGAATAGGATCTGTCAAATGTTAATTGGGTTGATTGTTATATGCTTTATATGATATGTATTATGTTTTTATATTTAATTTTATTTGTATATTTTAAAAAAAAAATTATTTTGACAATTTAATTTAATTATTATTATAGAATTATTAAGTTATATTATTTTACACATTTTTTTGGTTTTGTTATTGTTTATAAATGCGAGTGTAATTTTGGTTGTTCCTTTAGGCATGGCGTTGCGTTTACGGGGCAGTTTACAAAGGCTTTGTAATGCTAGACTGTTCGTGGCGTTACACTGAAGGCGCTTTTATGGTTGCGTTCGTTCGAATTTTCTTCAGTATTTTTTTTCACAAGAGTTGGTTCAACATTTGTTGGGCGTGCATTTTTGTTCATTGAAGAGATCGGACGTGTTTTAGTTGGATCTCTTCATTTTTTTTTGAAATTTGTTTTTGTGGTTTATTTGTGCAGTTTGTGAGTGTGTGTATGTGTGTGTGTGTGAATCGGGTGATGGGGTGGATGTTGGACTCAGTGCATAATTTTTGATTGTGCATTTTTATTTTATCTGATAGTTTGAGAATTTTAGTTATTTTTGTGTTCGTGGTAAACGATTTTTTTTTTTTTGTTTTTTTTAGCACGGGATAGATATATGTATTATCGTTGTAGGTTGTTATAGTATACAGCTATATGTGTATATGTGCACAAATGTTTATTATATATTTCATTTTATGTGTTTATGTGTATATGTGTGTGTGTGTGAATGTGTATGTATATATGCATATATATATATATATATATATATATATATATATATATATATATATATATATATATATATATATATATATATATATATATATATATATATATATATATATATATATATATATATATATATATATATATATATATATATATATATATATATATATATATATATATATATATATATATATATATATATATATATATATATATATATATATATATATATATATATATAGGGGTGTATGGAAGTGGGATTCATGTAGGGCTTACAATTTAAGGGATTTAGTAAAAACGGAAAGCTGTTTAGTTTAAGAAGTAATTGTTTTGTGAGTGTCATTAAAACATAATTTCCTGAATTGGAGGTACCGTGGTTTTTGGTTTTTCAAGTGTTTGTTGCGTCTAGTGTTCATGTGTGATGTGTTTCGATTGTCGTTGATGGCATCGTTCGTGTTCATCGATTGTGTATTGAATCACGGTGTCATGGCCTGTTGTTGTTGAGGTTTATGAGGCATCCTATATAGTATGTGTGGATTATGTATCACTACATGTTTTTGTTTTTTATTTTTGTTTTTATTATAGTGAACTCTATTGTCTCTGTAATAGAAAGGGTATTTTTTTTCTTTATATCATTCATGTCTGATTGGATCTGATTGAATAGGTTCCTATTAGAATGTTCCTGTTGATTGTCAGTTATGTGGAAGTGTCGATGTGTGTTCCCGGTTTGAGGTGCTGGCGTGAGGTGTGGACATGGACATTGCTTGGAATTGCCTATGACTGGACAGGTTGGGGATGGTTGTGGGATGTGTGATTGGGAATGGCTTTGGTTTTTTCGTGACAGGGGGGGGGGGTTGGGGTTTGTGTAAGTGTTTTAGTTTGTGTTTAATGTTTTTGTATTTTAGATTTGCATTTGTTGGGTATGTTTTATATTTTCAAAAAAAAAAATTAAAAATACATTTTTTTATAATTTATGTGTTCATATTTTGTATAACGTTATATGGTCGTTCAGCGAACGTATTTTAAATCGTGTTATTGACAATGAAACATTTTGATTGTTTTCGATTAATTTTGATCACTTTTAGCCAGCAAGAAAGGTATGTATTTTGGACTGTCACGATTTTATTGCCATAGTCAATGAGCGCAATAAAAGGGGGAGCGGATGATGCATTTTATTTCGATTTGTTTATTGCCCAAACGCGGAGAAGTGTGAATATGTAACAAATGTAAGGAGTCACCCGGTTTGACTTTCATTTATCCGCTGCACGAAATGTGGAATTGGGTTTTGTTGTTGTATGAGGAGTGGAGTCGCAAAGTGTAGATAATTAAAATAAAGGTTATAGGGTGGTCAGTGGGATTGAGTGATTTTGTTGCATAGCATAGTTGCAATATTGTTGTGGTTGTTGTTGTTTCTGTGGTGCCATAGATTCTCTATGGGATTAAGATCGGGTGTTTATGGTGACCAGTCTATGGTTTCTTGACCGAAGTCTTCAAGAAGTTTAGTTGTAGATTTGTTTTTGTAGATTGGAGCGTTACCTTACAGACCATTTCTTTAAGTTGTTGTCGCCGATCTAGTGAAACTAGGCTATTGACATTCAGAGAAATGCATTGAAGTTGTTCTAGCATGAAGGGCCTGGGAGTGAGGAAACGAATTTTAAGAAGGCAAACCGTTTTTCAACGATATTAGATGATGGAACCCGATCGTATTCGACGTAGAAGTGGTCGTATCTTTCTTTGAGGTCAGCGAGGTTAATACCAAATAATTGATAGTCACCTGACACTGGTTGTAATTTGCTGGATGTTGTTCACCGCAGTTAACACATTCTGCGGGTTGTCGGTTCTCTGTGGTGTTCCTGCAGTATCCTCTTTCATGGGTTACCTTGCATTTTATGCAAAGGAAACCTCTACCGCAATATAACGCTGTGTGGCCAAATTTCTGGCAATTTCGGCAATGAGTCACCTGGGTTCGACCACCCTTCTTCTCCCAAGTGGCTTTGTAATGGCTCATGTGCTGAATAGCTAGTAAATTTTCGACAAGCGTTTCTTTGTCGATAACTCTTTGAAACAGCGGCATCGGGGAATAAGTGATTCATTTCCCTTGTTTCTTCTTGAAGGTCATCTGCGAGACCTTGGCGTCGATGTGGTGAATCTCTCGAAGATTAAATTCTATCTCTCTTGGATCCAGAAAAGAATGAGCTCCTCGCATGACATAAAGCAATTTGTGTGATATTAAATTTGGTCTTCCGTCATTTGATTTTATGTTTGCGTCCAGTCAAGCTTTTCAGTGGTGATGACGGAGACTGATTTTCTCGTGCATCTGAATGTGTCTCTTCCCTTTGCTGTGGTAATTATTTGCCGTGTTGTTTCCGCCATTTTCTCAACAGGTACGTTGTGCAGAATGACTGGCGGTGGTCATTTTACAGTAGCCGTTTTTGCGATACGTCTCGTACTCGCAGAGCTTATGCTAGAAAAAGTCGTCTAGCATAGCTTTAATCTCTTCTTCAATTTTTTTTGGCTTTTTGGCAGCCCTTTTCGAATAAATTGTTTCGGGAACAGCTGTAATCGAGGTTTCCTCTTCGCCAGATTCATGGCCTCGTTTGCTGGATAGCACTGGCAAGGTTATTGAATCTGGCTCATTTTGGATATGATGTTTGCGGTTCCTGCTGGCACAGAAAGCTACACTGCATCAAGCTGGTCAACATTTTAAGTTGCTCCGAAAGCATACGTATTTCACTTTCCATTGCGATAAGTCGCTCGGCTTGTTGGCGATTTCCTTTTTTGCCTTTCATTGTGCACTTTTAAATTATGAATATGAATATGAATATGAATATATATATTATATTGCACAAATTACTTCACTCACACAATATTATAGCACGAAACAAAATAAAAACAAAACTTCGAAAAATATTATTTAAATTGAACACTAGAAATGTAATAACTTAAAAAACTTAATCACTTTATGTCACTTTAAAAACTGAAAATTTAGCAAAAACGGTCACACGTTATAATTAGACTCACAAAAACTTGGGTTTGCATAAAACTTTGAACCGTTGAAATATTTTAACTTTGTTTTAAGAAAAACAGGTGAATTCTTTATTTTTATTAAAACAAGGTTCCTTATTTCGTTTTCATAAAATTAAAAAAAGAATAATTATATTGTGATAAAAGTATGCAAATACAGTGACAGAATGGTATTTTCACGCAACAACATTATTATACCATGAAATAATGGCTTGGAGAAATTAGTCCATTAATAAATTTTGTACTAGGGAACTTTTTTTTCAGTTTACAGTTGAATAGTGGCACACTGGAGTTGCTGATAAGAGATGACAGAAAACAGAATGCAGAGCAGTTCAATAAAATTGTGATTGTCTTATGCTAGTAGAAGTTTAGCTACCGGGAAACCGGACTACATCTGTCATTACTGACATACCTTTCCTTTTCCTATTTGATTGATTGATTGATTTTGAATGTACTGCCAAGCATTAAGCAGGATATCCCGGAAAGCGCCGGGCCCACAGTACACCCGTTTTTACATATACTTGGAAGGATATGGAAGGATACTAGTTCAATTATTGAGATCGACCCGGTTACAAACACCTTGGCGGCCAATAGTTAGTAAATTTTTGTGGGTTAGGGAAAGGAAAAGCATGTTAGTTATGACATAATTGGTCCGATTTCCCGGTAGCCAATATTCAAACTACTGTTAGTGTAAGACAATCACATTTTTGTTGTAATGCTCTGCACTCTGCCATCTCTTATCAGCAACTCCAGTATGCCGCCATTCATCTATAATCTGCAATGGCACCCAGAAAACAATATCTATTAATTAATTAATTGCTCTTAGCCGTAACCTGTAATAAATTGAATTAATTTTTAATCTGAAATTACAAATCCATTAATTCCCAATACAATAACAATAATATAACTCCTACAAGTCATATCCTGTAATAAATTGGATTAGTTTTTGCCTGAAATTTACAATTAATTAAATTTTAACATTTATAGAAATATGAAATTATAAAAATTATAAATAATATAAATTAGAAATTTGGAAATTCAAAATCCTAAAATGCCTAAAGGAAGGGGGCGTAAAAGAAATACAATGCCTAAGGAAGACTACGCTTGTGCAAATAGACCCTTTGAGTACAGGAAAATCTGTTCTAAGTGAGATAAACAGTATGTAAGAGGAATAAAAATTAGTGTCAAACTGTACACAAATGGCTTTGTGAAGCGAATGTAAAAAGAAGCCAGAAGAATAAAAAAAAAACGGCTAAACTTTGCTCGTACCTATTTAGCAAAACCTGCCGAGTCTGATGGATAGTTTTATGAAACAACGAATCATTCTTTTCTTTAGATGGAAGCTACGGAAACAAATTTTTTTTTGAGCATCTCAGACATAGGCGGAAATAAGGCATTCGTTTGTAAGCATGTAATCAACCAAAAACTAGCTCCAAGATTCGAGAGAGATTTTCGATTAGTAATTGAAGCTTTAATATTTGACAAATTAACACAACAACTATCCGAGACAAATGTCGATACAACCAAATGGACTTATCTGCAGAATATACAACTAGCAGATCCATATTATTACCAAGCTCAATCAATCGATCTGGTACTAGGGGCAGACTACTATCCATCAATAATAAAAAACAGCATGATAAAAGGCGGATGCCAAGAGCCAAAATAGAACAACCATGGTATCGACTAAAGAAATCGAAGAACAATTGAGCTTGTTCGTGCAATAAGACAACATTCCTGAGGAGCGAAGCAGCACAGAGGAAGAGGATAAGATTGAGGAGTTATTTCAAGAAACAGTGGGACGATATCATGATGACCGATATATAGTACGAATTCCATTTAAGGACAACCACGTCAAACTAGGAGAATCGCGTAAAAAGGCCGTTGCAAGATTATTACAAACCGAAAGAAGATTTTTGAAAGATTCTGCTTACAAAGAACTTTATTATAAATTCATGCAGGAGTACATTGATTTAAAACACAACATAAAAGTACCAAAATGGGTGAACACTGTTCAGGATCATGATCAGCAGCTGTTATAAATAGAATCGATAATGTAGATTGACATTGAAAATCAAAAAATTAAAAGAAAATCAAAAAAATTACAATTACGTAATTGTACCGAAAAACGTTATAAAAAGTCAAACATTAAATATTTTTGACTCACTTGTGTTTTGGGTAGCAATACGGCATAATCAACTGTATAAAAATAAATAAAATTATAATATTGTTGTAATTTTTGTGAAAGAATTTGGTTTTAGTTGGTCAAAAGAAATAAAACATTGGTCCTTCGAGCCGGATCATCGGAAAAACCAGCATTTTTATATCAGGAATTATACGAGCCGCTGATCCATCGAGATATCTTGATTAATACCAATTAAGATAGACATTTTGGAAATAATTAATCTGTTTACGAGACATCGGAAACCACATCATCATTTTTAACCTAACCTAAAATTACACGTGGTTAATTCAGCTATCGAGGAATAGTTTTGTTTTGAGGAAAACCACGCGGTTTGAAAACATCGACTGAGGGAAAACGCGAGTATTATTTATTATTTTTATATCACTATATAGTAATTTATAATTCACCAAGATAAACTATAGTAAATTCACCAATATAAACTATCGTATAGTGAGAGTGAAGTTTCCGATTGCTAGTGAAAATTTGTGAAAAAATATATCAGACACGTTATATAGTGTTTTATATTGATAGACTATTCATACTTGGTTTTGTTCCCGCGTATTGCTGTGTATTTAATATCAACCAATTGTAAATATTTTACATCGACTTTTGAAATGGAAGCCCTGAAGGGAAAGAGATCATATATTAAGGGCCAAATTACCAGAATTGAGAATTTTGTTCGCACAATTAAGGATGATACAAACATAGATGAATTGTCGGTTAGACTGGAGAAGATACACCAACTACATAAAGATTTCGTTGATGTCGAGTATCAGATGATAGAATTGTCGGATATCGTGCAAACTGACATCGAAACTGTAGATGCTCAATACTATTCTATCGTGCCTACATTACAAGGTGCCATAAGGAAGAAAAACGCAACTGATCCAACGGTATCACATTTAGAACTAACATTAAATACGACGCAGTCGCCGACTAAAGATTTTCGTTTGCCGCGTACCACCATTCCCCCATTTGATGGGAATTACAAGGAATGGCAGTCGTTTTACGATCTTTTTGGTTCCACCGTGCATGAGAACGTAAACCTTTCTCCGGGCCAAAAGTTTCAATATCTCAAGGGACTTCTGAAGGGCGAAGCATTAGCACTAGTTCGCCACTTCCCCATTAACGATGCAAATTATATTGAAGCGTATCAGAAGCTTTGCAAGCGATATGATAAAAAGCGATACATAGTAGAGTCATTCATCCAAACCTACTTTGCCCAACCCGCCATAACCCAAGCCACATCACAATCTATCACCCGTTTACACGACACTTGCGATGAAGTAGTACGGGGACTTAAAGCTCTTGGACCTCAAGTGGAGAGTCGAGACCCTTGGCTAATATATGTAGCAACACAAAAATTAGATCCTGAGACCAGGAAGATGTGGAAGCTGGAAACAACTGAAGTATAATATCCCACTATTGATAATCTTTTATCAGTGTTAAACAAGCGGATGGATTCCTTGCAAGGGGTTAAATCGGAAAGCCGAGGAAACCGAATGCCGACAAAACAAGAACAGCATTCAAGAGCAATGCACACCGCTATAGCGGTGATTTGTGCATTTTGTGGTAAGAACCACCATTTAACTGATTGTGTTAAATTTTTAGAACTTGACATACAACAGCGTAGAGAATATGTCAAAAGGAATTCCAGATGCTACAACTGCTTAAATGATAAGCATATGGTGTTTCAATGTAAATCAAGGAAAAGATGTAATATATGCCAGAGGAAACATAATGATATTTTACATTTGGAAGCCAATGCAATTACCCCTGACTCAACTATATGTGGTCATGCCAATTCGGTAAGTAACGCAATTCTTCCAACAGTGCAATTAAAAGTAGAACGTCATAATGGAGACTGGCAAACATGTCGTGCTCTTTTGGACTCCGGATCGCAAGCATCCTTTGTAACTGTGGAATGTTTTCAGCGTCTCGGACTAAAAAAAGAAAATGGAAGAATTTGGATACAAGGGCTCAATGATGTTGCTTCTGGTATGTCAAAAGGTTTAGCAACCATATTAATAAAACCAAGGTTCCAAGATGATAAATACAGGATTTCAGCCCGAGTTTTGATAGTTCCAAGGATTTCCTCATATCAACCTTCAATTGTAGAGTTGAACAAATTTCCAAATGTTGGTAATATTAAACTTGCCGATCCGAATTTTAATAGAGAAGGCAACATAGATATTTTGCTTGGCAGTGATTTATTTTTTGAACTGCTTAATGATGGCAAAAAATATATTCCCAGGTCCAAACTTACTGCCCATAATACAAAATTAGGATGGGTAATAGCCGGCGCGCCAATTGAAGCTGAAGGTGGCAATAAGAGTTCAGTTAATCTCCATTTAGACATTGACCTTACACTTCGGAAATTTTGGGAACTGGAGGAGATTAAAGATGATGTTCCTTACACTGAGGAGGAGAAATTTTGTGTTGAGCACTATAAAAAAACTGTTCAAAGGGCGGATGACGGAAAGTATATCGTCAGTCTACCGTTTAAGTCTGGGCTACCGAGTTTAGGTCATTCTAAAGGAATGGCAACAAAACGAATGTATCAATTAGAGAAGAAATTTGTGCGTGATCCTTCGTTTAAATTGAAATATAGTGAGTTCGTGGATGAATATCAAAGCCTTGGACACATGGAGATAGCAAAAGATGTAGGTGTAAATCAGTATTTTTTACCACATCATGGAGTGACCAAAGAGAGCAGTACAACCACAAAGTTGCGCGTTGTATTTGATGGATCAGCCAAATCATTTCAAGGGAACTCACTGAATGACGAATTGGCAGTGGGACCAAGGGTGCAGTCAAGCTTAGTGGAACTGCTACTCAGATTTCGGATCCATAAAATTGTGTTCACTGCAGATGTGGAAAAAATGTTTAGGCAAATTTGGTTCAACAAAAGGGACAGCGAATACCAAAAAATCGTGTGGAGAAAGGAACCACATGAAAAGCTACTAGTTTACAAGTTACTTACTGTAACGTACGGTACGTCGTCTGCTCCATTTTTAGCAACGCAAACACTAAATCAAATTGCGTTGGATTACAAGGCAGAATATCCAGAGGCGGCAGAAGTAATACAGCACGACTTCTATGTTGATGATCTCATGTCCGGAACCAATAATTTGAGCGATGGTAAAATAATTGTCCATGACCTAATCAACATGTTAAGAAAGGAAGGTTTCAATCTTCGAAAGTTGTCGTCCAATAGCGAAGAACTCATGGACATTATACCAGAAACGCACCAAGATACATCAATCGTGGATATCGTAGATGACTCCCAGGCTATTTCTATACTTGGAATAAAGTATTCTCCCAGAAATGATACTTTTCAATACAAGGTAAAGTTAGAAGACCATGAGCTCACAAAGCGCTATATGTTATCAGAGGCGTCCAAAATTTTTGATCCGATTGGATGGTTATCGCCCACTGTAATCAGGATAAAGATTATTTTTCAAAAATTGTGGCTAATCGGTATCGACTGGGATGATCTTCTACCGGAACCCATTTTTCAAGAATATGCAGTAATTAGAACCAACTTGAAGCGACTAGAAGACATCACAATCAATAGATGGCTGTATACAGAGGGAGAAGTAGAATTGCACGGATTTGCGGATGCTTCCGAATTGGCATATGCTGCGGTCATTTATAGTAGAGTGAAGACTAAAGATGGGTACAAGACAAATATAGTTACTGCAAAAACAAAGGTGGCACCAATAAAGGTGATCAGCATTCCACGCCTAGAACTTTGTGCTGCAACATTACTAACAAAATTAATGATGTCCATCCTGGAAATGTTTAACAACAAGATCACTATAAATTATCAGTTGTGGACAGATTCCACGATAGTGTTAAGTTGGTTGTCATCATGCCCAAGGAGATGGCAGACGTATGTGGCTAATAGAGTATCATTTATATTGCAACACACCAACCGAAGTCACTGGAATCATGTATCGTCAAACGAAAACTCGGCTGATTGTGCTTCGAGAGGTTTATTTCCGGAAGAGTTAGTGAATCACGAGTTATGGTGGAATGGTCCTTATTGGTTGAAAAAAGTAGAGGAAGAGTGACCAAGTCAAATTAAGCTAAACGCAGAATTATCTGAAGCAGCATTAAGAGAACAAAAAAAGAAGTCGGTAGTATTGAGCAACATAGTTGAAGATGACAGAAACGATTGGGTTTCCAGACTCATTGAACGTAGTTCAAAATTTACTAAGGTGGTATTCACTATTAGCAGAATACTGATGCTGTTTAGGAGCAGATACAAGGGCAAGGCAATTGATAATTTTGGGTTTTCGAGACTTCAGAATAATGCCAAGATTGATGCGTTCAATTTCGTGATTCGACGAGTGCAAATGAACACATTTTCATCAGAATTAAATGCGCTCACCAACAAAAAACCAATTTCTAAACATTCGAAATTAATCTCCCTATTTCCTTTTGTAGACAATTTTGGTGTATTACGAGTTGGAGGTAGATTGTATAATGCGAATATTACATTTGAAATGAAGCATCCAGTTATTTTACCAGCAGGGCATCATGCGACATTATTAATAATACGGGACGAACATCTCAGACAATTCCATGCAGCCCAAACAGTTTTAATGTCCACGTTAAAACAAAAATTCCACATACTCAGATGCAAGGATCAGATTCGAGCAGTCATTGGACGATGCGTCAAATGCGTTCGGTTGAAAGCTAAACAACAACAGCAATTGATGGGTCAACTACCGCAATCCAGAGTAACATATCAGCACCCATTCTTTTCCACGGGTGTGGATTATGCAGGGCCTTTGTATATCAAAGCATCCAAACTACGAGGGGCCAAAATAATTAAAACTTATCTGGCACTCTTTGTGTGTATGGCAACCAAGGCCGTGCATTTGGAATTAGTAGGTGACATGACAACGGATGGTTTTTTGGCTGCGTTGAGACGTTTCCATGCGAGGCGCGGCATTTGCAGTCACATATATAGTGACAACGGTACGAATTTTGTAGGTGCCCAAAAGGAAATACAAGAAAATCTAGAACGGGTATCTAAGGCTGAAGCATTCATGAGGTACATCACTACGAACCATATCGAATGGCATTTTATTCCACCGGGTGCTCCTAACTTTGAAAGTTTATGGGAGGCAGGCGTTAAATCAACAAAGTTTTACTTGAAGCGAGTAATTGGAGATTCACGACTCACTTATGAAGAAATGTTGACATTACTAGTCGAAATTGAAGCAATTCTTAATTCGCGACCACTTAGTGAAATGTCAGTTGAGGAAGTAGATCCTCTAACACCAGGTCATTTTTTAATTGGCCATCCGATTAATTTAATACCGGAACCCAATCTTCTACCATTAAAGGAGAATCGGCTATCACGTTGGCAGCACATTCAAAAAATGGTGCAGCACTTTTGGCAGAGATGGCACAAGGAGTATATACTAACACTACAGCAACGCCATAAGTGGAAATATCCCACAATGAATCCAAGAATCGGAGATCTGGTAGTAGTAATGGACAACGATGTACCACCAACAAAGTGGCTGATGGGGCGTATTATCACGGTGTTTCCCGGTCAAGATGGTTTAGTACGAGTGGTAAACATCAAAACGAAACAGGGCGAGTTAAAACGACCAGTCACTAAAATATGTATTTTACCTTCTGGCTCTGTTGAGCCAACGGGCGCGGGATGTTCAGGATCATGATCAGCAGCTGTTATAAATAGAATCGATAATGTAGATTGACATTGAAAATCAAAAAATTAAAAGAAAATTAAAAAAATTACAATTACGTAATTGTACCGAGAAACGTTATAAAAAGTCAAACATTAAATATTTTTGACTCACTTGTGTTTTGGGTAGCAATACGGCATAATCAACTGTATAAAAATAAATAAAATTATAATATTGTTGTAATTTTTGTGAAAGAATTTGGTTTTAGTTGGTCAAAAGAAATAAAACAAACACTAGAACAATTGGACAAAAGTGTATGGTCCACAGTTCCTGGCAACAACAACATCGCAATGGGATACAACGTTGACCAACGACTCAGAAGTCAAGCCACCGGAAGTGCAGCAGTTCCAACCAGAGCTGGAAGAAAAAGTAATTCTAGTGACCATTACAAAGGAAGCACACTCCCTCTCAAAAGTATTTACCAACGTTTCGGCATACAACAAAATAAGGCGCATAGAATTATAACAGCGCAAGAATTACAGCGTGCGGAAACGTTAGTTTTAAAACTAAGCAAGGCCCAAAACTTCGGCCAAGAAATTACACTCATAAAAAAAACTAAAAGATTATGCAAGGATAATAAGCTGTCGTCACTAAACCCAATATTGGATGATAAAGGGCTATTACGTGCGATGGGGCGTTTGCAAAACTCAAACTTGTCTTGCGACAGCAAACAATCCATAATTCTAAGTAAACATAACATAATCACACAAAAGATCATCGAGGAAGCTCATAGCAAGACATTGCATGGCGGCACACAAGTAACGTTGCCACTCCTGAGGAACAAGTACATGATACTCGATGATAGACGCGCTGTGAGCCAAGTAATAAAAAAAATGTATAACATGTTTTCGCCACAAACAAACCAACATGGAACAGTTGATAGGCGAGGTACCACCATCAAGAGTGAGGCCGGGAAGACCGTTCGCAAAAACGGGAATCGACTATGTAGGGCCCATCCAACTAAGAACTTCCCCGGGCCGAGGCTATAAGGCATACACGGGATATACCGCACTATTTATATGCATGATGACAAAGGCCATTCATATCGAAACAGTAAGCAACTCTACAAAAGGGTTTATTGCTGCGTATAAGCGGTTTATACTACATGGTCATGGCGTCACTACCAAGTGATATATCAACCATACTCGCCAGTGAAGGAACAACCTGGCATTTTATAACACCGCATACCCCTCATTTCGGAGGCTTATGGGAAGCCGGAATAAAATCGGTTTTTCACCTTAAAAAAGTGAAAGGAGAAACAACACTCAAATTTGAAAAATTATACACCGTCATCACTCAAATCGAAGCAGTACTCAATTCTCGACCCTTAACCCCGCTCACCAATGACGCCTTGGACCTAATAGCATTGACACCAGGTCATTTTTTAATTGGGGATTCTCTAAAGGTACTCAGCAAGCGTAGACATCGATAAGATAACACTAAGAACAAGATGGCACTTGGTAGAAAAAATGGTACAAGATTTCTGGAAACGATGATCATCAGAATATCTACACCAACTACATCAACGGAATAAGTCGACAGGTATTCAACCTAATTTAATGACCAATGACCTAGTTCTATTAAAGGATGACCAACTACCTGCCACACGAAGGTAGTTAGGACGGGTTCTTCATACTCACGCCGGAACTGATGGTTTAGTGCGAGCAGTCACAGATAAATATAAGGAGGCAATCTACAAGCGGCCAATAGCGGAACTATGCAAGCTACCAATCAACGATCGAACCGTAGAAACAGAGCCTATACAAACAAGTCAACTGGCGACCGATGTAACACCCAAGAATAGCATACCGAGAACCAGTCGAACCTATAGCACTACGCCTAGACAACAACCAAGCCGACGTGCCAAAAACATAGAAAAAAATAGAAAAAAATGAATCTTATAGCAATAACAATGTTATCAGTTTGCTGTCTATTAGGAGTCGCAAAGGGCAGCATCCGAATTTATCCGTTTGCACAGTCCGCCGGTATATATTTCGAGAGTCTACCGGTATATAAAACAGTCCACCGGTATATAAACTAGAAGTTGTAGCGATGGAGTGGACTTTAGTAATTCAGTACAACATAAGCACTTACTGGAACGAAATTGAGAACATCGAATTAGCTCACAAAGAACTACAGGCACTTTGCAAGGAACTGTCTAGATTGAATTGCAATATTCTAAACCAACTGAAATGGCAATTAAGAAACCTAATGGCGGATAATGAACTTCTGCAAGCTAGTAACAAGGGACGATCACGCGTAAGGGGAGATCTAGGAGACACGATGGGTGTCATATTAGGGGAAATGTTTGGAATACTCACACAACGAGAGGCCCTCGAATATGAAGATCGGTTCAAGAGAATTAACAACAATGAGCACCATCTACTAGCACTAGTTAAAAATCAAACATCCTTGATCGATAATACCATCACAAACCTTAAAATTAATACAAATTAGACTGAGAAAAATTAATAAACATTACAAATCCCTCTTGTTATATATCTATACCTACTATCAGGCTACCCAATAAGAAGCTTTATTTTGAATAGCCTGCTTTTTGGGCCGCTGTCAATGTTGAAGCTTGCCTCTTTTGACATTTGACAAGTAAAAACTACGCCATTACTAAAATGGTACGATACACGCTTCAACAACGCATTGAAATTGTTAAAATTCACTACAAAAATGGTGAAAATTTTGCAGTCACAGTTGGCAAATTAAAGCACTTTTTGGTCATCGTGAAGCACATTCTTGGCAGGTAATAGTGAAACTGGTGGAAAAGTTTGAGCTGTTGGCACAAGTTAGTGATGTGAAGAATCGAAACCGTGTGCGTTGCTCAAGAACAACTGAGAATATTGCTGCTGTAGCCCGTAGTGTTGAAGAAAACACGTTGGACCTTACTTTTTCGAAAATGAGGCTGGTGCAACTGTCACGGTGAATGGGTTGCGCTACCGAGCTATGATTAATGATTTATTGGCCGGAATATAAAGATATTGATGTGAACTTTTTATATTTTTTTTTAACAAGACGGCGCTATGTACCACACAAGCAACGAAACAACCGCAATTTTGCAAGAAAGGCTTCCTCCTTTGAGGTGATCACAATTGGCCACCGAGATCCTGTGATTTAACACTTTTAGACACTCTTCTTTGGAGCCACGTGAAAGATAAGGTCTATGCGAATGCTCCACCTTCAATTCAAGACCTTACAGATGAATTTCGTGAAGACATCGAGGACATCGCAGCAAATACGCGAATTGGTCATGGAAAATTTCATGAAAAGGATATGGTGCTGTAAGTGTAGGTGTGGCGGCCATTTGGCTGATATCGCTGTCAAACATCAATGGCATACTTCTTTACAATGAAATAAAAATTCATTGATTTCTCTAAAAAACACTCGTTTTTTAATATCAAAATGAAACCTCTTATTGGGAAACCTTTATAATAATATATATAAATAGTATTTCAGACTATACACTTTTATCAAAACCTTATATACCTTATATACCAATACTCACTTACATAAGCCAAAACAAAACAAAATACAAATTATAAAATATATACAACAAAACATGTAAAACAAAACGTAATTAACAAACGGGAAATTTGTATATATTATAAGTGAGTATTGGTTTTGATTATATACCTGTTACTTGTACCAAAAACGTCTCTATAGAAAGACCAACTATTCAAAAATTTAAAGAGACAAAGCGCCTCTTTGATGTAGTATTGGTTGTGTACAGATATAGCCAAAACCAACACTATTGTATATTATACAAGCCATGAAGCTTGGCTAAGTAAAACATATTATGACTACTATTTGGTGTATGTGTTAGTGAATTTGACTACAGTAAAAATCGAAACAAAAAATTATATTTTGCACTGTCCATTCTGCTCTAAATTCATAGTATATAGTATAGTATATAATGAAGTAAATAATAATAACAATACTTCTCTCTCTCGTTAAATAATAAATTTGTTTTTTGCTTTGTCATAAAGAGTTCAACATACTGTTGTTCCATCATTCGTATTCATTTTTTATTTACATCAAAGCATATAATAAAAGTATATACAAATTATACTACGTCACAACACTTATACTTAGGTATAGTAGTCCCTTTTTGGCATAAGTATCGCAACTTCATGGCTTGTATATACATTTGTGTAGGTTTTGATATAGCGTAAAACAAAAACCAAAAACGTCTCAATATAGAAAGACCAACTCATTTTTTCGTACACTAATACTACTATATATCCGCCTTAATAAAGTAGTATTGGTAGCAGAACAAATAACAAAGCAAAAATAAAATAAAAAAAGTAACTATATTAGTGTTAGTAAAAATAATTTTGTTTTTGTTTTACGCTATATCCGTACACAACCAATACTACATCAAAGAGGCGCTTTGTCCCTTTAAATTTTTGAATAGTTGGTCTTTCTATAGAGACGTTTTTGACAAAAACAAAAAAATATTTTTACTAACACTAATATAGTTAGTTTTTTTATGTTATTTTTGCTTTGTTATTTGTTCTGGTACCAATACTACTTTATTGAGGCGGATATATAGTAGTATTAGTGTACGAAAAAATGAGTTGGTCTTTCTATATAGAGACGTTTTTGCTTGTACCCATTTATGTTCCTTCTATACTTATAGTATATAAACAATTTAAATTCTACAAAACTAAGGTATATCTATCCCGTTTATATAAAAAATAAAAATAAATTCTTGGTGATTTTTTTCCCCTTTTTCTTCTCTTTCTGAACGACGACACTACATTATTTACTACACAATATTATATCCTATAATTTACAGCACAAACAAAACTATACTATATACCCGAAATTAGACACATGCCCATTAAAATGATGCATTGAATCATTGATACCTTGTCTCTGGGAAATCGACAGAGACTCCGATTCACTTCAGTTGTTAACCTAAATTTAAATCACATACTAATTAATAATGTGATTAAAGTTAAAACATATAACTTTAATCACAAAACACTAAATTCAAATTTCAAAGCAATATATTTCATTTTATTAAATTAAATTCAAACACACACAATCACATTTTCGCCTATGTAATATGTACCACAGAAAACTATAGTAAAGTTTCTGTGATAATATATTATATGTATACGAAAATTTACACAACACAATGAGAAGAATAAAAAAAAATAAAAAAAAAATAATTTTAATTTTAAAATGAAAAATGAAGAGATCGGTAAAAACACGTCCGATTTCTTCAACGATCAACGATCGACCTGACATACCTTTCCTTTTCCTATATCACAAAATTAGAAAAGAATTGCACCGTAATGATCAAGAGGTGTCTGAAACCGGTCCTATATCCTACCGTTTGTTAAATGTAAAAATACTGTGGGAATAGAACCGGCGTTAACCGGAACATTTGACATGCGCTTGATCTCACCGTCTCATCAATCAATCAAAAATCAATCCGAAGATTGACAATCAGAAGCTTTCATGTGTATGTGAAGATAATTTACTCATAATAGTTGCATATAAATTCTGCATAACGTTGACAAAGTCAATTAGATATGGACTGTCAAAAAGAATGTGACCAATACCTCCATAGAAATCATCAAAGATGTTAAAATGTTTGCCTCTCCGAAAATATTTGCTATTTAAATTTTAGAATATAATCTTTTTGCAGATAATACGGCCCTAAAACAATTTACTAAATTATTTCTCGTATAAAACCTAATTTGTAGTTATTAGCACAAATTTGACTAATACATTGCATTGATACCGTTAATACAAGCTTAAATTTTTAAAACATCATCAAACTGAATAAGAGTACCAATAAATGGGCTCATTGAAATAGATGCCCGATTCAAATTAAAGTTCCTGTAATTCGTGTAAATAATATAATTATTTCGGCTTACCTTTGTTGGAATTTCATTCAATTCCACTTAAATGGGTTCATCTACAAAAAAGACAAAAGAAAAATATGTCAGCAAAAAAATAATATAAATAATATTTAATAAATAAAAATAATATTTTTGAACTAGCTATGTCATCTATGTGTTTACTGCTCAAAAAATAAATTTAAATAAAAATATTTGTTATGCATACAGATATAATTTTTGTTTTTACACGAGAATACAAAAATGTATTGTTACAACGTGCATCAGAAAATCCTTACTACAAATTTTAGTTTATAGGTAAAGATGTAAAGAACGAGGAAAAAAGTTGATGAGAGAATACTAGTATAAACAGGCCCATTAAATGTATTAAACATCTTCAAACGCCGACCTCAACAAAAACATTATCACTAAAACTATTAAGGCACTAACAATTGCACACACTAACTTAAACCATCGATGTCTATTATCAAAACCCTCTGTATTGCAAGCTGTTTTCTAAATTTCTGGTTTAGAAGACAGCTAAACCAGAAAGTTCTAGAATATGGCCAGTTAGGAAGGAACTCTGCGAGTTCTTAACTGATTATGATGAAATTCGATATGTAGGATCAAAATGGGATTTTAAAATGATTTGTTGAGAAAGTTCTGGAATAAGGCCAGTAAGGTTCCATACTTGAATATTTCTAAGGATAAAAATAGAATTTTCCTTCACTAAATGATTTTTTTAATTGCTTCTTTTCTCATCTTATTAAAATAATCATTGACTTGATCGAGTTTACTATCACTAAAATTTATCTTCATCTATTTGTTATTCTTCTACTTTATATAACTTTTCTTCACTTTAGAGAATCTATGTGAGAAAAATTAATTAATTTTCATCAACATTTTCATCCTACATATTGAATTTCATCAAGAACTCGCCAAGTTCCTTCCTTATTGGCTATATTCCAGAACATTACCAAAAAATCATTTTATAATACCATTCCCATCCTACATATCGAATTTCATCATAATTGGTTAAGAACTCACCGAGTTCCTCCCTAATTGGCCATATTCCAGAACTCTCCCAAAATTCATTTTAAAATACCATTTCCATCTTACATATCGAATTTCATCATAATCGGTTAAGAACTCACCGAGTTCCTCCCTAATTGGCCATATTCCAGAACTCTCCCAAAATTCATTTTAAAATACCATTTCCATCTTACATATCGAATTTCATCATAATCGGTTAAGAACTCACCGAGTTCCTTTCTAACTGGCCATATTTCAGAACTTACCCAAAAAATAATTTTAAAATCACATTCCCATCCTACATATCGAATTTCATCATAATCGGTTAAGAACTCACCTAGTTCCTCCCTAATTGGCCATATTCCAGAACTTTCCTAAAAAATAATTTTAAGTTTTAATCACATGTCGAAATATCCTGTTTTGAAATATCCAGTTTTGTACCATATCTCGTTTTGTACCTTATCTCGTTTTGAATTATCCAATTTTGAAATATCCAGTTTTGTACCATATCTCGTTTTGTACCTTATCTCGTTTTAAAATATCAGTTTTGAATTATCCAGTTTCGTCAAATCCAGTTGTAAAATATCCAGTTTCGATCGGTACCCATATGTATCACTGTTAGATCAAGGTTACATTTTGACTGATTATATATCTATATTCTTTTTAGAATGTTACATCCGACTATCCCCCCCCCCCCCCATTTCCGGAGAGACACCTATCATTGTATCGATGTATTAATTAATTTCCCATTATTATTTGTTACTATTACCTATCATAAATGATAGGTGTCTCTCACACAATAAATCAAACAAAAATATAAATCTTAAATGATCAGCATTAACAATAATTGTGCCATAATTATGCCATAATTGTACCATAATTGTTCCAAAATTGTGCTATAATTCGGTAATAATTATGCCTTAAAAGTGCCATAAATGGGTCATAATTGTGCTTTAATTATGCCATAATTGTGCTATAATTGTTTCAAAATTGTGCTTTCAATTTCGGTTTTATTTTTACATCATGACTCGATATTATTTTATTGATTTTTGCAGTTGTTTTGCGCCATTTTTTCGAAAGAACTTTTATAACTGTAAAAGTGATTGTCTCTTTATGTTTTGCTAAATTTTTTATTACCGTGACTCAAGTGTTAATGTTCAGCTCATTTTTAAATACCTAAAACCGACATTAAATTGTTTCAGAATTCGGACTGTTCTAATTGTTTTGAATTATGTTAAACCTTGTCCTATAGCACTTTCATATTTTTTTTTTTACTAGCAAAAGTCTTCTATCTCACATTCTATCATTTCTCACATACAATACCATCAAAATATAGTTTTTCTAAAAAATTTCTAAATTAAGGAAATTATTTTGTAATACTCATATATACTTTTCGTCATACATTACCATCGATATTTGTATTAAACGTGTATATGTGTATTAATATCTTGCTTACAACAAAAACAAATGACAAATGCAAAAACAAAATATAGAAAATCGTACAATTGAAAAGGCCACATTGTTGCAATTTCTATAAATACACAAGGACAGAGGAAACGCTTTGTGTTTTATCAAAAGAAAATGCATAATAAAATTAACTTTACTGTTTACAATAAGAATGCAAATAAATGCACTGTACGACTACACGAATATAAGCGGTAGCCAACCGATTGACAAATATTGGCGTATATATTTAATATATTAGCCGAGCCTATATTTTAGGTAAATTTTAACAAAAATTTAGAACACTGTTCTAAAATATAAGAAAAATGTGTGGTATACTCCAAGTATGTTTACAACATGATAATTCACTAATAACAGTTATATTTATTAACCATCCTCAATGCAATTGTAAAATTGCATTTTACTTTTGGTTTTAAAATAGCATACCCAATGAATGAGTTACAGTTTAATTACAAATTGATATTTCAAAACATTATTTTCGTAAATAACTGAATTTGAATTATATTATGTATTAATAAAATTATGCTATTTTATTAAACATATTATAATAATATTTTTGGTTAACAACAGCCCAAATACATTATACTACATACATAAATTACATGTAATACAAATAAATAAAAATTTATTATAAAAAATAATATTTTGACAATTCAATTTATAAAAAAATAATTATAATTTTGAAATGCCGTTAACTTCATTCTATTTTCGAATGAGGCAAAAATTAAAATTTTGTTAACTTTTCGAATGAATCAACCAACAACATAACAAACACAAATTCCGTTTTTCGCAAATTATTTTCCATACAATCCTGTAAGTGAAAAGTAAAAGTTTTTGCATTGGGCAGGCTCTGTTACTATCACAGTTTTAAGGTATAAACATTACAAAACAAAACAAAAGCGAAAACGATAAGCGACAATGCTTGTTAAATTAAAATACATTGAAATCATATGCTGCTTACACATTATCGTCGAATCTATTTTTGTCGTCAATTTTTCTTTTTATGTTGGTATCAAATTTCTAATTGTTTTAAATGTCAAAATATAAAAGTTTATAAGATTCAAATTCAAAATGTATTTTGAAGAACGGCTAATCGAACATGTTCGGGGTAATCTAATCGTCCATGATTTGAAAGAAAAATGTGTCGAAGAGTCGATATGAAGGATAAAATATGGCAAGAAATTGCACATAATTTACAATCTACAGGTGAATATTAAAACATTTAAATTTTTGGTTAATAATCTTTATGTAAGATACTACCAATTTATTTTAGATATTAAGTGCAAAAATCGGTGGAAAAGCTTGCGAGACGCATACAAAAGGGCTCGCCAGATTACGTCTTCTGGAAGTGCTGCTTAAGCGGATGTTCAAAATAAAACAAGACTCACCACGAGTATACCGAAAGTATTTTCTATTCGTATTCTCGCACAAGACAGTTTTGTATTGAAGTGTTCCTTATTGGCCGATAGATGCTTCCCAGGATATGGACACATTAAATTCCGATTTAACGGAAAAGCGGCAACAACGACAAAATAAAACGGGAAATTTATTATTGAATTTGGTAGAGTTCTAGTTTGTGGGATTGAAATATTCCAGAATCGCTCTGGTTTCCATAAGCTCCCACATCGATCGCTGTGAATGAATAATTAGTGGCATAACAACCCAAAAATATAATGCCCCTTATAATTATAAAATAAAGATTCACTTTCAGGAGGACTGTTAAGGCAACTAAAATTATAATAAAAATATAATAAAATATGCATATACAATTAATGTTAAAACTAAATTTCACTCAACTCAAATTTAATAATTCATTTTCTGTTTTAATTTTTAAATATTTAATTAATTGTAAACAATCAATACTATCTTTGTGAATTGTCAAAACAAAGATGAATTATAATAACTGTTTGAGTTGATTGATCAGCAATGGGTTGTGGCGTCAATGCAATTAACCCGGCTAATGCTGATGGTTGATTTTCCTTGTAAAATCTAACTCCGTTTTCTTAAAAACCAAGGCGGATGTACTTTTGTCCTTATTGGATGTTCCGAAGTTAGATGGCTGGTGGTTTATTCAAATATTTTAATAGGTTAATAAAATTCTCTGTTTTGTATGCTTATTCCTCGACAGTTTTTTGGTTGTGTATTAAAATTTTATTCTGATCATATCAAAATAGTTTTACAAAATGGTGGTTAATTCATATTAATTACGGCAGATGTCTATCCTATAATTTATTTTAACTTACGTCACAATATAATGATTTAAACTAGATTTGTAAAGTTTGTAAGTTTTATACATTTGTAAGGTTTTCATTTGACTGTCAAATTGATTTTAGTTTCCAAATGCAAGAGTTCAAGTAAACAATGGGAAAAGCTATATAAGGTAAACATTATATAAATATACATAAAATGGTTTCATTAATGATAATTATTTGATTTTAAATGATGTGAATTTCAAAGGAAACATAAGAAATGGACAGTTTACGATTAAAGATAAGTGTTAAGCCAAAATTGGTAGCTTCAATTTTAAATTGATCTTTTCATTCCAGTATATCTATTGACAGCTATTGGACGAACTCGAACAATAACCATAAATTTAATTGGTTCAGCTTACAGTCTACATTATAGGATTTATATGAATTACAATCTACCTTCATATTATAGTAAAAAACAAAATAATGTAGACTGTAAGCTGAATGGTTCTTTTCAACATCGGCTTTTTAGTCATATAAAATTATATATATTGTTCAATAAAAGTTAGTTAAAATATAGATCTCAAAGTGAAAATAGCTAAATATAAGAAAGAAGTGGTGTTTTAATTTACAAAGTTTAATAATATTTCTTGGGATAAAAGTGCAAGCCATCCAAAGTTTGACATAAAGTTTAGTACCCCAACATTTGGTCCGTCGAGCCGGATCGTTTTCGATTACAATCCGAATAAACATAAATTCAAATAAGACTTTACCAACATAATTTGGCGGATTACCTAATCAACGCTGTAAATCAGCCATTGTTGAGATTTCACCAGGAATCATTGCCGCATGTTGAAAATTGATACCATTACCACATGTATACACTGAGAAAAATAATTTGTTGGCTCACTCTTGTATTAAATATATTTCGTTTGCCTCAATACATATTTTTTGTATCAAATAAAATTCATTTACTATAAATGAAATTATATTCTAGATACAAAATATTTATTTTAACAAAGGAAAATTATTTGAAGCAAAATTAAATAATAATCGATTCGTTTAAATGCTAGAGCTAAAATATGTTAGTTGTAACAACTATCCTTAAATAATCTTCCAACAAATATATTAGTTACGGCAAAAATAAATATGTTGCTATAATAATTATTAGTTACATATTGTTTTAGAAAACTGAATTTCGTTTATCCCAATCGCCACAAAAATAATTTTGTTATAATAAAGAAAATTTATTTGTTGCAATATTTTATCGTTTGTCTGTATAATAAATTATGAAACCTTTAGCAGCCTACGGGAATATAAATCAGAATTGTGCAGACACAAAAAGAGTGCGAACGTGTTTTTTTATAAAACAATTAAAAAAGTTAAAAGTCACAGTTCTAATCGGTGAACAAATATTTGGTCTTGAACAACTAGTTGTGAGCCACGAAGAAAAAGTTTACATTTGTTTACAATCTATTGAAACTTTATGTTTTGATATCTATTACTTCGCTTATTTGATCAAACAGCAAATTAATGCTGTGTTAAGAGATATAGAATCTTTAAAATGTGACCATACATCTTATATAATTAAATATTCCAACAATGAAAAGTTTTATATAGGATTATTAAAGTAAATTAAAGTAAATATTAAAAACTCAATAAAACTTACACTGGTAAAACTACTGTAAAAATTTGAAATTATTTAATCAAAATAAATTGTTTTAAAATATTTGCATTTATGTTTTATTCTTCCCCTGAGTATAATAACTATACGTATTGAATGATAAAATCTTAATTTTGTTGTAAATTTATAGAACTCACAAAAAATTATAGAAAGCTTCATTTATAAGAAGTACTCCTTCATAAGAAGTACATTGGTATATTTGCCATGCGCATATTAAATTTGTGTGTTACTTTTAAAAAAAAGTGTAACTTTTAAAAAAGGTATATAATACTTTTAAGTATTAGGCCCAGTATATAATCCTGCTCGACAGCTTTGAGACAACATATTGTACGCTTGTGACAAACAATTGTTTTTAAAATGCGATAAACCCAAGTGAAATACGGGTGTTACAAATAAATTCGCATTTAAGTCAAACTTAAATTAGTAGAATCACAATTCAATTCGATTATTCCAACTAAATTATCAGCTGAATCAATAAAATATTTAGTTATAATAAACATAATCATTATTACACTGAACGTGTATTTTGTTGCTTAGAAAGAAAATCGTTTATCATTAAGAAATTATTCGGTTGTAATAGTTAAATCTTATTAGGTACAAATAAACTTAGAGTTCACTTTGAATGAAATTTTATAACAGCAAAAATATGTTGTTTTCTCTTTTGAAATTATTTAGTTGTAAATACTAATAAGCGATTGTGGCAAAACAGTAATATTTGAATCAATCGAAAATTGATTTATAATAACTTCAAATTAGGTCTTACAAACAAAAATTGATATTAGTCCAAATGAATTAATATAGTTGCGGCAACAGCCAAATTCAAGAGGCGCAAAAATCGTTTGTCACAACTAAAACTGTTCTCTCAGTGTACTTGAAGCATTGAATAACCATAAATAGAAGGTGACACCGCTAACTTTGCAGCGACATATGAGCCAAGTGTTAATAAATTGTACTACGAAACAAATATTTCTGTGTCTTTGCTAAATTATATCCACGAAAATTTTTTATTTTATATAATTGGTACGTTTATATTTCCAATTTAAAAATGTGTTTGTTGGAACGCATGTGTTTATGGTGAATGTGTTTGTTAGTAGGTAGTTAAATGTGTGAAGATTTAAAAAACAAAAATAAACTAACAGCATCATTTTCTTTTATTCTTTTCTTTTGATCACAAAGTAAACATAATTACTCGTAAGGAGAAAATAAAATTTTTTGGTATCAATCGATTTTATTTTTCAGCGATTTGATCGTTTTTTTTTTTTTGATCACACGATATTTTTCGTTAATTAACAGGATTTATATCGTTCCCTTGTGTTTACTACAGAATTTTTATCTTCATCTATGTAAGATTTTGAATGAAATTTTGTTTTAAATTTTAATTTTAAGTTAATATTATAAATAAAATTTTATAATTTTTATTAACAACAAGTTTGCTTTTACATAGGGTTTCGCTGCCATATTGTGCCATCCTTCCCTTTTCGCTCATTCGCGTTGTCTGTTCATTATCACTAGAATTATTTTCCTTGCACACCTTAATCCAAACTGAAATGTCTTCACGCAAAATTTATTACATGGTATTTGGTTTCCACTCGCAAAACTAGAAATATAAACACCGACAATAAAACACCGTAGCGGTTTCGAATACAAATAGAGGAGTGATGCTAAAGGGTTTTTCCATCATCCAAATACGATCGCTGATTGAATAATCATAAACATGACCATTTTTGAAAAAGTTTGCGGTCACTTTTAAATCGGTCACTTTTTGTAGATGGTCAGTTTACAGATACGGTCACTTTTACATGTTTTACTGTAATAAATATCGGGTTCGCCTCCAATTGCATTTTATTTTTTTACCTAGATTATCTGTAAAAGACAAGTAAGGCACCACAAAATTAACGTATTTTTTTTCAATCGCTTCCATTTTAAACAAAAAAATGTGTGGCACTCGGGAAGCTATCTTTTGTTTTTGACTTTTTGACAAGAATGCTTTGTAGCGACTTCGCTACACAAACACAAAAATCAATTATTCACATATTTCGTGCACGTTCATATAATTCGCTAACGCTACATGTACACTGTACATAAATATATATAGAGCGTAAAATAGCATTTACACATAGCACTCGGTCGCCATGGCCTGATGAGATGACAAATAATTTTTACAAAATTATTATGATTCCTCATCAGATCGAAACTGAGCTTTGCACAACATCCAATTCTGAATAATTAAAATAACGACACGTCACCGCCGTCGTTATAGCTTTCTCATCCTCTTTACCGCACTACAATGGGTGTACAGCGCTTTTATACGATAAACCTATATATCGGTTTATCGTATAAAAGCGATATATTTTAGGTGATTCATTGCAGTCAGGTATTCAGAGGCTCAGAGGAATGGAGCGCAGATTTATCCGCGATCCCATATTTGCCAAGATGTATCACGACTTTATGACAGAGTACCAACAGCTGAACCATATGAAAGAAGGCCCTCCGCCAACGGCATCAGAAAGTCATTTTTACTTACCGCACCACGGCGTACTGAAAACTACAAGCGGCGTCAGTAAAATGCGAGTAGTATTTGATGGTTCTTGTAAATCCACCTCGGAAGTTTGCCTAAATGACTGTTTGTCAGTCGGATCTACGGTACAATCATCTCTATTCACTATACTTCTTCGGATCAGAGAGTACAAAATTGCATTTTCTGCCGACGTGGAGAAAATGTATCGTCAAGTCGCGGTCTCCCCAGAAGACACAAGATACCAAAGAATCGTTTGGCGATCTGATGTAGATCAACCTATACGTCACTTTAAATTGGAAACAGTCACCTACGGTTTAGCATCGGCATCATTTCTGGCTACAAGATTCTTAAAGAAGATTGCAGACGACCATAAAACGGAAGAACCACACGTATCGCAAATCATATTGCGGAACATTTACGTTGACGATCTTCTGACAGGAGCAAATAGTGAAGAAGAAGCATTACATCTTCAAAAAAGAATCAACGATATTTTTAAATCTTATGGATTCCATCTCAGGAAGTGGAAGTCCAATAGTAATGTCCTATTGCAAGAGATTCCTCACAAAATGCAAGAAGAAAACAAAAAAGAGATACGGGACAATAATTTGCAACCCGGAGAGTCGTTTAAAGTATTAGGAATTAATTGAAATCCCGAAACTGACCACTTTAGTTTTATTGCTCACATCTCCGATTCTACTAAATTCACTAAGAGAACTGTGCTATCTGAAGCTAGTAGATTATTTGATCCAATGGGATGGCTAGCACCAGTGGTCATAGCTTTCAAAATATTTCTCCAAATGCTGTGGGGAGAAAATCTCGAGTGGGATGACCCGTTACCGACAAACAAATACGCTATTTGGCACAATCTAAGAAGTAATTTGAAAACAATTAATAATATTTCTATTCCTAGATTTAGCAACACAACCGATCATATCCAAGTTGATGTTCATGGTTTCGGCGACGCCAGTCAATCAGCCTTTGCAGCACTTGTATATTTTCGGGTCATTGATTCAAGCGGAAAAATACACATCAATCTTATATCCGCAAAAACAAAGGTAGCACCGATTAAACAATGTGCAGCAGTTCTCCTCATAAATTTAATTAAGGTCGTAATAAAGGAGTCAAATAAAAAAATCAATGAAATTTATGCTTGGTCTGACTCCCAAATTGGCTTGGAAGTCACCCAAGACGCTGGCGCACCTTTGTGGGAAATCGAACCTCCAAAATTCTCGACACGTTATCCCGACACAATTGGAGACATGTTCCGACCGCTGACAATCCAGCCGATTGTGCTTCTCGTGGGCTTTCTCCTCGCGAGCTTAAATCACACGCACTTTGGTGGAATGGCCCAACTTGGTTAGTGAAAGAACAAGAATTTTGGCCAACTCAGCTAAGAAATTATGGACATGACCACGAAGCATCAAATAAATTAACCACGTTCACTCTTACTTGCACTAGTACGTCAAACGATTGGTTTGATAATTTAATGATAAAATACTCGTCATTTCACAAATTAAGAGCTTCATACTTAGATTCATTGGAAATACTAAGAAGCCAAAAAATTCCAGAGTTGATAGCTTTTATTTACGGCGAGAGGAATTATTACATGTAACACATGTCATTTGTCACTACGATCAATGCCAATACTACAATGACGAAATTACAAAGTTACAATACAAGCAGACAATCAGTAAAACCAGTAGTTTAAAGTAATTGGATCCATTTTTAGACGATTTTGGCCTACTTCGAGTTGGAGGAAGGCTGCAAAACAGCGCTGCTTCATATTCCACGAAGCATCCCATAATTATCCATCCAAGGTCAATGATTACATTACTAGTCCTTCGTGACATTCATTTGGATAATAAGCACGCAGGCCCATCACTGCTTTTGTCTATTTCGCGACAAGAGTTTTGGGTTCCAAAGGGTAAAATAAAGGCTAAGGAAGTAGTTAGAAACAAAATTCAGAGCTGATCTACAACAACAAATAATGGGGAATCTACCAAGTGCACGGGTCGAACTCATTCGACCTTTCCTCAAAACTGGTATAGACAAAAAACATATAAGTGGCATACATATGCCTATTTATATGTTTAAGTACGAAGGCGGTCCATTTGGAGTTAGTGACTGATCTGTCAAATGATTCATTCTTAGGGGCTCTGAAAAGGTTCACAGCCCGACGGGGAACTCCATAGCGATAATGGAAGCAATTTTATTGGTTCTGATAGCAAACTACAAGAACAGTTTGCCAAAATTATTAAAAAATCAAATAATATCTCTGAATATATTTCCAGGTGTCGTATTAGAAGGAACTTTATTCCTCCTAGCGCTCCACATTTTGGAGGTCTCTGGGAGGCTGCAATCAAATCAACCAAATACCACCTTAAGAGGGTCATTGGGTGCAACATTCTAACTTTAGAAGAGATGAACACGCTGCTCGCAGAAATCGAAGGAATTCTGAATTCTCGACCATTATGCGTCATTAACGATGAAGATGTTGATCCATTGACGCCTTCCCATTTCCTGATTGGACATCCACATACCAAAATTCCGGAACCTGACATAACACATTTAAAGGAATCATATCTTAGCCGCTGGCAAATGGTTCAACAAATGACTCAGCATTTTTGGACTCCACGCAAAAACGAGTGGATAAGGAATCTACTTTAGGTAAAGCCGATAGAAGTAAAGTTAATTCTGACACGATGCGACGATATTTTTGCGCTCGGGGGAGATCTTACTTCAGATAATCCTCCAGTTGCGGTTCCCGTACATAAAATTTCATTACAAAAGCGAGAAAGTCTACACCTGTGGTCATGGTGAAGAAGCCAAATGGGCCTCATAGGGTATATGTAGATTATAGAAGGTTAAATGCTATCACAATTTCTGATAAATATTCCATGTCTAGGATCGATGAGCTTCTCCATTTAGCAAAGCGGACATTGCTCATGTTAACTTTAGATCTGCGAACGGGAGATTCCAGCGCATGAGTTTTGGATTGAAGAACGTTTTAGCGATTGGTCAATCGTAAGAAGGCAAATATACAGGATGTGTGTAAGGAAAGTGAAATCATTTTTACAGGCTTGCACTTGGTATAAAAAGTTCGTGCCACAGTTTTCAAATATTGCAAGACCTTTGTCCAATCTCACAAAGAAGAATATACATTCCGAATGGACAGAAGCGCAGCGAGTGTTGTTTGAGAAGTTGAAGACTTCTTTGGGTCCGATACTACAATAAGCGGATCCAGAAAAATTCTATACTATACGGATAGACGCAAGTAATTACGAAATTGGCGCTGTGTTGATGCAAGGAGAAACGTCCGATATAATATTCGAGTCGATTATTAATTGCCGCGGAACAAAATTATAATACTACGGAACGTGAAGCGGGTTCGTATCAAATCGATTTTTGGTCGTATAAACCAAGTGCCCTTCGTAAGTTACAATTAGAAGATCCAACACTACAAAAACTCATGAAATGCTTCGAATAGAACGATCATCCAGATCTACAGAAATGGACTGGGCGAGGATACTTAATGACACGCAGAGTAAAAAAACGCCGCATTATGCAACAACGTTTCGAAGTAATCGTCATTGATCTTTTCGGGCCACTTTCTACCACCCAAAGTGGATATAAATGGATATTAACCCTTTCGTTGAAACTGTACATACCACTGTACATGGACTTATATAGCATTTTTATCCAAATAGAGCAATTTTATTATACAATGAAACGCGCCTATTATATTTCTCAATCTTTTGTTGTTCTTTTTGCATTGTTTATGTTTAAATACAGCTACATAATTAAATTCAGTTGCAATTTAAACGTCAAGGTGTAGGTGTACTTTTTTTTGTCTCTCAAACGTGTGGTTTTTAAAAGTGATTTTAAATGGTAAGATATGCAATTTTGTATAATTTTATGAGAGTTTTGTAGTTTTCAAAGTTTATATATAATTTATTTTGCTTAAAATCTTCAATATTTAATGCAAAAATTGTTCATTTTTTGATTTGAAAAGCGTGTACAGTGTACTGTACAATTCTGCTCAACGGTAATGTACATTACCATGTACATAAATGCAAATGTACATTTCTGTGTACAAATGCTATGAATGGTTGTAAATATTTAATTTTTATTTTTATGAAAAGTTAAGATCACCATTTTTATAATTTGGATAATCTGTATCTAACTAATATATAAAATTGTAATTATGGTTTGAACATATTAATTTAAACCCATTTCTATTTGAAATATTTAAATAGAGCCGTCAGATATTGACAAGTGAGGAGGCCTATGAAGTTCTCATGGCAAGCGATGACGAATCGTTAATCGAAGAATCGGTCGAAGGATCTAGTGCGGGACGATTATGGGACTTTCCAGAGAATCTTGAACAATTGCCAGTTATTCACGATACAAGACGTGACAAAATAAAAAAAAATACAAAATCTCGTGTTGAAGAAGAGCAGGAAATGGACGATGCAAACTTTATAGAGGAAGAACCAGCACCAATATTTACTGAAATTGCTAGGGTGTCTAATTTAGGCGAATATGAAGTAGCTTCAAATATAGAGTTTGAGATAATTGACCAAATTCAAAATTATAATATTACCCCAAAAAAAGCAATAAAATGGAAGTATGCTCAATTCGAAACTTCGGCTGTTGATTTTGAGCCTTATTCTGAAGCCATACATGAAATTTACGAAAGTGATTCCCCAGGAGAATACTTTAGTAAATATTTCACTGATGATTTATTCCAAACGATGGCTAAGTTTACAAATATGTATGCCCTCCAAAATAACCAGTCAAGCTTTAAGCTTACAAATGCCGGCGAGCTAAGAAAATTGATTGGACTTCATATATTTTTCGGAAGTACAGTTTTCCACAGTTAAAAATGTACTGGGACAGTTTAATTGGCATTCAATTAGTAAGAGAAGTAATGTCCAAAAACCGATTCCATAGTCTACGATCAAATCTGCATTTTGTGGATAATTTAGCCGCAACCGATACAGATAAAAACGATAAATTTTATAAGTTACGACCATTATTAAATACAGTTCGAGCTCGTCTACTGCAACTACAGCCGGAAAAAAATCTAAGTGTCGATGAACAAATGATCCCTTTTAAAGGCCATTTGTCCATTAAACAGTATATAAAAGGTACATTCCAAATTTATTATTTGTCATGTGATTCGAAAACAAAGTAAAATATCTCAATTTTGCTACCGTTTTTATTTTAGTAGCATTTTAGTTATCTTTCCGTTGATTTATATTTATTTTTTATACCTACATTTTAGGAAAACCTTGTCCATGGGGGTTAAAAGTTTATGTAATATGCGGAAATAGTGGACAGCCGTACGATTTTTTAATGTACCAAGGTGCAAATACTGAAATTTCAGCACACTTAAAACAACAGTTTGGTCTTGGGGCAGCAATCGTTCTCCATTTGTGCCAACGATTAGAGAAAAAAGGACACAATTTATTTTGTGATAATTTTTTCACTACTTATGCCTTACTTGAAGTGCTTAAACAAAAAGGAATAAACGCAGCTGGAACGGTTCGTCTAAACAGATTTTCAAATCCTCCATTTACGAGCGATCATCTATTTAAAAAGAAAATTCGAGGCGAAGTGGAAGAAATTGTAAGCCAAGATGAAAAAATTGTAGTCATCAAATGGCTAGATAGCCGGACAGTTCATTTAGCCTCAAATTTTGTTGGCAAAGGTTTAATGGGAACCGTTCAAAGATATGACCCCAAGTCAAATAAAATTAATAAGTATATTACGATTAGCCAACCCGAAATTATAAAATTGTATAACGATTCAATGGACGGCGTTGATCTTTTAGATCAATTCATTAGCTACTATAGGATATTCATAAAGTCTACAAAATGGACTTTAAGGGTAATAATGCACTTTTTGGATTTCGCTATATGTTCAAGTTGGATTGAATATCGACGTGACATGTTATTTAAAAAAAAAAAAATGAATGAAAAAATTTGAATTGAAGGTTGTTTCTCTTTCCATTTCTTTCTTTCTTGTAGAGATGTAAGATATTCCACGTTCCATCTCTTCCAAAAGTGCTGCGAGAGTTGTTGAACCATTTTCCATCGTGATAGGTGAGACATTTTGAGATGGGTAATATCAGGCTCAGGTATTTTGGTAGCGGCATGACCGATAAGGAAGTGTGATGGTGTTAGAACATCGATGTCGGTAGCATTTAATACGCATAGTGGACGAGAGTTCAAGATCGCTTCAACTTCTGCTAAAAAAAAGGGGGGGAAAGAAGTATTAGACTTATTAAGCTTCCGGTTAGAAATTGTGAATTTTTTAATAAAAACTAATTCCGAAAAAAAACGAGGGAGACCGCCAAACGACATTACATTAAACGAAAGTTCTAATGAAAATAGTAAAAGACAAAAGCAAGAATTTCGACCTAGAGCGGAAGTTCAATTTGATAATTATAATCATCTTCCCGTATTTGACGATAAAAAAGAAGCAACCCGCTGTAAAGAGCCACAATGCAAAGAAAGAACACATTTATATTGCCAAAAATGTCAAGTACATTTATGTTGTTTAGCTAAACGTAATTGTTTTTACAAGTTCAATTGCAAGTAGCTTTGCAAATTCATATTAATAGACTGAAAGACTGAATTGTTAAATGTCTGTGATAGTTACGTACATTTAGTTTACCAAGCTGCTTTAATTTTTCTTATTTAATAAAAACCTCGAATATGTACTAAAATAAAAATATTCTTTAATTGTTTATATAAAAAACTTTACACCACTTGAAAGCCAATGTACACTAACATGTACATTTTGAAAAACCTAGAAAAAAGGAAAATCCATATTTTTTTTTACTTATTTTGAATTTTTTTAGGTTTGGCTTAAAAAAATCCAAACAAATATTTTTTTTTGTATCTGGTTTAGAAAAGGTTCTGAAAGGGTTAATTATAAAAGATGTCACAACTAGATCGACAGATTTTTCGTTATGCAATTCGACGGCGGAAGTATGTTCAAAGAAACTCGTAGAGGAAATATTTCTAAGATACGGGCTACCAAGACGAATTATTTCGGACAATTGTCCTCAGTTCGTAAACCTAACATTTAAACGGGAGCTTGCGTGTGTTTGAGGACGCTTTAGCCGATTTAAGACCTATTTCCGATACGGAAAATTTTATCCCACGAATAACGACGGCCGTACTTAAAAGACTTAAAACAATTGTCACATGACCGAACATATATCAATGTTGCATTGCACTGTTGTAACTTTTATCAGTATAAAATGGTAAATTCAAGTTATGTCAATATATCTATCTCAAGGCCAAGGCTAAGTTACTAAAGGAGATATTGCATTCGTATGTAAAACAAGATAGAATGCTCGTAAAAAAATAATAATATGTGTGAAGTACACAAATGTATAGTTTGGTTTCACTACAAACAAAGTATATAAGAAGTGTTGCATATTAAGATTTTGTATACAAAGAAATTATATAAAGTTAATTCATACATTAATTATTCACCTTTTTTATCGCGATAAGTTTTCCAGCGCCTTGTGAGGTGATACATTTTTAATTTTTTTTTTTTTTTTTTTTGTTTCAAGGCTTCATTGCAAACACAACAATTTATTGAACTTTATTTGTAATAAAGAATATTTATACCATAAAACGCTTCCGTGGTCAGAGTCGTATTTTATCATCTTAAAGAATTTTTGAATAAAACAAATTTGCAGTGAATTCCGTTCGGAAATTTTTTCGTTTTTATTTTGTCATCCGTTCGAAACTGGTGGGGCAATTATAGAAAATTGCTAAATATTTCCCACGTTTATTTTATTTTGGCACAGAAATAATACAATATAGAATTCAATTTAATTTTTAAATTTATTTTATATGTAATATTCACTGATCTGTTGCTGCACCAACATTCGATCGCTCACTCTCCAAAACATACTGCCTGGTCATCTCGCCTTCTTTATTTTTCATTATTTTAATCTGAGATGTCGCATCGATCAATGATTTTGATTTATGGCAGATAAATAAACATTGTAATTCATCTACCATTGACATTTATAAGTAGAGTAAATGTAAACAAATAGCGCAGAAGTATCATGAATCCAGGTAAGTAGTAGTGGTTGAGTATTTACATTATTTTTATTTATTTTTTAGGTGATTCGACTTGTTCGGAACATACCGCCGCGCTTGAACCATTAGGTTCAACAGGAAGTTTAACGATTTTTGTTACTGGTCGTTTCATTTCACCAGTTTTAGTTTTGACAGTAACAACTCTAGTGAGGCCGTCAGATCCTGGATGCATTTTTACAACCTTTCCAAGAAGCCATTGGTAGACTGGCAAATTGTTGTCTCTGATGATGACAATATCATCAATTTGAATTGAAGGTTGTTTCTCTTTCCATTTCTTTCTTTCTTGTAGAGATGTAAGATATTCCACGTTCCATCTCTTCCAAAAGTGCTGCGAGAGTTGTTGAACCATTTTCCATCGTGATAGGTGAGACATTTTGAGATGGGTAATATCAGGCTCAGGTATTTTGGTAGCGGCATGACCGATAAGGAAGTGTGATGGTGTTAGAACATCGATGTCGGTAGCATTTAATACGCATAGTGGACGAGAGTTCAAGATCGCTTCAACTTCTGCTAACAGCGTGGTCATCTCCTCGATCGTTAGGATTGTCTTGCCGATTACTCGCTTTAGGTGAAATTTGGTCGATTTTATACCAGCTTCCCAAATACCTCCGAAGTGTGGCGCGCTGGGAGGATTAAAGTGCCAGGTAATATATAGCCTGGAAGAAACATCTGAAATGTTACTGGAATTTTTAATTAGTTTATAGAATTCTTCCTTTAAATGATTGTTTGCTCCAAAAAAGTTTGAATCATTATCGCAGTAAATTTCTTGGCACACTCCACGACGAGCAATAAATCTCTTTAGACTACCGATAAATGCTTCACTAGTCATATCGGTAACTAATTCAAGCTGTACCGCCTTTGTGCTTAAACATATGAACAGACAAACATATGCTTTGTATGTTTTCTGACCGCGTCCTTTGATCAGGTGAATGAAGAGTGGCCCGGCATAATCTATTCCAGTTTTTAAAAACGGTCGTATGAACTCTACTCTACAGCGCGGCAAATTTCCCATTTGTTGGGTTTGCATTTTTGCTTTAAATTTGGCACAAACAATACATTTGCTAATGATTTGCTTTACTTTATTTCTGCCTCTTGGAATCCAGACCTGCTGCCTTGATATTGATAGTAATAATGACGTTCCGGCATGTTTGTTGTCTAAGTGTAATTCCTCCAGTAGTAGTGAAGTCACTTTCGAATTTGCATGAAGGATAATTGGATGTTTTACAGAAAATGGGACAAAACTATTTTGTAATCGCCCTCCTACTCGCATAATCCCGACCTCATCGATAAATGGATTAAAAGCACTAAGACTACTGGCTCCTTTGATGGATTTGGTTGAACTTTTGAATGTAACTGAATAGTTCTTCTCTGTGCCAATAACTCCCAACTGTTCGTATTCCTTTAGGCTTTTTAAGGTTTGAAATGAATCGACAAATGTATGATAAAACTCGCTGGATCTTTCGGAAGGATGAGTATTTTGCAATTAAATCGTCTAACCATGTAGTTTCTATATTACTTGTGAATATGAACAGTTGATTTGTCTCTTCAACATTATGCCCATACTCCTTTATTTGACAAGGCCAATATTCGGATGGTTGAGACAACCAGTCAGGTCCACTCCACCATAACTTGTGGGATTTTAATTCGAGTGGAAGCATACCTCGTGAGGCACAATCCGCTGGATTTTCTGTTGATGACACATGCTTCCAATGATTACGGGACCAAGAATTTAAAATTGTGGCTGTTCGGTTGCCCACAAAGGTGCTCCATCGCCTAGGATGACTTGCGAGCCAGTCTAGTACAATTGTTGAGTCTGTCCAGCAATGTACATTAGATATTTGCGTTTGTGTTTCCATTTTTACCAAGTTTAATAAATTGGTCAATAGAACCGCGCCACACAGTTCCAGCCGAGGTAATGTTGCTTGCTTAATAGGTGCAACTTTCGTCTTGGCTGAGATTAATTTGCAAAATATTTCTCCGGACATAGATTCCATTCTAAAGAAAACGACAGCAGCGTATGCTTGCTGACTTGCGTCGCAAAAACCGTGTAATTGGATTTTGGTATTTTTGAAGGAATTGATGCATCTTGGAATTGAGATTTGGCCAACGTTTTTCATTTCACTACAAATCTTGAGCCATTCGCCTGCCTTTTGAACCGGTATGACATCATCCCAATCCAGATTTGCTGTCCACAGTTGTTGAAGGAATATTTTGAATAGAACGACGACTGGGGCCAACCAACCAACTGGATCGAAGAGACGGCTAGCTTGTGACAATATTACTCTTTTTGTTAATTTCTGAGCGACTTGAATATTTGATGAAAACATGAATGTATCTGTCGAAGGGTTCCAGATGACACCAAGTACTCTCACTGAATTTTCGGTTTCGCGTGTGTTGTCATCGATTTCTTTCACCTCAGTTGTTCGGTCATGATTTTCTATGGTTTCGAGTAGTGATTTGGAGTTCGAGGACCATTTTCGTAGAATAAATCCGCGTTTTCTTAGCATACGTGTAATGTACTCCTTCAATTGTATGGCATCTCTTTCGTTGTCTGCTCCTGTCATTAGGTCGTCGACGTAGATATCCCTTCGAATTATATTGGCTGCTTCAGGTGATATTGATTGGTCTTCTTCTGCTATTTGTTGAATTGCACGCGTGGCTAAGAAAGGAGCAGATGCCAGTCCATATGTGATGGTTGATAGTCGATAATGACAAAGTGGATGAGAGGGAGTTGTACGCCACACAATTTTTTGATAGTTTGTATCCTCTCTTGAAACCCGCACCTGGCGGTACATTTTTTCAACATCTGCTGAAAAAACTACGGTATGTTCTCTAAAGCGAAGGATAATACTGTATAGAGTTGACTGAACGGTGGAACCAACTGCTAGGCACTCATTTAAAGAGACCCCAGACGTGCTTTTCGCAGAGCCATCGAAAACAACTCGTAGCTTTGTGGTTGAACTCGATTGTCTTAACACGCCATGATGTGGTAAGTAAAAACCCGAATCATTTACCTCCTCTTGAGGAATTTCTTCCATGTGGTTTAAATCCTGATATTCTAGCATGAATGTTTGATATAGTTTATGAAACTCGGGGTCGCGGGCAAATCTCCGTTCCATGCTTCGCTGTCTTTGGATTGCGGTGTTCATTGAATATCCAAGGCTTTCCGGGGACATTTTGAATGGTAGACTTACTATATATCGCCCGTCTTTCGTATGCTGCAGCGTCTTAATGAATTTTTCTTCACAAAATTGTTCTTCAGGAGAGAGCAGTTTTTTGCTGACACTTATAGATTCTAGCTCCCAAAACCGGCGTAATGTTTGATCAATATCCATAACGGAATGATCATCGCTGCAAGCCATCATTGAAACAATTGAAGGTCTCAGTGAGCTGCTCGTTTTACCAGATGCAACCCAACCAAAAATAGTTTTTTGTAGAATGGGCTCGTTTTCATTTATTTTTATTTGACCATCTTGCAACAGCTTGAAAAAATTATTGGCTCCAATCAAAATATCAACATGGCTGGATTTATTGAAGGTTGGATCGGCCAACTTGATACCTTGCCAAATATCCATGTTTATGTGATTTAAGTTGTGAGGTGGTAATTTTGTTGTGATTTTTGGCAAGACCAGGGCTTCAATTGGGAGTTCTGTATTGCCTTCAGCCTTTATTAAAAAATTAACTCCTCCTTTAGTGAACCCAGCTGTGGATTCCCCTACTCCATTTATGGATAAACGAGCATTCTTCTTTCGGAGATAAAGTCGTTGTGAACACGCTTCCGTGATAAAACTCACTTGCGACCCTGAGTCTAATAGAGCGCGACAACTGCTTAATTGCTCAAAGGAATCTACCACTTTGATGAGTGCTGTTGGCAGAATTGTTTGGGATGACATGTTATGTGCACAATCGGATACAGCTGATGGTTGGGGTGGCTGAATTTGATTTGCAGCTACTGTGGACTCCTCATTGTTTTCATTGGTATGTAACAAACTGTGATGTTTGCGGTTGCATTGGGTACAACGGCGCCGTGAAGTGCACTTGAATACTGGATGTCTGAGACTGAGACAATTAAAACATCTATGGCTTGTCTTAGCCCATTCTCTTCTTTTGTTGACATCCAATGAATTGAATTGTTGACACTCAAATAGTGAATGTGCTTCCAAACACACGGCACACTTGTACTTGATGTCGTTTGTAGCAACATGAGTTTTTATGGTTGATTTTGGATTGGTTCTCTTCGCTGGAGTGGCAATGGACTCAAGTGTATTTATTCTTCGAGCAAGAAATTTGAGAAATTCCGGGAATGTGGGATTCTCCATCTCGGAAGTCGTTTCAGCCCATTGCGCCTTTGAATTATCATCTAGCTTGTTCAACAACAAGTAAATCAACCATGGATCTCTTATTTCAGCCTTGTCTCCGAGTGCTTGAAGACCTCTTACCACTTCATCTGAAGTATCCATCAGTTTTTTAATATTGTTGGCAGTTTCAGAATGCACGGCTAGTTGCTCGATAAAGGTACGAATAAATGAGTAGATTATTGGCCGCTTACGGTTGTACCTATCTTTCAGTTTGGTCAACGCGCCTAAATAGTTGGCTTCAGTGATACTTATATGACGCAACAAGGCTTCAGGTTCTCCACGTAGCAGGCCTTTAAGGTATTGGAATTTCTGCACGGGATTTAGTGCAGCTGACTCATGAATGGTGGAGCAATATAAATCAAAGAATGATTGCCATTCTGTATATTCTCCGATGAATGTTGGAATGTTTATTTTGGGTAACTTTATTTCTGCATGACCACCTCCTGATTGAGTCATATTATACGATGCATCGAGATTGGTGCCTATACCTGGATTTGTTGACCTAGAGCGGATCAACGTATTCAGTTGTGTAATCGCAGTGTAGTAGCTTTCTTCATATTGCATATCGGAGTCTTCTGAGGGATCGACATGAAATATTTTCTCTTCAATTACTGTAAACTCGGACATCAATTTTTCAACCCTCGCCAAGCAGGTTCTAAATTCTTCTGTTGATGTCCGTTCAGTAACATTGTCCAGAAAGTTTACGATCTGGGTTAATCTACCCTTGTTAGCAGCACGCTGCTTTTTAAGTGCAGCTAACTCTGACGCCATTTTGTAATTAGGCGAAAGATTATGTCGATAGTTTAAATTGGTATTAATTGACAAACTTGCAATTGTTCACTTGGTGTAACTTGCTTGATTTTCACTACACAATTGATTTTCGTTCACTTAATAACTTCACTCGGCAGATGATATTATAATGACTAGAATAATATAATGACACGTGACCATTCCATTAAATCGTGTGGAGTTCTTCTCAAAGGTCGCCAGTCAAAAATATGGTGAGTTGATTAAGTGTGTAGATAGCGCGGTTTATATATACATAAAATTGTTGAATGTACTCAATATGGCAGGTTGATTGACTGTAACTTACTCAAAAATGGCGAGTTGATGCGTGATTAGTTGCCTATCCGGCTCGAAGGACCATTATGGTGGGGCTAAATTGCTAAATATTTCCCACGTTTATTTTATTTTGGCACAGAAATAATACAATATAGAATTCAATTTAATTTTTAAATTTATTTTATATGTAATATTCACTGATCTGTTGCTGCACCAACATTCGATCGCTCACTCTCCAAAACATACTGCCTGGTCATCTCGCCTTCTTTATTTTTCATTATTTTAATCTGAGATGTCGCATCGATCAATGATTTTGATTTATGGCAGATAAATAAACATTGTAATTCATCTACCATTGACATTTATAAGTAGAGTAAATGTAAACAAATAGCGCAGAAGTATCATGAATCCAGGTAAGTAGTAGTGGTTGAGTATTTACATTATTTTTATTTATTTTTTAGGTGATTCGATTTGTTCGGAACAGAAACTAATTTTAAATTTGTGTGCTCAACTTTTATACTTTTGTCAAAATAAAAATGAAACTTTTTCTAATATTTTCCGTTGGAATATTTTTTTTTGTAAACTTTTTCCTTTTTTTTATAACAATTATTTATTGCTTTATTCTCAAGTTGAAGTTATTAAATATTTATCAAAAACTTTAAATCCAAACGTGCAAATTGGATATAGTTTACCTGTAGAATTTTGTATATTGACAAAAATACGAAATATCGAAACCACTCATGGCTTACTGATTTTAAAAATGGCAATAACAAATCATTACAGAAATAGCGTTCATTGGAAAATTGAAATAAGTGATAGCAAATACAATTTAAATTGTGAAATATCGAAAATAGTTTCCTAAATTTAAATAGTCGAACTTAAGGCATTGCCACATTGAGCAAATGAAACGAACGATTCGTTCGTATTTTTGGTTTTACTGCCATATGACAAAAAACAAATTACGAACGATTTTACATCAACAACGCCGTTTTAGTATGTCATTTCATAATGAAAAATAGATCAAAATGGCAGCTATTTGAAATAAACGAAGTTTTCCAAATGAAATACGAACACAAAGGCAACTATACAACAACAAAAATAAAAAAATCGACCGAAAAATTATATCGAATTTAAGTGTGAATGCGGAAATCGTTTGAAAATGATTAAATGGTATAATGCGTTTGGCAGCGAAAAAAACTATACGATATCGTGATGTCGGACGATGGAAATAAATAATTGATAATTTTGAATGGAATTTGTAATCTAGCGAATTTGTAGACGGAAAAAGAGTGAATGGTGGAAGGGTAAAGTCTTAAGAGGACCAAAACTCAGCAACTCACAGAAACTTTCTTTAAAGGAACTTTATTTTCACCGGACTGCATTGCACCTTCATACCTATAGATATATATTGCCATTCAGGACCAGGATAGAAACCTCGACACTTGGTAGATACTTGACACTTGGAAGAAGCATTTCTCTGATTTACTCAATGTTCCACAAGTGTCAAATGCTGTATAAAAAAACAAACTGCGGGGATATACATTGAGGACACTTCTTACGAGGTATTCGTAAGAATCTCCTAAGGCTGATTGCAATAATTCTGAGCTATTATTATTCGAAAGGGGTACTTTGTGAAACTATCTTTTCGGCCTTATTCGATTAGTATGGCGAAGTTAAGCCTGATGAATGGCAAATGTCCGCGTTATGCTCTGTCCTTAAAAAAGGAGATCGCTTAAAATATGAAAACTATCGCGGCATAAATTTCTTTTTAGTATAAAATTACTGATGTAGTTTACAGTGTAAACAGTTCTGTGCTATGTACATTGTATTGACATGAGTAAATTTTACTTAACCTATAAATTATATCATTTCTATTACAATATTATCATTGTTAATTCGGTATGAAAACTACACGTGAATATTTTATACTTTCCAAATTAATTTGGCATAATTTTTTTTCTTCTAAAAATGAAATAAAACCTGCATAGGAATTAAGCACGACTTTTAGTGATTAAAAAAAATCCATATAATTTCTTGTAATTTGCTAGAAAAACGTATGTCTAAAAACACTTTTGTTTATTGTTTGTATGCTTCTTTTTGACATTTACGTATGTTGTTGTCAATACAAAAATAATTATTTTTTGGTTTGCTAAAAAATTAAATTTGATTTATTTATTTGTCTTTAAATATTAAAAATATACAAAAATAAATATAATTTAATAACATCTAAATATTTAAATTTTGTTATTTTGTTGTTTTATTCTCTATCTTGTATTTATATAATACTTATTTTTTATTATTATAATTTATTTATTTTTTAATAGTTTTATAAAACCATAAATTTTTTTGTAACTGACTATGTGATAGACTATTTACGTTTATCACAGTCTATTACAAAAATAAATTTAGTTTTCCGTTGTTTAAATTTTGTTCGGCGGTTATGTACAAATTTATTGATCAAATTCATTTTTAGTCGGCAAAGTTCATATATTATATACAATAAATAAATGAAAATAAAATAAAACATTGTATGATATGTATTTGAAATTCATTATATTTTTTATTTATTTTAAATATTGCATATTTGTTATCAATTCTATACTAATTTTTTTTATCGACTAGTATGGATGTACTCATAAAATAAATTTTCTATAGTGATTTTTTTTGGTATCATGTAAATCCTCCGTGTTTTGAGTTGGTATCATGTAACCTTATTGTAGCAGTTTTAATAATTATTTTTCGTTAGTGATTTTTTTTAATCACTAAAAGTCGTGCTTAATTCCTATGCTGTTTTAATTTGTATAAAAGTTTCGAATTTTTCGCATTAGATTTTTTATTTTTTTTTGTATCTAAGCAGAGTTGTGCGCTGTTAATTTTTTGTATATTCGTTCACAAATAAACGACACTGTGTGGTTTATTAAAATTCTTTTTAAAGTTACCCTGTTGCGTGGCGGTGATATTAGTTGTAATTATTATTAATTAATTATTATAGAAAATATCTAAGTAATGTAAACAATATTGAAATTAAATTTACCCAATACCAAGTGTGTGTACCAACATTTAGTGTGTGTACCAACACACACTAAAAATTATTGAATGATTAAAATAACTGTGATTCATTCATTATTGATCTAGTTTTCAGGATTGTTGGGCCGTATTTTGTTTTAACTAATAAATAAATTTGATTTGCTTGCGATTGATTTGCTATTGTTTTTGTAAGTGACGTAATGTTTGTTGTTTATTTTGTGATAAGTAATTATGTATAGTTTATAGCGTAGTAACTTTTGGACCTTAGGGATAAAAATATAGAAAAATACGACATTGGGATGTTATATTTGTAGATTATTTTTATTTTTAATCCATGCAATCTTTTATAAGGTCTAAGCTTTCCCAACTCTTTTTGGGGTTTATTTTTAACGTCCTGCTTTACGCAGTAATCGAGTTCGCACGAGGTTTACAGGTTTGCTTAAAATTACATTTAATAATTTTAGAATTTTTTTGTTTATTAATATTTATTAATAAACAAAAAAATTCTATGTTATTATATTATTATATTATTATATTATTATATTATTATATTATTATATTATTATATTATTATATTATTATATTATTATATTATTATATTATTATATTATTATATTATTATATTATTATATTATTATATTATTATATTATTATATTATTATATTATTATATTATTATATTATTATATTATTATATTATTATATTATTATATTATTATATTATTATATTATTATATTATTATATTATTATATTATTATATTATTATATTATTATATTATTATATTATTATATTATTATATTATTATATTATTATATTATTATATTATTATATTATTATATTATTATATTATTATATTATTATATTATTATATTATTATATTATTATATTATTATATTATTATATTATTATATTATTATATTATTATATTATTATATTATTATATTATTATATTATTATATTATTATATTATTATATTATTATATTATTATATTATTATATTATTATATTATTATATTATTATATTATTATATTATTATATTATTATATTATTATATTATTATATTATTATATTATTATATTATTATATTATTATATTATTATATTATTATATTATTATATTATTATATTATTATATTATTATATTATTATATTATTATATTATTATATTATTATATTATTATATTATTATATTATTATATTATTATATTATTATATTATTATATTATTATATTATTATATTATTATATTATTATATTATTATATTATTATATTATTATATTATTATATTATTATATTATTATATTATTATATTATTATATTATTATATTATTATATTATTATATTATTATATTATTATATTATTATATTATTATATTATTATATTATTATATTATTATATTATTATATTATTATATTATTATATTATTATATTATTATATTATTATATTATTATATTATTATATTATTATATTATTATATTATTATATTATTATATTATTATATTATTATATTATTATATTATTATATTATTATATTATTATATTATTATATTATTATATTATTATATTATTATATTATTATATTATTATATTATTATATTATTATATTATTATATTATTATATTATTATATTATTATATTATTATATTATTATATTATTATATTATTATATTATTATATTATTATATTATTATATTATTATATTATTATATTATTATATTATTATATTATTATATTATTATATTATTATATTATTATTTTTAATGCAAGTACATTGTGTAATTGCTAAAAAACGGTGGATTCGATCGAATTAAATTGTTTAATTATTTTAATAAATTTCGGTTTGTAGTGTTTTTGGTTTTAAAGTAAATATAAAGAGGATTTTGATGCAAGTACTTTGTGTAATTGCTATTATGTTATTATATATTTATGTATTCATATCTTTATATATTTATGTATTTAGGTATTTATATATTTATATTACATTAATATATTATTATTATGAGACAAATTAATATATTTGTATTTTCAGGGAAAACTAATCCAGTTTATTACAGTCTACGGCTTGCAGAAATTATATTATGATATTATTAGTTTATTCTATTACAAATTAATTAATTTATCATTTCAGATCAAAACTAATTCAATTTATTACAGCCTATCGCTAAGAGCGGTTATTTCATTAATAGATTTTGCTTTTGGGAAACGTTTGCTGATACACTTGAATGGGGGCACACTGCAGTTGATGAAATAATGCAGAGCAGCTCGTCAAAATTGTGATTGTCTTGTGCTAACATTAGTTGAATATTGGCTTCCGGAAAACCGGGTTAAATCTGTCATTACTAACATGCCCTTTCTTTCCTTACACCACAAAAAAAACACTAACTATCGATCGCTTAGGTGTCTGCAACCGGGTCGAGTCTGTCATAACTAACAAATTCCATCCACTCCTTCGGTTTTGTTATATGTAACACGGGTGTACGGTGGTGCCCGGCATTCCGGGAGTTCCTGGTTCGTCCTTGGCCGTACATTCTAATCAATCAATCAATCAATCAATCAATAAAAACAAATTTGCAGTGAATAATGTTCAGCGTCAACAAAAAGTATAAAAAAACTATAAACTGGCCAATCCTTTGAATGAAATGGATCCTATTGTTTTGGGCTCTCCATGGGAATGTGAATATTAGATGGGGGCTGAGGGCGAGCTAAATCTGCCTTAGAGCGGTAATATATCCAGAAGCATCTGTCTAATATTGAACGGCTCCCTGGTCAGCGTCTGGACCTCAGGCGGGGTGGCTATATAGTGTGACTTGGCAGGAAGTATGAAAATGTTAGAGGTGATTTATTCTGTTTGGTCAAGGCGTCTTCTGAAGGGGGGAGTAAAGCTGATAAAAAACCAAAGCTAAAAAAATTACCAGTTCGAGTGTGTACCAACAAGCTATTCTAGTTATGGTTTAGGCACCCTCTGCGATTAAAGGTTAACCAGAATACGATTCGCAAGTGCACACACTTCCACGATGTGAGTGACCACTGTTTGCTAGGCATCAAGTTTAAAGTATGGCGATAAAGGAAATACCCCTTAACAAAAATCCCTAATCCAAGGTGAAACAGCATGCGCCGAAGGATAAATAGCGGAAAATCCAATGTGAAGTTCGAGGACCACTGCCATCTTTTCACGGCTTACACGGCTGGTAAATCGTCCGACGGGTTACTACGAATCAGTTCAAGTCTTCAGAGGACGGAAAACTATCCCCCGTAATTGAAAATCTTCTGTGAGAATAGGAGGTAAAAACCACATGGATAATAGTTCGAATGTAAATGTCACTGAGATTCCATTAAGTCTTATCCATGTTTAGTTGTATGGAGTAGCAAAAATCGGTATAAAAGACTGCTTCCTCAAGGAGGAGCTCCCGGAAGAGAAAAAAACTTTTAGCACAAAGACCACTGAAGGGGGCAAGTGCTCCTTTAGGGACCCAATAAATTCACTCCGAGGATGCTGCTTCACCAGAGAAAAGCAGGAAGAGACACAAAGAAGGGAACTGTGTTCCGATGGCAAACTCGGGATTTGAGGTTTAACCTGAATTTTTTTACAGGCAAACCGCAGAATCCGAGTTCATTGGGATCCTGCCTTTCGAATTACCAGAGAGAGTCTTGATGATTGATGAGCTAAATGCTGTCCAGGAACAGATTCTGGAGATGATGCTTAAGCAAGAAGAGAAAGTATTGAAGCCGAAGTTTCTTGGGATTCAATACCGACTAGGGTGACTAATGGTGACATGTGCCAATAAGGCTTAATGAAATAGTTGGAGACATTAAGCCTGGGAAAAGTGCGCAATTAAAGGCGGTTTAGGCGAAGAATTTGCCTCGGACCCAAATTGTGCTAGGCACTTTTGTGTTTTCTTTCAAGAGGAAGAAGAGGCTTTAAAGAGGAAGAAGAGGGGGAAACAATACTTCATTTGTTATGCACTTGTTCTAGTCTGTCTCAAAACAGACTCACCTCCTGTGCGATCTAACGGATCTCAGTAAATTGAGCGTTAGAGATATCTACTGCTTCGTGAGAAGCTCAAATTGGTTACAGTAGGGTAGTGCGGAAAAGCAAATTCTGTGGTAAGGCTACCATATGTGTCGATGCCTCGTCCTTTTGTTGGACGGCTAGACAAAAAGATGGAGGATAATCCTAAAGGAAACAAAAGGCACTGCAGCCTTTTGCACCATCTCGGTCGACCACTTAACTGTGGACAAACTTAAACAAGTTGGCTATAAGGTCAGTTTTAGGTTTGGGTAAGTCTGGAAATGGAGGAAAAAGGTCATTCATCTGGTTTAGTACAACCCGAACCTGATGTTCTAAGCCGCAGGTTTGTCTATCAAAACATAGGTCTGGCCCTGATTCAGGAACCATAGAACTTGGGTAATCACGTTAAGAGATTACTAAAACAAACTGACAAGTAATGGGGAAAATAGAGTACCTAGAAGGGTTGGAGCTCAGTTCAAATTAACTGCACAGCTCCATATACTCAAGCTGAAGCTTAAGAAACGAATTGCCCTCTGCAACTCGGCTCTAGAAGGTCCTTGCAAAGGACCACTTAAATAGCATGGGCTGTCTTTAAAAGGCTGATGCAAGTTTTACTGAGAACTGGAAGGAAACTATAAGCTTTAGAAACCCACTTACCGGACTCCATAATGAAGGGTCTGACTAATAGGTGGTCTATACCCCTCATAACAGAACATGGAGTCTTTCAAGCAGCATGTTCACGCCCAGTAAGGTTGGATGAGCTGTTAGCTCATTTAACTCCTTCAAATGATCTGGCGGTGATGGTATTTTTCCAGCTCTCCTGTAGAGGAGTATTGATGAGATTATCTTCCTAGCTTGGTCCAGATGATTCGGGCCAGCTATGCTTTTAACTACATTCCAAAACTCTGGGGGAAAGTAAATGTGGTCTTTATACCAAAAGAAGGGGGTTGTCCAAGGCATATCGTCCAATTAGCTTCACGTCGTTCCTATTAAAAACGAATTTGATTGTTTATTCAATAAAACGCGTAATAGTGGCCCGATTGTGATGAAGGTACCTTAATCAAAATCTCTGGTCCTCAGAATAAAAACTACTACAAAATATATAAACATTCCAACAAAAAATTTCTTTGCTTACCGGCTGGTGACAGCTTTTAGGAGTCTGAGTACTAAAATTGAAAGCATTTTTGATGTAAAAGAAATCGCCCTTTGCGCCTTTGTTGACATTGAGGGTGCCTTTGACAGTACCTCCTATAACTCTATAGAAAGGGCAGCATGCGAATTGAGCTTCCCACAGTCAAGTGGATTGGTTCGATGTTGGAATGTACAGCTCAATTAGGTATAGTAAAAATTAGGCTGTAAAGAGATGTCTCCAGTGGTTGTTGATCGACTGCTGATCCTTCTGAGTAGCCATGGACTTGATGTGTAGGGTTATGAGGTTGACTTAACTGTAATAGTTAGGGGAAAATTTGACAATAACATTTCCGAACTTATGCAATAGTGTATTCAGGATGGAGTTAGTGTCCATCCGAATAAAAGGTTATTGCGCCTTTTACCAAGAGGAGAAAGCAGGCGCTTACAGCTCTCTCGTTAAATGATGTTACTTTTATTTTTTTCAATGATGTTAAATATCTAGGAGTCATTCCAGATCAAAAACTAAATTGGTAACAAAACTTACTCCAGGTTCAGAGTAGAGCCACTAAGGCACTCTGGGTCTGTCAGAGGCTCTATGAACGAACTTGGGGTTTACCAAAAATGATCTATTGGTCATTTCTAACAATCATTAGAGCCATGGTAACATACGCTTCAATAGTGTGGTAACCTAAAACTGGGGAGAAGGTAACACTGCTGCAATGGAGATGCTCCTAGGATTGAATCCATTATACCTGCATGTCAAAAATAAAGCTGCAATATCGGCCGTGAGGATGCAGGCCGAAAAAAATTTTCAACCAGGCAATCTGATTGGTCACTTAAAAATCCTTCGGGAGTTTCAGGCAAACCATTCCATTAAAATGCCTTCCGACACTATGCAAGGAGTTTCGATAAACTCTTCTGTGCTTTGTTGCCGGACAGAGACAGTGTCGAGGACAGAGGGATAATCCTTTGAAAGAAAGTGTATGGTATGGTACATAGACGGTTCAAAAACAGAAGAAGGAGCAGGAGTAGGAATATTTGGGAGTGGAAATACCCTTTCCAAGTCCTTGGGATCTAATGCTATTATTTTCCAATCAGAACATCACAGCATGCTTACTGCAAGGGGAAATTGGTGAAAACTGCACTACTTTCCCTCTTAGGGCCTAATGAAAAGTCGCTCGAATATAAAGGATTCTCTTTATGTGACCTTCTGTGATATAGAAGTAGCCTTTAACAATGTCGAACATGAGGTAATCACGCAAGCACTTTCAGATTTGGGGCTGGATGTGTCACTCGGATGCTGGATTGATCAAATGTTCAGGGGCAGGGCCATTTTGGACAGTCAGGGTACCATTAAAGTTTACAATCAGGCTTTATCACGTCAAAGGGAGCCCATAAATGTGTCTCATCTCTTAATGAGATGGCAAAACAGTTCAACATTCAACTTACATGGGTGCCACGGCATTTCAATATAACGGGGAATATTAAAGCCGATGGACTCGTTTGACGGAGTACCTCCTTACTATGCAACGTTGCTATGTGTAAACTGTATTAATGTATTCCAGTAGGTATTGAGTGGAGAGCAAAATTGTTGTGGTAAGACAACGGACTAATTGTGTGTCTATGCCACGTCCTTTATTTTTGGTTAGTTTTAATTTTGGTGGTATCCATATTTATTTTTGTCGAGATTTTTAACAATTAAAGATGTGGGTAGTGAGCCTAGCGATTTAACCTGTGTTTAGTTGCCTTCTTCGATAAGCCAATGATATACTGTGGTGGACTTCGAAGGATAACATGCTCGGGGCAAAGAACTTTACAGTTACCACATTTGTTCAGACATAATTTACGAGTTATGTGAATGCCCTACTATAACTGAGACCATTATAATTGACAAACAAACTGGCTAACTATATAAAAACCATAATCTAAAATTTATATAATCATCGATAATAAACAGTCGTATTGCCAAATCATTTATACGAACGAGCAAGCCGTTTGTGTTTCTTTGTTACTGTGCGATGAGACTATTCACCTTTTACAAAAATTGTCACTTTAATCTAAAAAAAAAAAAAAATTAAATAAAAACTCATACATACGTAATTTCAGTCCTCTACCGCGTGATGTAAACACCATGACATTGATTTTAAATTACGATAAATTATTGCATCAAAACCATATGTATAAATGCATGCATGCATGTATGTATTAATATTTAGGTCAATGAACCGCGAAAAAATAATTAAATTTGTTTTTTTTTTTTTACATAAACATGTATATCACACATCATTATAAAACCGCGACGATAACAATTTTATTGCAAAATAAAATGCAATTCTACGAAATAAAATCGATGCACGGTTTAGTTTTGTATATTGAATTAGAATTAGACAAATTTATGAATCGTGAAATATATCCGCAATGAGTAGATCGTCTTATAAATCATAGAGTCCATATAAATGGGCGGATTTCCAATAAAAATATTTGAATGAAACTTCGAGTAAGCTGATTTAATATTTGCAGCCAACAGTGGGGTATTATTGCAAACAAATATTCTTATCACCTCAAGATAAACGAAAGGTAATATTTGTTGGTTTATTTTTTAGTCTGTGTCCAAAATATTTGCGCTTAATTTTTAAACGTAATCAAAGCGGATGTTCATGTTGTTAATGCGACACAAGTCATTGGCGTTTTGTAATACACATGCCCCAAATACCTTTCAGATCAGCAGTCGAGCGACAAGCAAAGGAACTATAGAAAAAACATTTTTCTATAGTAATACCAGCCCGGATGCCTAGAGCGGAATTCTGAGTATATTTTTACAGAGTTAAGAGTCCACAATCGGTTCAATTATTTCCAAGTTCAAAAATGGACAAAAAAAAGATATGAGACCATGGACCTTCTTTAATCAGTGTGTTACATGTGGTACAGTTCTCTTTTCATTTCCTGACAAATCTTAAAATTGAAATTATCGTTTGTTTAAATCCATATATTCCTGATGTTATGTGTACATATGAATAAATATTTATTTATAAATTTTTTAATATTTTTTTTTTTGTTTTGTTATCAAAGTCAATTATTTTGTTGTTTTTATTTATTTTATATCAAAACACAATTAAAAATAAATTCAATGACCGATTTTAAATGCAATAAACCTGCAAGCTCAGTGCAATTTGATATAAAAAATGTTGGTGTTGTTGATATTGATAAGAGTGTAGTCGCGCTGTATACGCTCTTGTTGTTAAATGGAGTTTAATTTTACGAAAAAACAACAACAAAAACACATACATAATATACAGGGTGTAACATTTAAATTTGATGCAAATTTATATTGCCGAATACTGCAATATAGATCAACAACAAAATGAAGAAGAGTGCACCATCAAAGATGCTGACAAAATTCGGATCAAACCGTTTTGGTCAGTAGATAAACATTCGCCGCTTGCAAAACACGCGAGTCCTACCGACGCAAACCACTTCAAGGCCACAGAGTTCAATTAAATGCCGAAGAATCGAATATCCACGCAACCATAAATAAATTGACTGAAACAATTCAAAATTTCATGATGATGATGGAAAAACAAATGAGCATGATGATGCAAAATATGACCACTCTAATGCAAATTATTGTTAAAAACCAGAAATGACTCTCCTAAAAATAGCTGTATGGAATGCAAATGGTCTTTCACAACACAAAGCTGAATTACAGTCTTTCCTCAACGATCATAATATTGATATCATGCTGATATCAGAAACGCACTTTACAACTAAAACATATTTTAAAATTAATGGCTATTCAGTTTATGACACCAAACATCCGGACGGTAAAGCACATGGCGGCACTGCAATTCTAATCAAACAAAGAATAAAGCACTATGAACTAAACAAACACGATAAAGATCACATTCAAGCAACTAATATCTGCCTAGAGGAATGGTCTGGTAATTGTGTAATTTCGGCCGTTTACTGCCCTCCTAAACATGCAATTAAAAAACAGCAATTTACTGATTATTTTAATCAGTTGGGCGTAAAGTTTGTCGCAGGAGGTGATTACAATGCTAAGCATGTACAATGGGGTTCGAGACTGACTACACCTAAAGGTAAACAACTTTATAAAGCAATTACCCAGGCAAATCTGGATTATTTATCTTCACAAAACCCTACTTATTGGCCTACAGATAGAAAGAAAATACCTGATCTTATAGACTTCTGTGTAACAAAAGGAATCGCCCGCACCAATGCTCAAGTAGACGATTGCTATGACCTATCATCTGATCACTCTCCAATTATAGTCAAATTAAGTACCGAAACCTTAAAAATTGACCCACCTATACGACTAACAAGCAAATTAACTAAATGGAGTATATATAAAAAGGTCATTGAGCAGAACTGCCAACTGGATATTCCACTGTTCACACCAGAAGATATTGAACTGGCAACAGAAAAGCTAACGCAAATAATGGAAACAGCTGCAAAAAAGGCTACACCAAGAGTTATTAGCTCTAAAAGAGTCAATAGGCCAACACCTAACATTCAGCAGCTAATTCAACAAAAGCGGAAAATACGCCGGCAATGGCAACACCAAAAGTCTTCACTACTCAAATGGAAACTAAAAAGAGCTTTGGTAGAGGAAGCAGATCAAGGAGTTCAGAATTATCTGAGTGAACTCTCAGCAACGGAAAAAACCGATTACTCACTATGGAAGGCAGCAAAAAAAATAAAAAGGCCAGCCCTACCGAATCCACCAATCAGGCAACCAGATGGTCACTGGGCCAGAAGTGATATTGAAAAGGCTAATGTTTTCGCCAACCACTTAAAAGAGGTATTCACACCAAATGTTCAAAGCAATATTAGTGTACTGCCGGGTTATACAAAGAATGCTTCTATCTTAAATCCTATAAAATTTAAGTGGAAAAGTGTTAAAACCACTATTAAAAAAAGTCTAAGTTCAAAGAAAGCTCCAGGACATGATTTGATTACCGGAAAAATGATTAAAGAATTACCAGATAAATGCATAAAACTCTTAACCTATATTTTCAACGCAATAATGAGATGTGAATATTTCCCTAAAAAATGGAAAACGTCACTAATTATAATGATTCCGAAACCTGGCAAGGACGTAACGCAGGTCACGTCATACAGGCCGATAAGTCTTCTTCCTACAATCTCAAAACTTTTTGAAAAAATGTTACTACAAAAATTAAAACCAATATTATCTGCAAAGCACATTTTACCAGACCACCAATTTGGATTTCGTGACCAGCATAGTACTGTTGAGCAGGTGCATAGGGTTATAAACGTAGTCAAACTAGCTCTAGAGGAAAAGAAATACTGTTCCGCTGTTTTCCTGGATATTGCACAAGCTTTTGACAAAGTGTGGCATGAGGGCCTGATATACAAAATAAATACTCTGCTTCCTAAAAAATTTCATGCAATCCTTGAAAATTACTTGTTCGAAAGAAAATTCCAAGTTAAACAAACTGAAGCCATTACCGAACTAAATCTGATAAGTGCAGGGGTTCCACAAGGAAGCGTGCTGGGACCAGTGCTTTACTTGCTGTACACAGCTGATCTACCAACAACTGAAAAGGTGATTACATCAACATTTGCTGATGACACTGCTATTATGTATTCACATAAAAATCCACAAACAGCATCAAGAGAGCTACAACAAGTGGCAAAACAAGTGGCGCATAAAAACGAATGAAAGCAAATCGGCACACATAACGTTTACACTAAATAAACGAACATGCCCCCCTGTAAAATTAAACAATGTCACGATTCCTCAACAAACAAACGTCAAATACTTGGGTCTTCATCTTGATAGAAGATTGACTTGGAGAAAGCATATTGAATCAAAGTGTAAACAAATAAAACTAAAATTCTCAAAAATGTACTGGTTGATTGGGAGAAGATCAAAACTGTCACTAGACAGTAAAGTTCTATTATACAAGGCGATCCTAATCCCCATTTGGACATATGGAATTCAACTATGGGGCTCTACCAGCGCATCAAATATAAACCTTTTACAACGTACGCAATCAAAAATACTACGTAGTATTACAAATTCTGCTTGGTATATTCGAAATGAAAACATCCACAGGGATCTAGAGATTAAAACGGTAAATCAGACGATAAAAACATACAGTTTGAAGTACCATTCAAAATTGGAAACTCATCCCAATGAATTAGCAAGGGAACTACTAAAGCAGCCAAGGTATAGACGGCTTCGCAGAACAGACCCACTAGATCTAATGCAGCTATAAACATAATTTATCCGTAAGGAGCTAACTCAATTTTCTAAATAAATTAATTAATTGCCTACCAGTATAAGTATTAACATTGGTTAAGACTTAGTATTAGATAGTTTAGATTTAAGTTTTGCACACTTCTTGTTAGTTTCAGATAAAGAAAGATTCAAGAATAAAGCCATTGGCAATAGTAAAAAAAAAAAAAAAAAAAAATGTACGTTTACGCTCAGTGTTGAGAGATTTTACATTGTGTGGTAACATGTGAAAGAAATATGGCGCCATAAAAAGATAAAATCTCCTAAATTTCTCGCTGTTACAATGGACACCAGCATAGTTATAAGGATTTCTTGTATTATACGCGTGAATAATACGGATGTGAAAACTGTTACTACGAGCAAAAAACATTTTAAGAACCTTATAAACGTAAAGATATCTTAGTGGCAATAAATTTAGTTCACGAAACAAGGGAATGGTAGGTGTTGCACGATGACGCTTGTAAATAAGTTTAATAATTCTCTTTTGTGCAATGTAAAGATCCTCAATTTGAGAGAAATAAGTACCACCCCAGCTGGATATTCCATACATTATTAGTGATTCTACCAGTGCATGATATAGCTTTCTCAGAACAATACTCGGACAACAGTTCCTTAGATTATAAAATTTATGAATAGCAAAAATTACCTTCTTCCTGGTTTCATTAAGGTGCGACTTCCAATTCAATTGCGAATCCACTGTTACACCATTGAATAACTATATATATAAATGACACCAAACGATTCCGCCGCTACGTAGTTGTTATAGCGCTGTATGTATTTGTATATTAGATAAATTTAAATTAAGGGTTTAAGTATCAACTATATAAAACGAAAAAAAGTTTTAAGGATTTTTTTGTACATTGTTTATTCAGTACGAATATAAACACATACAGACAAAGCCAATGTCAAAACAAAAAAAGTGGGATTCAACAGAAAAATCTAAATGAAAAACGAAACAAAATGTTTATGTAGTTTACCCAAGGTCATTTAATTCATTTTTTACAAATGATGAAGTTTATCAAATTTTCTTAATTTGTTTTGGTACTTTTTGCTTTAGAATTAATTCTATGGATTTTTACACGTAAAAGTGCTTTTAATGTATGCATAATTAAATTTTTTATGTTCTCCAAAGCGACAAGGATATTGGTTTTTGCACAAATTATAAAGTTTGTTAACTACTTTGTCTTTGAAACAGATTCCCAAGTAGTACCAAATAACTTTATAGTTTGATCACTAATTACCGACATCGGTTCAAACGTCACAAATTTCTAAAAATTATTATTTAGACAAAAAATAAAAAAATATTCGCCAATTCCTTAACCAGTTCTCAGTTTTATTCAGATGATTTTACAATTGTTTTGAGGGAGTTTAAGGATTTTTACAAGACACCAAGATAGCTGCATCATCAGCAAAATTTTTGATATTATAGCTTCATTAGAAATAGGCAAATCCGCTATAAAAGTATAAAATTGGTTCTAAACCACTTCCTTGTGGAACACCTGCGCTAATATAATTTAAATCAGTGGTTGCTGCATTTTGTTTAACCAAGTATTGTCTTTGAAGTAGATAGTTTTCAAGAACTACATGGAACTGTTTCGACAAAAGTTCTTTAATTTTGTATATTAATCCTCTAGGCCAAACTTTATCGAAAGCTTGTGCATTATCCAAGAAGACAGCAGAACAATATTTTTTTCTTTGAAGATGAGTTTGACTGAGTTATTAGTTTAATACATTTGTCAGGTAATTCTTTAATCATTTTACCGGTAATAAGATCATGTCCTGGTGCTTTTTTTGGACTTACGCCGTGTTTTATTGTGCTCTTAACTTCCCCGCACTTAAACGTTTTAGACTCCCACAATGAATTTATTGCCTAAGTAGCTAAAATAATCAAATCTAAGAATTTTTTCTTTTTTATTGCGTGTTTTGGAGGGCAATATACTGATGATATTAGTCAGTTTCCGGACCACTCCTCCAGGAAGATATATGTTGCTTTTGTATGATCTTTGTCATATTTCTCAAGCTCAAAGTCTTCTTTTAATCAATACAGCTTTACCACCATGTGCTTTACCATCAGGATGTTTAGTGTCGTATATTAAATAGCCATTAATTTTAAAAAAGTTTTTTTTTGTAAAGTGTGTTTTTGATATTAACATTATGTCAATATTGGGCTCGATAAGGAATGCTTGTACCTTTGTTTTGTGTTGGGCAAGGCCATTTGCATTCCATATGGCTATTTTGAGGACAGCCATTTTTGGGTTTTCACAACTAAACTAATAACTACAAGTGGCAAAACAAGATATTTTTGACAGATATCATTATAAATAAAACAGAATAGGCCCATATGGTAGCATCAATGGGTAAACGTTAATAATTAAAAGTATCTGTTTCAAATTAAAAAAAAAATTGTTTAAGTATCCGACATCATTCTATCGGAAAGTCAAGTCTTTGGTAGTAAAATGTCGCTTTATTTGCGAATTCAGGAAATGCTTATTAATTTCAGGCATAACCATCTGCTCGCATAACTGTTGTAAAAATTTACGCCGGTGACTGGAGTTTGTTTTCAGGAAAGAATTATTCTCCATATATACTCAATGGGCTGCTAAAGCCGTCACATCCAAAATGTTATAAAAGAATGCCGGTCACCGGTTAGACGAATCTTCCTTTTCCATGAGTATTCCCCCAGCATTTTGACAATATTGTCCACGCCACTCTTGGTTCTGTTGTAATCTAGAATCGAAGTTGGTTTATTCACTGATCTTTGATCTCTTATCATAATGCATGGTGAATAAAAGCATCACAGCTTGTTTTTTTGTTGGGAATATAAGAACACAGTGTGATTTTGTTCGAAAATCCGAAAAAAGACGATTCGACAAGTTGAGTTTGGCCTTGCACGACTAGGAATTCCACTAGTAAGAATCGCCGTCTTTTGTTTACTGTTCCTAAAATTGATAAATCGTGATCGCGTATCAAATTAGAAGGTAAATTGTTGGTGGTGAAAAAATTGTCACATGGTATATTTCGACCGCTACCACTAAAAAGATTACTTTCCTACTCCTTGATTACTTTCTCTTTTTGAGTTTTGTGCCATTCCAGTGTACATTTTTCCTTTCAATAGCTAAACGAGGAAGTGGAGTCACACATCAACGATACTTTAATGCAATATCTGACAGGTTTTCATGGAATGTGTTGCGTGAAATCATGAAATGCGTACCACCTCGATACGTTAAGGAACAGCTGTTCATGAACTGTGTTGTTTGGTCCAGCTCCAAAACACTCTCGTAGATTCCAATTCACCATAAGACATACCTTTATTAGTAATCGCTGCGCACGAGTAATCCCATTATCAAATCTGATAAATCGCCTTATCGATAAAAGTTCTTTGAACCCATCGTAGCGAGGTAAAGGGGATTAGAAAGCATTCTTCACTAATCAAGTAGATGTCCGTTTTTAGTTCGGCTGATGCCTGCAAATATTATAATGCCAAGATTTTTTTTGATCAAATTCATCAAATCTCACGATAGACTAAATAATGAATTTCAAAAGTTGAAAACAAAAGATAGCTACCCCAGTGCCGCACATAAACACATTTTTTTGTTTAAAATGGATGCGATTGAGAAAAAATTACGTTAATTTTGTAGTGCCTTACTTGTCTTTCACAGACAATCTAGGTACAAAAATAAAATGCAATTGGAGGCCTACCCGAATTTTATTACAGTAAAACATGTAAAAGCTACTGTGTTTTACTGTCGATGTTTATATCTCTATAATTTCGAGAGGAAACCAAATACCATGTACTAAATTTTGCGTGAAGACATTTCAGTTAGAATAAACATTTCAGTTCGATGAACAGACAGAAGCGAATGAAAGAAAAGGGAATGACGTCGCAATATGGCAGCGAAACCCTATGTAAAACCAAACCTTGTTGTTAATAAAAATTATCAAATTTTATTTATAATATTAACGTAAAATTAAAATTTAAAACAAAATTTCATTCAAAATGTATAGAAATATTATAAAGGTGTAGATAAAAATTCAGTTGTAAATACAAGAGAACGATATAAATCCTGTTAATTAACGAAAAATATCATGTGATAAAAAAAAAACGATCAAATCGCTGAAAATAAAATCAATTGATACAAACAAATTCTATTTTCTCCTTACGAGTTAAAATTATGTTTACTATTTGATCAAAAGAAAAGAATAAAAAAAAATGATCCCGTTAGTTTGTTTATTTTTGTTTTTTAAATCTTCACACATTTTACTACCTACTAACAAACACATTCATCTAACAAACACATGCGTTCCAATAAACACATTTTTAAATTGGAAATATAAACGTACTAATTACATAAAATAAAAAATATTCGTGGCAAAACCAACACTATTGTATATTATACAAGCCATGAAGCTTGGCTAAGTAAAACATATTATGACTACTATTGGGTGTATGTGTTAGTGAATTTGACTACAGTAAAAATCGAAACAAAAAATTATATTTCGCACTGTCCATACTCATCTAAATTCAAAGTACATAACATTTCTACAAAAAAAAACGAAACAAAAATTATATTTTGCGACTGTCCACTCTGCTCTAAATTATTAGTATATAGTATAGTATATAATGAAGTAAATAATAATAACAATACTTCTCTCTCTCGTTAAATAATAAATTTGTTTTTTGCTTTGTCTTAAAGAGCGCAACATACTGTTGTTCCATCATTCGTATTCATTTTTTATTTACATCAAAGTATATAATAAAAGTATATACAAATTATACTACGTCACAACACTAATACTTAGGTATAGTAGTCACTTTTTGGCATGAGTATCGCAACTTCATGGCTTGTATATACATTTGTGTTGGTTTTGTTCGTGGACATAATTTAACAAAGACACAGAAATATTTATTTCGTAGTACAATTTATTAACACTTGGCTCATATGTCGCTACAAAGTTAGCGGTGTCACCTTCTATTTATGGTTATTCAATGGTTACACCCAAATACTTAAATTCACTGACAAAATCAAGCAAAAAACACTGAGACGAACACGGATTTCTACCACATAAGTACACATGATAAGGTATCGGTTGTGCAATAGAAACCATATTCTGTTTTCCAAAAAGTATTAATTTTGATTTATCACTCATGGCAAGGCGGTTATGATGAAACCATTTACCCAACTTGCATAAATCAATATCCAGTAGAACTGTTATATCGGAAGTTTGATCACTCCTAGCGTAGCCTAAAGCCAAGTCATCCGCAAATGCGGTGGCATGACCTATCAAATTAATATCAAAAATAGAATTGAAATACACTAGGAAATAATAGAGGACCCAACACCGACCCTTGAGGGACGCCACAATTTATTTGCTCTGGGTTACTAAGAGTGTCATCCGGAGGACGAGTCTCGGCTAACAAATGATATAGACGCATTTGTTAGTCGATAGTGGAAAAATAAATAATTTAAATAGTGCAAGTGGAATTTTTCAGTTAAGTTTAGTGTTATAGTGTATTTAAATGTACAAAGTTTGTTTATAGTGTAGTGAAAGTAGAAACACAGAAGAAAATTATTAAAATAAATGATTATTCTTTATTGGCAATTAATGACGTGTCAATTAATAACATGGCAGCAAGTGGTAGAATTGATCGATTAGCTTGGTAGCAAAGACACAATTGATGTTTTTATTCACCAAATCAAACATTGAACTTAAAATGTACACTAGTGCAAATATACATGTGAATTAATAGGAATAGGACCTGTCAAATGTTAATTGGATTGATGGTTATATGTATCAATAACAAATTTTATAAGATATGTATTATGTTTTATATTTAATTTTATTTGTATATTTTGACAATTTAATTTAATTATTATTATAGAATTATTAAGTTATATTATTTACACATTTTTTTTGGTTTTGTTATTGCTTATAAATGCGAGCGTAATTTTGGTTGTTCCTTTAGGTATGGCGTTGTGTTTACGGGGCATTTTACGAAGGTTTTGTAATGCTAGACTGTTCGTGGCCGTTACACTGAAGGCGCTTTTATGGTGCATTCATTCGAATTTTCCTCAGTATTTTTTTCACAAGAGTTGGTTCAACATTTGTTGGGCGTGCAATTTTGTTCGTTGAAGAGATCGGACGTGTTTTTGTTCGATCTCTTCATTTTTTGAAATTTGTTTTTGTGGTTTGAGTTGTGTAGTTTGTGAGTGTGTGTGAATCGGGTGATGGGGTGGATCTTGGACTCTGTCGTTTTTCCCAGAGACAGGTGTCAGTGCATAATTTTTGATTGTGCATTTTTATTTTATCTGATAGTTTGAGAATTTTAGTTATTTTTGTGTTCGTGGTAAACACGTTTGTTTTTTTTTTTTTTTAGCGAGGGATAGATATATGTATTACCGTTGTAGGTTGTATATGTGTGTGTATGTGTATGAATACATGCGTATATATAGGGGTGTATTAAAGGGGGATTCATTTAGGGCTTAACAATTTATCGGATTTAGTAAAGACGAAAAGATGTTTAGTTTAAGAAGTAATTGTTGTGTGAGTGTCTTTAAAACATAATTTCCTGAATTGGAGGTACCGTGGTTTTTGGTTTTTCAAGTGTTTGTTGCGTCTAGTGTTCATGTGTGATGTGTTTCGATTGTCGTTAATGGCATGGTTCGTGTTCATCGATTGTGTATTGAGTCACGGTGTCATGGTCTGTTGTTGTTGAGGTTTGTGAAGAATCCTATATAGTAAGTGTGGATTGTGTATTACTACATGTTTTTTTTTTGTTTTTGTTATTGTGAACTCTATTGTCTCTGTCATAAAGAGGGTGTTTTTTTTTTCTTTATATCATTCGTGTCTGATTGGATCTGATTGAATAGGTTCCTATTAGAATGTTTCTGTTGATTGTCCGTTATGTGGCAGTGTCGATGTGTGTTCCCGGTTTGAGGTGCTGGTGTGAGGTGTGGACATTCACATTGCTTGGAATTGCCTTTGACTGGACAGGTTGGGGATGGTTGTGAGATGTGTGGATGGGAATGGCTTTGGTTTGTTCGTGCCAGGAGGGGGGGGGGGGGGGGTTGTGGTTTGTGTAAGTCTTTGGTTTGTACTTAATGTTTTTGTATTTTAGATTTGCATTTGTTGGGTATGTTTTATATTATCAAAAAAAAAATACATTTTTATATAATTTTTGTGTTCATATTTTGTATATCGTTATATGGTCGTTAGGCGAACGTATTTTAGATGGTGTTATTGACAATGAAACATTTTGATTGTTTTCGATTAATTTTGATCACTTTTAGCCCGCAAGGTATGTATTTTTGACTGTCACGGTTTTATTGCCATAGTCAATGAGCACAAAAAAAGGGGGGCGGATGATGCGTTTTATTTCGATTTGTTTATTGCCCAAACGCGGAGAAGTGTGAATATGTACGAAATGTAAAGAGTCACCCGGTTTGATTTTCATTTATCCGCTGCACGAAATGGGAAATTGGGTTTTGTTGTTGTTAGAGGAGTGGAGTCACAAAGTGTAGATAATTGGAGTAAAGGTGATAGGGTGGTCAGTGAGATTGAGTGATTTTGTTGCAAAGCATAGTTGCAATAATGTTGGGGTTGTTGTTGTTTTTGTGGTGCCATAGATTCTCTATGGAATTAAGATCGGGTGTTTATGACGACCAGTCTGTGGTTTCTTGACCGAAGTCTTCAAGAAGTTTAGTTGTAGATTTGCTTTTGTAGATTGGAGCGTTATCTTGCAGTGGTAGGAAGTCTGCTCTTATCAATTTGCTCCCGGAAACCATTGCATGTTCATTGGGGGCCTCCAAGTATGTGCTTGAAGTAACTTTTCCCGGCAGTATTGTGGGATTTTCTATGCCATTATAGCTGAGACACCCCAAACTATTGCTTCGCCAACTCCTCTGTGATGGGTTGGCTCTGTTATGTTACGAAGGTCTTTTTATTGGGGTGTCGAGTGGAAGTATTTCTTTCCGTAGCTTCCATCTGGGGGAGGAGCGATTCATTGTTTCAAAGTTGTCCGCCAGAGCGCAGCAGGTTTCGTTAAATAGGTTCGAGCGGGGTTTGGCCGGTTTTTATTCTTCTGGCTTATAAATGGCTTCTTTTACATTTGCTTCACAGTGCCGTCTGTGTACAGTTTTGACAATAGTTTATGTTTCTCTTACATGCTGTTTGACTCACTTGGAACCGATTTTCATTTACTCAGAGGATCTCTTTGCACAAATGTGGTCTTCTTTATTGTTTCTTGCATTGTTTCTTTGCGCCCCCTTCCTTTGGGCACTTTGTGGTTTTGGATTTCCCCGGTTTTGTGGCAGTTTGTATCTGTGTATTATTATAACTGTGTTATTATATTAATTTCTTATTATATTGTGGGGTATATTTGTGTTTTTCGACATAAACGGTTACCTACTTCATTAGAGTCCGAGTGTTTAATTGTATTATTAAAATGTTATTTAAAGTGATTTTTGGACATAGTGCCAATTAAATGTATTTAAATGGGAATTATATTGTGGTGGTGATCATTATATTGTGGTGATGTGGTGGTCTTGATAAATTTTGCTAAATTTTATAATTTGGTATTTAATGATAGGATGGACTAATTAATTATGAATTTCAGGTGGAAACTAATCCAATTTATTACAGACTATAGCTTCCAGGATTTAGATTGTATAATGATGTTATTATATTAAAAATTAATTAATTATAATTTCAGAGCAAAATTAATTCAATTTATTACAGCCTACGACTAAGAGTAGTTAGTTCGTTAATAGTTTTGTTTTCAAGGTACCATTGCAGATTGCAGATGAATGGCGGCATACTGGAGTTGCTGATAAGAGATGGCAAAATGCAAAGCAGTACAACAAAAATGTGATTGTCTTACACTAATAATAGTTTGAATATTGGCTACCGGGAAATCGGACCAATTATGCCATAAGTAACATACCTTTCCTTTCCCTAACCCACAAAAATTTACTAACTATTGGCCGCCAAGGTGTCTGTAACCGGGTCGATCTCAATAATTTAACTAGTATCCTTCCATATCCTTCCAAGTGTATGTAAAAACGGGTGTATTGTGGGCCCGGCGCTTTCCGGGATATCCTGCTTAATGCTTGGCAGTACATTCAAAATCAATCAATCAATCAATCAATCTGGGTTACTAAGAGTGTCATCCACCTTGACAATCTGACGACGGTCATGGAGGTAGCTCGTTAACCAATCAAGAATTTTGCCCCTCACCCCGATATTCGATAGTTTCGCTAATAAAATCCCATGATTGACAGTATCAAAAGCTTTGGAGATATCCACAAATAAGGCCACCGGTTTACATGAATTATTGACGGCTGTGTATATCTGGCTTAGAAAATGTAAAAGAGCCTCCTCAGTAGATTTACCCGCAGTGAAACCGTATTGACTGCTATGCAGACATTTAATCATACTGAGATAGCTCAGTAACCGATGTCTTACAAGTTTCTCGAAAATTTTAGATGTTGTGCTTAATAGGGAAATTGGTCTATAGTTATTTAATTGTAACTCATCGCCCTTTTTGAATATCGGAATTACAATAGCAATTTTCAAGCTATTTGGAAAGACACCACTATCCAAATGCATTTTTTAACAACAAAATGATCGACTCCATCAAATCCTTTAGATCGTTTGTTTTTTAAATGCTTAATTTCATAAAGGATTTCCGTAGAATGTATAGGATCAAAAAAACAAGATGCACGATAATTTTGCTGGGCACCAAAAATAAATTGATTTGATTCAATAATATCAGTATTACTTGCGCTGAATTTAGGAGCCAATTTTTGAGAAATGGCAACAAAAAAATTTGTTAAATTCATCGGCAATTGATTGAGATGACGTAAGCATATTTTGAGTGTCAAATTGATAAATTTGATTAATTGGCTTATTGTTTGAGCATCGTCCTAACACTTCATCTACTGTTTTCCATGTGTTCTTCGAATTTGACATCGCTGAATCAAATTTTTTCTCATAGAAGCGGTTTTTAGTAACTGCAATATCTACTTTCACCTGATTTGAAAGGTTACGAACATATTTACCTAATCTAATATTATTAGAATGATGTTTTAATATTTTTGAGAACTTTTTTAACTTGTTGATCTTTCGAAGAAGTTTTGAATCCATCCACGGTTATAACTTTTTTATTATTGGGTATGTAGTTGTAGATGTACATATTCCAATATGTGTAGTAAGAATCTTAAAAAAATTTTCAAAAGCGAGATTGCAATCATTTTGACTCCCAATTTTCAAACTTTAGAATATCATTTAGTTTGGCATAGTGAATATGCGATATCTCTGATCTGCTATCTCTAAAAATTGTCCTGCCAGAATGTTCTGAAATATTAAATGTAATTAAATTATGATCGGAAAATTGAATGGGTAAATTACAAATATTGAGGTTTAAAAAATAATCACTTTTTACAAAAACATGATCCAAACAATTTTGCATCCTGGTTGGCTCATTTACAAGGCTAACGAAGCCATAAGAAGCAAGCATTGATTGATATTTATAAGATATACTAGTATCCAGAAGATTTATATTAATATCTCCTAAAATGACTATGTGATTATGTTTAAGTGTACGCAACAGTATTTCCAGATCATTACAAAAACCATCAACGGAGCCATCACTGAAACGATTGATACATATAAAAGTCCAGCTACGTTTTGCTAATTGAATACGTAGTATAAGAAGATCAGCTGACGTCCAGTTGCAAACTTGAAATGAAACATTTACAAAACTTTCATGAATAAACACACCTGCACCACCAGAACGATAGCTATCATTGCAGCAGGCTTTAAAGTTGTATCCAGGTAGGTTAAACTCAGAACATTCATGTGAATAAATCCAAATATCCGTCACAAAAATCAAACTGGGAATAGATTTGAGACTCGCTACATATAGGCTAAAAATATCAAAATTTGATAGTACTAGAGCAAAACATAGCAAAATATATTCTAGATTATGAGCTAAGCCCGTAAATTTGGCTATAAATAAGTAGCTGATCATGCAAAAATTTTAAAACGAGTAACGCACTAAAATCCAACCTAAACAAGTGTCACATTCATCACATCAACATTTGAAGTTACAGCAAAACCAACACAAATGTATATACAAGCCATGAAGTTGCGATACTTATGCCAAAAAGTGACTACTATACCTAAGTATTAGTGTTGTGACGTAGTATAATTTGTATATACTTTTATTATATGCTTTGATGTAAATAAAAACTGAATACGAATGATGGAACAACAGTATGTTGCGCTCTTTATGACAAAGCAAAAAACAAATTTATTATTTAACGAGAGAAAAAAGTATTGTTATTATTATTTACTTCATTATATACTATACTATATACTATGAATTTAGAGCAGAATGGACAGTGCAAAATATAATTTTTGTTTCGTTTTTTTTTTGTAGAAATGTTATGTACTTTGAATTTAGAGGAGTATGGACAATGCGAAATATAATTTTTTGTTTCGATTTTTACTGTAGTCAAATTTAAAACAGACTTCGTACAAATGAAATTAAAATCACAAAATGAAACGTCAACTGGATGTAAACAAACGCGATGTGTAATGTTGTTGTTGACGACGCAACAAATAAAAACAAAAATAAAAATAAATATAGAGCTTCTAGAGGTAAGAAAAAAAGTTAAAGAAAAAGTTAATACTTAATACATTGAATAGTTTTAGAGTCCAAGATGACGGTTCATTTATCAGCACTGCCCTCGATTTGATTATGCTGCTGCAGACGAAAAATATCGAGATAGATCTTGATTTTCGTAGGTATATTTGGCCAGATTTACACCACAAATATCTATAGTTGAACGTTGTTTTTATTATTTTAGCTTCATGGTATAACCGGGACTGGAATGCTGATAGACGGTGCATAATAAAGATGCGTTGTTCAGGATGATCCTGAGGCATGATTACAAAATATGAAAATATTGTTTTTGAGTTCAATAGAACTCAATTTTACAATTAATAAATCGTGCAGAACCGGATTAACTTTACTTTTAACTGACGAGGCTGTGCTAGTGATTTTATTAGTTTTATGTATTTCATGAATTAACACTATGTCCTCTAGGCAAATTTCCAAATCTAGTTTCTTAATGGTGTCGATAACTACACCACGAATATCGCCATGATTGATGGGAAGGCCTCTTATGGTTATGCTGCTTGCATTTTGCTGTTGGTTGGGCTTATCATTTTCAGCTTCAAGGAGATGTAGTTTTGAAGTATTGTTAAATAGTGCCTCTAGTTTGTCAACTCTGGTTTTCAATACTCGGTTTTCTGATATCAGTGAGGTTACCATGGCTTTTAACGCTTCAAGAGCTGAAAGTTTCTTATCCATGCATTTCAGCTGTACCATGATATCAGATAAACTTGGAAGAACAATTTGTTCATCGGAAGCATCATCTTCACCTTCAATAATTGACTGGTTTGAGATATCACGGCACTCTACACACAACCAGCTTGCGGAGTGATTTTTAATGCCTAGCATGAGATTCTCAGAAATTTACACCAGGGAATTTCACGACATTTTGTAGATTCCCGCGAAAAAATTTTAAATGTCACTTTTTATTTTATAGTAATGCACAACTATCAATTAATTAAACTAAATAAATTAAATTAGAATCAAGTCACTTATACTTATTTAAATTTTAACAATTTTACAATATTATTTTATTTTAGTTTTTTATTTATATGCATTAATTTTTAATTTAATTTTTTTACTTTTTTTTTTTTTTTTTTTTTTTTGCAAGCTGTTGACGCTTTGACAACCAAAACACGATTCCATCAGATTACGTTAAACCTTTCCACCATTCCATCAGATTGTGGATGCAAAGACACTCATCCAAAGGTGATGTGTTTTATCTATGCCAAGCATCTCGCAGATCTCCTGGAGTACCTTACTCTAAAACGGCTAATCCAATTATTAACAATGGCATTTGCTAGTGTATTTTCCTGGTTTGGTAGTGGATACACCTCCGGCCATTTGCTGAAATAGTCTATTAAAACTATAGCACATATTTGTTTCCATTATCGATAGTCGGAAATAGACCTGCCACATCCATGGCAATTCTCTCAAAGGGTGTCCTAACATTATACTGTTGCATAGCTCCTCCCACTTTGCTCAGTCAGTCACTTTGCGGCCGCACATAGATCACATGTTTGGCACCATTCAACCATCGACTGTCTACATCCGATCAATAAAAACACTGACGTACCTTAGCCAGGGTTTTGAAAATTCCCAAGTGGCCTCTTCTAGCTGCCTCGCAATCTTTCAGAATTTCCGTTATACGACGTTGAGATACCACCATCAAGGATTGTTTAACGGTGCCGTCAGTGCTTTCGTTTTAAACATCCGTCTTCTAATCTAAGGCTTTCCCATTGTGCCCAATAAGCCTTTGCAGTGGGAGCTTTGCCTGCAATCTAACTCCATGTTGACCGGCAATTCTTTTTCTTATATTCCATATCTATCGATAAATCCGGATCTCGTAGGTGTCCATCTCGGATTGCTTCATTGGTCCATTCATTATGAGGTAACACTTGCATCAGCCTGACATCAATAATGTTCTTTCTTTCTGCACGATCGCAATGTTTGCATTCTGCCTGACATGATCGTCTTGACAATGCGTCAGCATTTCCGTGTGCGGTACCTCTTCGATGTTCGATCTGGAAGTCGTAACTTTGTAAACGTTCAATCCAACGTGCCACCTGTCCTTCTGGATTCTTGAATTGAAGCAGCCACCGTAAGGCTCCATGGTCCTTTCTTAAATGGAATTGTTGACCATATAGGTATTTCTGGAAATGTTTGATACATTTTGTAGCTTTGTGCGTGTGTGTTTTTGAAGTGCTAAAGTGGATCTTGCACTCTGTCGTATGCCCAGAGATCAGGTATCAGTGCATCATTTTTAATGTGCATTTTTTATTTTTATTTTTAAGTAAATTGGTGTAGGTACATAAGTACCGTTGGTGAATTTTTTTTTTATCTTAAATGAATAGTTATAATAGTAATTTCTCTGAAAAAAACGGAAAACGATAGAGAATGAAAGAGAAAGAGTAAATAAAAATTTAAAATATCTATATACATATTTCCCGTTTTTGTTTTACTGTATAAATTGTGTTAGTATTTTTTTTAATTTGTAGAAAAACGTTAATTTTATTGTTTAAAAAAAAAAACAAAAAAAAGTCTTATATGGTAACACATATACAGTCGTGGTCTATGAGCTTGATGAAACAACTATAGGGACAATTTGTTTTGTAGAGTCATGGTTAGTTGTTAATATTTCATTTGGTGGGACGGAGGATTATAAGTCTTTGTAGTTCATGTAGGTGGAGTCGGGGAACGAATGATCGGATATTTGTGTCTTGTGGTTTTGGGATAAAAATATTTGTACCTCATGATAAAGTTGACTAAAAATTACAAAACAAATGAGTTTTATTTCGTCAAACATTTGCATTGTGCGTTTTTTTAATAGTTGCTGTTATTTTTGTTTAATGAATGCCATAGATTCTCTATAGGATTAAGTTCGGCGATTTGTGGTGGCCAGTCTATAGTTTGTTGACCTACATCTTTAAGAAATTTAGTTATAAATTTACTTTTATTTACTACTGCATATTCATTAAGGGCCTCCAAATATGTGCTTGAAGTAACTTTTCCGTGCATCATTGTGAGATCTCTATTATGGGATCTCCTAAACATTCGATTCTCTCTTTATTGACGATTCGTTAGCATGAGAATTACAAAAAAACGAACAAAATCGGGGTACAGATCGATTTAAGAGATGATATTACATTTTAAATTGCAAGTTGAACTTTTCTTTGAAATAACTTTATCGGCCAATATTTAATTTTTTTTTTTAATTTTTTATATTTTAATTCATGTAATCTGTTCTGAGGCCAAATCTCTTTCAACTTTTTTGCGGTTAACTTAACGTACTACTTTATGCCCTCACCTGCCAAATCGAAGATTCATGAATTCAGGTTTACTTTGCATATCATCCATATTGCATTGCTCCAGCCAATATTTGCCAACTGTTTGAAAGTTTTGGTCCATAGATTTTGCTCTCTAATAGAGAGTCATATTTTGGTTCATTGTCATCACCAATCGCAAACAAGAGATGAAAGAGCCCTATTACAATTCTTCCTGTTTGGATTCGAACACGGATTCTCCTGACTCAAACAACGCTAGCCTTAACCACTGCACCAACTGTTCGGTGGTCAATTTTTAACTTTCCTAAATTATACCGTTAACAACTTAAAATATAGTCACAGATGTATAGTATTCAAATAATTTATATTAGCAAACAGTTTTTTTACATGTCAGAATTTGCTTATTATATTGATAATTGGAATATAGGTGACAGGGTAGTCAATAAGATTGAATGATTTTGTTGCATAGCATAATTGCTATATTGGTGAAGTTGTTGGTATTTTTGTTTAAGGTAATAGAATCTCTATAGGATGTTTATAGGATGGTGACCAGTCTATAGTTGCTTGACCCAAATCTTTAAGAAATTTAGCTATAAATTTACTTTTGTAGATTGGAATCAATTTTCACCCGGAAACCATTGCATACTTATTAAGAGCCTCCAAATATGTGCTTGAAGTAACTTTTCCCGGCAGCATTTTGAGATCTCCTATGCCATTATAGGTAAACCACTCCAAACCATTACTTCGCCTCCTCTGCAGTGCCAAGTTGGCATTGTTATGTTACGAAAGTCTCTTTGTTGAGGTCGAATAAAAATATTTTTTCATCTAAAGAAAAGAATGATTCGTTGTTTCATAATACACTGCGCCAAAAGGGGGGGAAATGTTGGATGTAGGAAAAAGGTTTTAGTGGTGGCATAAAGAGGGTTTTGTGTTCTTTCTGATGGTGTTGTTCAGTTTGGTTTGTTTTGTTTTTTTATTGTTTTTTTTAGTAAATTGGAAGTAGTCTGATCGAGAGGGGGAGGGTTGTTTGGTTTGAGACCGGCAACGAGCTTTCCTATTGATTCGTTTGAGAAGCTGAGTTGACCGGGATGCGGGGAGTTTGAAACAATTTAGGTTGTGCACTTGAAGGTTTTTTGTGCGTTGGCTCCTTGTTGGGTTGTTGCAGTTTTAGCAAAGACGATACCAACAAATTGACACATTGATAAGTGCAAATGGTTTCAATTTGTAATTCGCAATTTAACCCTTTTAAATTTTTATCAAAAGTCACTTAAACAACTTAAATTTTTAATAACGGGTGTTACCACACCTAGCTCGCATCCAAATTTAACCGTTTTAAGCAATCCAGATTTAACCGTTCTCCCGGTGCGCGCTAAACTCTACAACGGCGGTCTGATGAGTATAAATTGAAACGTGACTCATCTGAAAACAAAACGTTGCCTTTTAGTCCAATTCCTATACATCAATGTATAGTTTCTTCGTAGTATTCTATGAGTTTCGGCAAGGTATGGTACCCGAATAGGTCGACGTGACCTTAAACGGTAATCTTTCAACCGATTTATTACCGTTTGTTTTGAAATCTGGTTGTTAAATGGAACATTACTGATGATTTGTTGAGCACTACTGGTCCTATTGACTTTGGCAAAATGTGCGATAGCGCGATCTTCTCTCGGCGAAGTTTTTTTTTTACCCCAGATCCTTCACGACGCTTAACACTGTTGGTGTTTAAAAATCGATGCCACGTACGACTGACAACCGATATATTCAAATTTAAAATCCGCCCAATTTCACGAAAACTTTCTCCTGATTGAACTAGCGTTATGATTTTGGTAGCACGAACGAGTTTTCTTCCTTTCGATCGATTTTGACGTTTAGAATAACTTATTTTAGAATTAATTTTGTTTTCAATAAAGTTAACAATTAGTTAAATTCGTTCAAAGAGTTTTTGGTTACACAATAAAAAAATTATATAATTTCACTTTGTTATCAGGTTTTTGCTAAAACTGCAATAGCTTAGCAGGGAGTTTTCGGGTGCATAATTTGAGTTGTTTTAGATTCCCTGCATCTTGGTTGGCTCGGTTTTTCGGGCGAGTCGGTGGGAGGGTTCGTTGCCGGTCTCAAACTTAATCATTTTTTTTTCTTGATTGGACTATTTTTAAACAAAATAGGGGGGCAATGGAGGGACGGAGGAAGTTGGACTGAATAGCACCATCAGAGGGAGGACAAGGTTTTCTTCATATTACCATCAAGATTTTTTTTATATCCAATGTTTCATTGAGGGGTAGCTGGTTGAAGGTGAGGTTTTTTTTTTTAAGGGTTTTGGAGTTGCGTTTTTTTTTTTTTTTGGCGCAGTGTATTACCCGCCAGCACTCAGGCAGGTTTCGCTAAATAGGTACGAGCAAAGTTTATTTGGTTTTTAATTCTTCTGGCTTATAAATGGCTTCTTTTTACATTCCCTTCACAAAGCCGTCTGTGTACAGTTTTGAGACTAATTTTTATTTCTCTTACAAACTGATTATTTCACTTAGAATAGATTTTCCTAAACTCAGAGGGTCTCTTTGCACAAGCGTAATCTTCCTTAGGCATTGTATTTCTTTTACGCTCCCTTCCTTTAGGCACTTTAAGATTTTGGATTTTCAAATTTGGTACATCACCAAATTTTTGTGGCAGTTTGTATCTGTATTATTACAACTATATTATTATATTATTTATTTTTTATATTATAAGATATATTTATATTTATAAGGTATATAAAATAGATTTTCTAATTACTTTTTCAGGTAAAAACTAATACAATTTATTACAGCGGTTTGCAGAAATTATATCATTATATTATTATATTATGAATTGATTAATTAATAGTTTCAGAGTAATTAGTAATTTTCGGGCAAAAAATAACACAATTTATTACAGCACATTATATTACAATTACAACACAATCATATTATTGTATAATTATGTTATTATATAATTAATTAATTAATTTGTAATTTCAGATTAAAAATTAATTCTATTTCTTACAGCCTATGGCTAAGAGCAATTAGTTCATTAATAGATTTTTTTTTCAGGAAACCTCTGCAGATTACAGATGAATGGTGGCACACTGGAGTTGCTGATAAGAGATGGCAGAATGCAGAGCAGCACAACAAAAATGTGATTGTCTTTCACTAACAGTAGTTTGAATATTGGCTACCGGGAAATCGGACCAATTATGTCATAACTAACATACTTTTCCTTTCCCTAACACACAACAATTTACTAACTATTGGCCGCCAAGGTGTCTGTAACCGAGTCGATCTCAATAATTTAACTAGTATCCTTCCATATCCTTCCAAGTATATGTAAAATCGGGTGTACTGTGGGCCCGGCTCTTTCCGGGATATCCTGCTTAATGCTTGGCAGTACATTCAAAATCAATCAATCAAAAAATAACTATCTCGTTGCCAACGATCTGCTGTGATACAACTCCGCCTATACCGTCGTTACTGGCGTCAGTGTCTAGCTCCAATAATCCAATATCGTTGTCACAAAAGATTAAGAACCAATGACTAAATGATTTTCTGGATGATATTTCGGTAAAATAATTAGATGTTTCGCCCCATAACTTAGACTGGAGTTATTTAGTCATCCACCTACTCGCTGTATACTTTTGGAGTATACTATAGGGTCTAATGAGATTAATACATTGGGTGATTCTAATGTTACATTTTTGGGAAGTTTGAAAATGTCTACCTTAAAGAGCCACTCTCATTTGTAACACGCAGTGCGATACGTTTGCCGATCGCGGCCCCACGTCCACCGAAACTCAAGTCCAAAGTTGATCTGAGAGCTAATTAACCCGTAAGGCTCACACAGATTCAAAAATACGTCAAATAAACGAAAGAGGTAGAGGAAAAAACAAGCATACAAAAGCCAATTTCAAGCTGGGACGGAAGCACTAGCGTTTAGACCCCAACAAAGTTTTTTACTTACAAAAGTACCTTATCAAGTTTTGGTTATCGAAATGACGAACAGTTCATTGAATGTATAGACATACAAATTTATGCATGGATTAGTAATGGCTTGACCGGCGATCGATAATTAAAATAAAGAATAAAAAATACTATATGAGAAATGTGTCCCTTTTAGAGCACCCTGTAAATGTATTATTTAAATAATAAAAATAAATTTAATCGATGCTGGTTTTGACACCGTACCAGGAAATAATATATACACAGAATATGTAATATACTCGATATATATATATATATATATATATATATATATATATATATATATATATATATATATATATATATATAAATATATTTATTTATTTATATAATACAAAGAGTAGACTTTAAGAGAAGACCTTAAACAAATGTAAACGTCCGCTAAGAATTCTGCCTTGAAAAAAAAAAACAAAGAATAAAATGTTACAGTACATTTAAAGAAATGATCATCTTTACGATGTAAATGATCTATAAATACCGACAAAATAAAGCGCCGCACTAAAAGTAACAAATCCAGCTGCTCAAATATGAAAGGTTTATATCGATTTCGATAGGTTTGCGAAAATAGCTTCCAACAGCAAAAGGGGAAGATCGAAAGAACAAAATTCGCCTATTGAACACACACAAAAGAAAGGGAAACAGAAATCTGTCGAGACTTTAGTTCTAGTAGCTAAGAGTTACAATGAGAATTCAGCTGAACCTAGCGAACCTGTCAACAGAGGGGGCCCTGACTGGCAGTTGGTAAAAAAAATGACACGGAAGAAGCAAGAATCCCACGTCCTCGTCCGGGTGCAATTAAAATAACGAAGAGTGGATCTCTCTCATATGCTAAGATGCTTATGAAAATCAAAGGGGATTCTAATTTGAACAACCTCTCTAATAAGGTGATTCACATGCGTAGGACAGCAAAGGATGACCTTCTACTTGAGTTAGGAGAAGATGTACATCCAAAGGAGATTCTCTTGGTGCAGATGCAAATATCCAAACGTTACCAAAGACTGATGAGGCTATCCAAACGGCAGTGATAGCTGTGCCAAGTTCGATAGCCAAAATGATAAATGCGGAACGCAGGTATACATATTGAGTGGGTGATCTATCGAATTCGCGGAAAAAAGATGCTCCTAAAGTGTTTCAAGTCTCCCTAAATTTGTAGGAAATGGGCATCTAGTTAGGCAATGCAAGGTAGAAGCCAAATGTATGCTTTGCCAGAATAGGTCGAATCGTAATCATATAGCAGGGAGTGGCGGGTGCATTGCATACACGACGGCATTGAAAAAAGCAGGTCGATTGCGAAATTCATCTAGCTTAAACTAAATCATTGTAAAGTTGCACAGAATGCACTAGTCCAATCCGTGCATGAAGCTAGAAGTAATGTCGCTATCTTTTGCAAACAATGCAAAAATATGGATAGGTGTAACTGGGCAACCGAGTCAACAAACATAGCCGCCATATGGGCATGTGGCAGACGGATCATACATGAGATGGCTAATAACCTTAACGCGGGATTTGTGCGAGTAAAAGTTGACGGCTTACATATTTACAGTTGTTATGCACCACCTAGTGCCACTATTGAAAAGTTCGAGTATTCCTTAGACCAACTGATTGCTGAAGCGAAGGTACAATTAGAAGAGGGATGGTGCTACTAGAAGCATTCTCCTCAATAGACGTTGTACTGCTCAATGCTGGTGATACGCCGACTTTTCGTAAAGGTGGTGCCTCCTCTGTGATTAATCTGACGTTTGGTAGGACAGATGAAGAATGTGATTACTGACGCCTCTAATGCCACTATGGTAAAAAGAGTCCTAGATGGTCGTCGTCTCCCAGCATACTGGTGGAATGAGCAGATTGCACAATTGCGACTGATGTGCCATCATACAAGGAGAAAATACCAGTGTACCTGAGGTACAGACTCCTATCCTAGCCTATATCAATAGAGTAACTGAGGCACTCCCTCTAGAACTTTACCATAAGCCGAACGGGCGTTTCCACACTTAACAAATTGTTCACGATTTTGCAAACAAGATTTTGCACTTCGAAAGTGCAGACGATATGCTTATCGGACGAATATCATTAATAGAGGTAATTATATCCTTTTTTGGTATAGGAATATCCTTTTTTGGTCAAACTTTGATTTATGATGAATGTAATGTGAGGCAGAAACAGATCAATCGTTTGCCATATCATATCATTTGCCATCGCATCTGATTTAACCCTTCGTTTGACACATGGATCTGGCCAGACCTTTTGCGATTTTAATTTAGCCTCCGTACCTCATGTGTCTATGGCTAGACATATACATACACTATATACACACATATACACACATATACATTTTATATGATGCAATTTCTTCCTTTTGTTACACGGCATTGGTAATTCTAACGGTAATTTAATTTTATGATAAAAATAAATGTGTATACTCATACTATTGCGCAATATTTGTTACATTTTTCTTTGTTTTTTTTTTCTATTAACTAGTGACCGTTGAACGCACAACACGTGTTAGTACTAATAAAATATTTTAGACGCGTTATATTCTTGTTCAAAATTAGTGAATTCGTGAAATTGAGTAAAGAAATGGAATTTATTTATAATACGCGACCACGCTTTAGTCAATGATATAAAAACGTGAAAGAGATGTTGAATAGGGCGAAGGAATCGATCCATTCGCTGACAAAAACGACGATAATGATGTAGATTATGCGCCAAATGAAGACGATGCATTTGATATTGAGAATGAAATATACATTGAACTAAATGAAATATGTAACAGTGGTACATATGTAACAGTGATGGCGACGAGAAAATACAGTCTGAAACTCAACAACAAAGTGCTACGGAAAATTATTTCTAAGACGGTACAAAATGGTAAACAAGAACCAAATAATTCTGTTCGTGTGCGTCAACAAAATGTTATGCGTTTTCGAGCTGGATCCAAGGAAAAAAATTCTAATCTAATTGAGGTATTCAACAATTTTTTTACACCAAACATTGTGTTCATTATCATCACCGAAACGAATCGTTATGGAAAAGATTCAGCTCAAAAATTGAATGTGACTAATCCTTTTGCAGTATAGTTAGGCTGCTGGTGCTTCACACAGTAAAACGAAAAAGTCTAGCATTTTGTGGTAAACAGTTGGCATCTCCATATTCAGAGCACCTATGTCTCATAAACGATTTTTTGCATTGACACGATTTATTTGGTTTAATGATGGGCAAACACGTCCATATCATTTGCAAACCGATAAAGCCGCACCAATTCGGGACATATGAAATTGTTAGCATAAAAATATTGCCATGTACAATAACACCGGCCGTACCATTATTGTTGACAATTTCTTCACAACATTGGAAGGAGTTCAGCTTGGTTCATTCGTTGGCACCATCCAATTAGAGATGTATCCCTGATGAAATAAGAAAGTATCCTTGTCATCCAATTGTTTCATCTTATTTTGGATTTCACGACGATTTGGTTTCAATTGACAGCTACGTACCAAAAAAGGATAAGTGTGTGAACTTACTTTCCATCGTGCACTACATAAAATTATGTCAAGGCCAAGCAATTAATTCCAAAGCAATTTTGTTTAATAATGCAAATAAAGCAGGCGTCAATAAAATGGTCACACATTTCACATCAAAGAGATCAACAAAAATGTGGACCTTTGCTTTTTCTGCAACATGTTGAATATTGCAGAATTGGCTGTGCATTTTGCATTTCATATGAATTGCCGTATGCCAACAAAAGTTGGTTTCCATTGTATTTTAAAGAATGATTAGAAAAAACTATCATGTAATAGCATGTTAAGGATCATTTAAAAATAACGGGAAATAATACACAAAGTAAAGTAAGATAAATTTAAATTAAATTTATCATATCACTTATCTGACAACTCTGTCCACTAATATTTATTTGTTATTGTTACATCAGTGATTCTTAAACTTTAAAATTATTTACAAATGTTAGATGGCACTTTAGCACTAAAATTTAATATTTGTATTATAGCATTCATGTTTGTTTGTTTGTTTGTTTATTTCTATGCAATCTGTTTTGGGGCCGAAGCTCTCCCAACTCTTTCGCGGTTAATTAACGTCCTACTTTACGCCATTACTTGCCAAATCGAGGACGCGCGAATACAGGTTCGCGTTTCAAATATCCATCTGCACATTGCATTGCTCCAGCCAGCCTGTACTGGCATGGACGATGGTTCGGCCCATGAATTCTGCACTCCAACGGGGGGGTCATAGTTGTGTTCATCGTCATCACCGATCGTAATCAAGTGATTAAAAATCCCTTTTGCAACCCTCTCCCGTTGGGATTCGAACCCGGTACCTCCCGTCCCAAACACCGCAGCTTTAACCACTGCGCCAATTGCTCGGTTATAGCATTCATTATAGTTAAGATCTAAAGGTATAAATATGTAAAATATATTCTGGACAAAAAAGTTAGTCGAATAAAGCGATTAGTCGAAAAAGAACCTTCAAAGCATCAGTCCACAACATATTTGAACATACCTGTTCCTTCGAAAAAGATACCGTACAATATTCGTACCGTATTTCATGTAATGTACAAAATATAATACCTTTCATCAATACACCACCAAAAGCCCAATATTTACATAAATATGTATATGAGTCTGAACAGACTCATGAGGTACGAGTGTGCCAATCCGAACATGTGCCTAACGGAGGGTTAACCGCTCTAATTGCACCCAAAACATTCAACTCATCAACACAAGCAAATGAAAAGTCAATATCTTCAGGAACAAATAGACTCGACATTTGGCAATGGTAAATTGACTTATTTCGTTCATAATTCGTTCTGCAGAAAATGGTATATCACCTTTACCTGTCGAGCGTAAACCTTCTAGTTTTCTTAAATTATGCCAGGTAATTTTAAAATTAAATGCATTTCCGAAATAAAACCTGTTCTTAGTATAATTGATAAATTTTGTAGCTTTGTTCCAAAATATTTTAAAATAGTTCAAATCTGTTTCTAATCCACTACATACTTTTAAAAGCTTTATATGACGAATCTCTACGTTTGATTGAATCCACTATAGTTTGGTTCAACCATGGCACAGTAGGTCATTTATTAATGCTTCTTTTACAGGGTACACAAATTTTATCTCATAAAACTCGGTAAATTAAAATTTTAGTACAAATTTACCATTCACGTCATGTCAAACTTTAGATAAATATTGGTTTGGAGGGTTAAAATCAATGGTTCGTAGGTAACAAATGAAACGTCAATTTTTTTTTTGTTTAATTTTTTTTTTGTTTCTTCATATTTAGTCCAATATTGTTCTTCAAAATGTCTTCATGTCCACGAATTTTTGTAATTTTAATAATTAATCATAATTTTACTCTTATGTCTGATTTTTGTTGCAATACATAAATCAAAAGTGAAAAATAACAACAACAACCAATTATATTTTTTTCTATTAATTTAGTCACCTTTTTAGTACAGTAATTCGGTCTACCGAAAACGCCATTTACCTTGAGTACTGTATGGCACGGAGCCTTGTATAAAAAATTTGAATTAAATATATCTATATACAATAGAATTTACATCCAAATTTTTATAAAGTAGGGACCAATCGATAACGGAAAATAAAGCGATTCAAAGGATAACGGAAAATTAGAAATACGAATATTTGCAACCATGTGGCATGTAATTCAGCCGGGCAAAACCATTTGTGAATATTGTGATCAGAACTTTGAAAAGGCGTTTTTAGATATATTTATATTGGCTGAAACTCATATCGTCCCAGACTCTTTTTTTTTTTTTTTTATTAAAATGGCTGGAACCCTCAAGGATTCCGCACTAAATGCCACAACGGGCCCATGGTGCAAACCTAGGATTCTATTAAATTTCACAAAGGCGAGTAGCTGCCTTAGCAAACTGAATCAGCTTGAACCAAGGCAGGGAAGACACTTGATCTAACCGAATAGACCTAGAGTTGAAGACCTGAAGCCTAACTCCTTCAAAGGCCGGACAACTACAGACAAAGTGAATGCAATCATCAACCTCTTCGAGACAGTCCTCACATACACCATCCTGAGCTACACCCATGCGATGAAGAAGATGTTTGAATCGGCCATGACCTGTAAGAATCCCAACCAGGATCCTCAACTGATCTTTCCTTAAAGACAAAGCAAACTTAGTCGACCTCAAATTGGGTTCACTAATAAATTGTTTCGCCCAGCGGCAGCCAGACGAAACACACCAATTTTGTTTTGCAACAGACATAATGAATTTCTTAATAGCTTGCTTACCCAAACTAAAAGAAAGGGGAGTAGCTGGTTCAGTGCCGAAAATTTCCAAACGAGAACCAGCTTTAGCTAAGGAGTCCGCGAACTCATTGCCCTCGATGCCACAATGAGCCGGGACCCACATTAGTGAGACTTTATTTAATACGCAAAGACGATTAATGAAAAGTTTACAATCCTTGACTAGTTTGGAAACAGTCAAAGGGTTTATTAATGAATCGAGCACAGCTTTACTATCAGTACACATTATGATGTTTTCCTCAGCAAAGCTATACTTTAAAGCAGCAAACACACAATGCGAGAGCGCAATCAGTTCCGCCTGAAATGCTGTACAGTACGAATCCAGACAACCAGACGAACTCTGAACCAACGCGGGACAGTATGTTCCAAACCCTGCAGAAAGTTCGGAGCGCGATCCATCCGAGAAAAATACTATCGATTCAGACAATCGTTTTTGAAAGACCTGCGATGCCCACAGATCTTTAGACGGATATTCTACCGAGAATGAATTGGAAAAGTCAAACTCAGGTAGCAGTCTGTCATTAACCATATCAATTTCTGGTATAAGTGAATTGTACCGAGAAATAATGAGCCTATGACCCAAAATGGATCCGAAACTATTCCAAACCCCTAAGCACCTCAAACGGAACGCCGCAGAACACGCCGACCCAAGTATGAAAGAGTGCAACTGAGGCAAAGAAAGGATAGCTTCCATAGCAATAAGTGGTGTGGAGGACATAGCACCGGTAATAGCCCGACAAGCAGTGCCCTGTAAGCCACAAAGCTTCGCTATGGATGATTTCAGATTAATCACTGGCCACCAAACGACCGATGCATAAGAGAGCATTGGCAAGACCATAGATTTGTATATAAGAGCTAACGTTTTAGGAGTCAGTCCCCAAGATTTACCAAAAGCTCTTCTGCATTGCCAAAAAATGGCAGTAGCTTTTGACAGCTTACTATCAAGATGCTTCTTCCAGGAAAGTTTACTATCAAGGAAAACACCAAGATGCTTAACATAATCCGATCTAGTAATAACTTTGCCAAAAAGAGATGGAACAGAGAAGTCACCAATATGCCTGCGCTTGGTGAAAACAACTAAGTCCGTTTTTAGAGGGTTAACATGTAAGCCCTTATCAAGACACCAGGCTTCAACAATTAACAAAGCATGCTGCGTTAGATCTGATAGGACATTCAAGTGCTTACCCGAAACTGTCAGAACAAGATCATCAGCATAACTCTGCACGACAAAGCCCGAGTGTTGCAGTATAACAAGTAACTCATCGATTACCAAGAGCCACAAGAGAGGTGACAGTACACCACCTTGTGGACAACCTTTGGCAACTTTGACGGAAACTGACTGATCATCCAGCTTTATCTCAACAGTTCGAGATTTAAGCATAGATTCAATCCAACATATAATGTCTTGATCGACACCAAAATTTTCGCATGCCTTCGTAATCGTTGAAAACAACGTACTGTCAAAAGCACCAGCAATATCCAAGAAAGTACCCACTAGAAACTCTTTATAATCTAGTGATCTTTCAATCCTAGTCACAAGTTCATGTAGGGCCGTTTCACATGACTTCCCGACTCTGTAAGCATGCTGCATGTTACTGAGTGGTTTAATAGATAGACAACCATCCCTGATAAATCTATCAATGATTCTTTCCAAAACTTTTAAAAAAGTTATCAGCTTATCGAGGATAAGCTGATCGGACGAAAAGCCTTCGGATCCGTGTAATCGGACTTACCAACTTTAGGAATAAACACAACATGACTCCTGCTCCAAGATTGCGGAATGTACGCGAACGCAACTGATGCTTGGAACAGCATGGTTAGATGATCCTGAATAAGTAGAAAGCCCTGCTGTAATTCAGCCGGAAAAATTCCATCAGGTCCACCTGTTTTAAAAGAATCAAAAGAGAAAATGCTCCAACGAAGGATATCAGAATTGATAATCCTTCGAGCAAGGTCCCAATTCGGGTTATCAACAATTGTATTTGAGGGTTCGACAGCAACATAATCAGAGTTGATTATGTCACAGTCGGGAAAATGAACAGAAAGAAGGAGTTCCCCAACTTCCCTGTACGACGAGGTTAGTTCGCCATCAGGACGCCTAAGGACACCAGGTCGACACACCTCGTTTTTAGCCAAAGCTTTATTAAGTCTGGCTACTCCAGACAGACTATTTATTTCCTCGCAGAATTTTATCCACGAAGCTCTGTGGGCGGATCTTAGACTTTTTTTATAGTTCTTTTGTGCCACTAGAAAGTTGACCCAATCAGCTGCATGATTAGATCGTTTGGCTGTATTCTTCAGTTTTCTAGCGATTTTCCTTAATTTTTCAGATCAGAACACCAAAAAGGTTTATTCCGACCCTTACGATTAGAAACAAGTAGGCACGATTTTTTAAAAGCGCCATTGATTGCATTGGTTAGCGAGGAGGCTAACAAATCAATGTCTAAAGCTGAGCTAATTAGCCCAGATTCAGGTAGTAATGGAACAATCTCACGCGAGTATAACTCCCAGTTAGTCAATTTCCTATTACGATACGGTTTTAACTGTGGTCTTTTCAGATTAATACTAAAAGAGATACACCTATGATCAGAAGTGAGGATATCATCAGTCACCCTCCAACCGAGAATTAAATCAATGATAGACATAGAACACAAACTAATATCGATTACCTCATTTCTCATGGAGCTGACAAAAGTTGGTTCACAGCCTCTATTGAGAATTTCCAACTCGGACGAGCTTAGATAGTTAAACAGAGAAGCGCCTCTATTATTAATGTCTGTACTACCCCACAACGAATGATGAGCATTCGCATCACATCCCAATATTAGAGGAAAATTTTTCTTCTTGCTCCATAGAACAAGGTTAATAAATTCCACTGACGGTGGTGGTGAGACAGAATCATACGGCAAATAGACTGAAGCTAACACCAGATTTGTGCATGGATTAGTAGAGTCAAGAGTAATGAGTACTGCCACAAGATCGTCTGAGCAGCACTCAGGAATAAGAGAAGCATTTATATTATTAGAAATAAAAATGCAAGCTCTAGTTTTAACGTCAGAATTTTTGAAGAAAATTCTACTATTAGAAGTATTCAACCCAGAAACAGCTCCATCAAGAAGATACGGTTCCTGGATTAGACAAAAATCTGTATGCGATAGACTCTTAATACTTTGACTTCGCGGACAACATGTAATTCAGGATTGACGGAAACATTTATCATCTGAATGGCATTGATAACTAAAGCTTTTAATACTTTCCACCAATTACCATTCTGATGTCGTGCTCCATAGGATCCCACGAAATCATTCAAAATGTTATAACAATCGCATCGTACGATAAAATAAGTTCACCAACCACAAGGACTTCTGACACTTAATATCTAAGAAATCTAATTTGATTCAAAATCAGGCATAGTTTTGAATTTTCTAAAAAATTAAGAGAGCAATAGAATATTCGAAATCAAGTCAGAAATTTTTTTTTATCTGCTTGTCATTGCGAAAATCATAGAATCTCTAAGCCCTATAGCTAAACTCTAGTCTGTGACCTAAACATTATATAGTTTAACGACTAATTAATTACTATATCATACGCGTAAGCTTTTTAACTTATATATTTACCTTAATTGATTTCTTAAATCGTAAATGTGCATTCTTAACAGCCGATTACAGTATTTATGTAAGCATACGTAATGCGAGGAACTTATCATGATATTTTCTTTGTAAAACTGCATAATGCAATTTTACTTTGTTATTTTCAGAAATATATATATATATATATATATATATATATATATATATATATATATATATATATATATATATATATATATATATCATTGGCACATACACACACACGAGGCAGATAACAAGGGAATCGAAAGTAAAAACGATCGCACGAAACTATATATATTTATATATTTATAAAGGGTGATTCAAATAGAGATATGGCACTTCAATTTTGCGTCGGAACGAATATTTGGTTCTTCGTGTCAAAACCAAATTATATCCCAATTTAAAAGCTTATATATATAACCTCCAATTAAATCACGCTCTAAACATATATGTACACTCATGTACTTACATATATTCTGAATATTCATTTTCGAATTAAAAACAAAAACAATAAAAAAATTAAAGTCATAGAACTGAATTCATGCAGTAAAAAATGTGGCCTTGTAAAATTGTGTGCGGCATCCTATAGTTTCAATTTTAGCGCGCGGTCACACACACTCACACACACACACACACACAGATTCGTTACAAAAATGTATCATCGAATTGCATCAGATCGCAGTGGTGCATTTTTTTGCGTTTCTTTTTCTCAGTCGAAGGTTAAATTGCGTCGCATTAGATAATTTTATAAATAGCATATGAATCTAAGGTCAATGTAACTCATGCCATAATTATTACGCAGACGCGCGTATTTTTACATATTATATGTCTGATTAGGATCGATTATAGTTTTTCACTTCTAATAATAATAAAACTATTTTAAATTTTTTTTTTTTTTTCATTGTTTTTCGCATACATACATAATATAAGTTTGTTATTTAGTAATTTGCATACATTATACACAAAAAAAGGTCAACATCATTGCGAGTATATATATATATATATATATATATATATATATATATATATATATATATTAAATAAAATGTGAATAAACTCAATAAAAATAAAAATAAAAATTTTGCAATAATCGTACGCGCGCGCGATCATATTCGCGAAAAATATTACGCGAATATATTGTGCTTATATATATATATATATATACATTTTAACTCGGTGACTGATTATTTAATAATATTCGCCTCATTGGATGTTATGTTAAGTCGTTCATTGATATCCCTTGCACTAGAGTTCGTGGAGAGTTGTCAGTCGAAAATAATTTGTTCTTCAGGATCGATTGTTTGTGGATCGTTGGCATAAAGATAAGCCTTCGATAAGCTTTATAGGAAAAATTCTAGAGTTGTTAGATCGGCAAGATCTAAATGGTCAATATATATGTCAATATGACATATGGCATGTAGCACCGTCCTCTAAAAACCACGTATTCTGTAAATTCTGAATTTCCTATTTGTTAAACAAAAAAGTTGTAATCATATTCTGCCGTCCTAAAATCAATCATCTCTGCAAGGATGGACCCATTGCTTGTCGTCATCATCAACTATGTTTTAGCGCAGTCACGTTGAGATTTTTTAAAAAGGATGAGGCTGCTAAGTCAGGGGCACCAGAATCAGATGAGAGTGAAACTCATTTGAGGACGGTTGCCCAAATGATACGTAGGCTTATCCTAAAAAGACAAAGGTACCGACTATTTTGGACACTGAGTTGTCCCTATCAATGGAGTCACTTTGCGGATTCGGTATGTACTTTGATTTAACTATAGAATCTGGTTCCACTGTTGTGCAGGTTGTATTTAAGCAATAAAATGTTTAAATTTATTCAACCTTCATAACTATAAGGCAGCGTCAGCTGCTCTTCGGCTCGACGCTTCAATCATACATTCTTGCAAAAAGCAAACTAAATATCTATCTGTTTGCAAAACCCATGAGTCGTCATGGGTTGTGATGCGAACTTTTTGATTATATTCTAAGTCATCAATCTGTAATGTAGGCTGTAAGCCTACTTTTATAACAAGGAATAGACAGGAAGTTTTAGATATTACCCTTATTTCGAACTAAATGTCGAATAGATTAATTAATTGGAGAGTGTCTCGCAGGAACACTCCTTTTCTGATCATTGCTATCTTCAATACGGATTGGATATAAAATATTTTAAAATTCTAACCTTTAGAAATAGAAGGAAGACCAATTGGGACACCTTCAGAAAGATTTTAAGTAACTCTCTACCAGCATTGGTTTCTAAATCTCTTGAATCAACACAAGGGTTGGATGCCATGATATACCGAGTGTGCGATGCTTTTAATGTAGCTATTTCGGGCTCATGTAGACCAGAGTAAACCTCGTCAACCATGGTGGTCGAAGGAACTACAAGTAATTCGTTTAAAATATAAGCAACTTTTCAAAATCGCGAAGAGAACAAAAACTGACATGACCTGGGACACCTATAAGGATGTCGTCAACGCGCATAAATATGAACTAAGAAGTGCCAAAAGCAATTCCGGAAGCTCTTTTCTGATAAAAAAGGAGTCCTCTGAAGCAGTTAGGCTACGTAAGATAATATCTACTTGTCCGGCCAAGTTATCTCCAACGATCGGATGACCTATGGACTTCAACGGGTAAGCAATCCTTAGAGCTTCTTCTGGAAACTCATTTTCTACTGGCCTCGCGGGGAAAACTTCAACAAGAGATCTTGTTGGCAGTAAACAATTTCAAGCCTTACTCTACAGGTCCGGATGACGTTATTCCTGCTGATGTCCAAAAAACCATTGACTTAACTGTTCCCGGGCTTGAGATGATTTTCAAAAGTAACCTGGGACCATGTCATATTCCAAAAAAATGGACTGAAGTTAAAGTAATTTTTATACCTATAAGGCGGGAAAACGCTCTCATTGCAATCCTAAACACCTTAGGCCCATTAGCTTTTATTCTTATTTCTTGAAAATTTTAGAAAGACAAATTGAGCCTGTAAAATTTTCTACGTCTCAGCATGCATATTATAAGGAGAAATCAGTGGAAACTGCTCTTCAATCCCTCTTATGTCCTATCGAGAAGACTTTCGAATATAAGGAATTCTCTTTGGTGACCTTTTGTGATATTGAGAGACCTTAAATTTCGGAGTGGATATGGCACTTTGAAGCTGGATTGATCAAATGCTCAAAAGCAGGATCATAACGGCGAATCTAGTTGTATCATCCATCCGTAAATTTGTAAGTATGAGTACACCGCAACTAAGTTGTGATCTTAGTGTTAACTCACTTAAGACTTAACTGGTTCTTTTTTCCAGGAAGTATAAATTTTCTCGTTTTGACCTTCCAACTTTTAATGGAGTTGTTTTGAATATCGCTGATAAAGTGAAATTCTTGGGTCTTATTTTGGACAGCAAACTAAGCTGGAAGCCAAATATTCTGGAAAGAGTAAACAAAGCTACAATAGTACTCTACTCCTTTAAAAATGCCATTGGAAAAGGAACGGGACTTAAGCCTCACATCGTACATTGGCTTTACACCTCTGTAGTTATACCAATTCTAATGTATGGAGTTACAGTTTGGTGGCCCGTTGTACATACAGCGATGTGGAATATGTTACCGCTAATAGTTTGCATATCACATATTTAAATGGATCGTTGTATTAGTTCAAGTTGTATTTCCAATACTAATGTCGCAGCTATATCGCTCACACTTGCATTGCAATTTTTAATATTAAATGTGCGTCAATTGCATCCTTGTATATGTGAGCGATGTTATAGTTGAAATATGCAACGTAATGAACTAAGCCAGCTATGCTATGCTATGCTGACATATTTCCAACGCTTAGCTTAGCTGAAATGAACAACGGGCCTAAGGCTTAAATCAATTTCTCTGTGGCCCTGTAACGTTATGGGACCCTCATTTATTCTAACGAATATAAAAATCCCCAAATCTATCAACTATACCATCTTGACATCATCCCTCGAAGTTAAATTTCTAACTAATATTCCTTTCAGAGAGGACTGGGCGAGGGAAGCAGTTTTAAAGTCAGGTTTTATTATCTGCTTTACAGATGGTTTGAAAAACGTTACCGGGTTTTCTGCGAAGAACTGAACGTAAATCTATCTTTTCGCCTCAGCTATAGTAATCAGCTTCACAGTGGCTAGTACATAAAAAATCCAATTTTTTAAAATCTTCGGTAAACGAAGTTTTGTATTGCAATACAAAATTACAACGAGTTGCTTTAATCTGACCCATATCAGAGAGAAGCGGCCTCATTACACATTTTTTAATGCAAGCTCAGATTTGAAATCCCTCCACTGAGAAAAATTATAGCATTCCATTTTTTTACATCTACTTTAGATTTTTGTACATGCTCAACTGCATCAACAAAGTTATAAAAGTCATAGGTCTTGCCTTGTTTCTTGAGCAATAGTTCTACTTGGTGATGGAAACTAGCTGATGACATAAACGAATGTCTCGGTTCAAAATATCTCAATGGCAGATCAGAATTAATCATTCTAAAAACGTAATCAAGTCTTATTTTGACTAGCACAGTTATCTAACCATATTGTAATTTGCTTGGCATCTCTATGTCTCTTGAAAAATGAATAAAAATAACTGTCGATGTCTTCCTTGTCTCTTCCTGAGATACCTTCGTGGCACAAAATAGCATACGGCTTTAATTGTGATTTTGAACCGAGTCGTACAAAACTTTCATTATACGCTGTAAGCCTTTTAATAAAAATTGCTTTTTTAAAAGTATCCATTTTCGGCAACATAATGATTTTCTGTCAATCTGCAGAAACGAAGATAGTTCCATTTTCAAACTTATTGTTAGATTGTGTCTAATAAAGTTCTCCAGACTCAGCAGTATGAATTTTATGAATTTTCCAGTTTGAAAATATTTTACAAATATTGTCCAAATTATCTTCTTGGTGCTCATGTATAATTTGAACTCTTCGCATTCTTCGTGCCCTAGTAATGCAAACGATATGATTAATACGACACTATAGAATTGGGATTTTTAGATTTAAAATTCCCACACATCGTGTGCAGATATCTTCGGTTTGGAGCATGAACACTTCCATAGTATCAAAAATATATCAATATAAAATCTTTAAGTTTTCTTACAGAGTTTTAGAAGTTACCTCTGATACGGGCATCTATATAAGAACGTAATCTATGGATATCTATCTGCGCAATGCATTGCTTATCAGCCTGTACTGACATGGACGATGGTTCGTCCCATAGATTCTGCACTACAACAGAGGGTCATAGTTGAAAAAACACCACAGCTTTAACTACAGCTGTCGCTCGATTTGTCGCTCGATTGCTCGATTTATTACTTGATTATCAATTCTTATCTTCAAAGCTATTAGAAAAACAATAAAAAGTAGTGCAAAATGCTTTCTTCATTCAGTCAATCACATCAGAATCACGTGACTTCATAATATTTACAACGACACGAGTAATGAAAATGCAAAAATAAAACGTATCAATTTTTTTTTTTTATTATTACACAATAACGGTAATTTTAACTGCTGTATATTAGTAAATTGTGTAATATTCGTCTCATGTATCATTTGAATTATACAATAAAAAGTGATTAGTGTGGTTTTTTGGTTATTTTTTTTTTTTAAATTATTTGTTGTAAATGGAAAATTATAATCTTGACGATTCCGTATCAGTGATTGAAGGCAATGTTGGATCTAGGAAAAAATTAAAAAAACCGATAAAAAGAGAGTAACACGGCGTCTACACTATGCAAAATCACTGAGATTTTGTCTCATGAGATTAAATTTATCAATGTATGTGTAAGTATATTATACAAATTTTGACACTCTCAGCAAATTATCAGGAGGCTATTTCACGTAAATATTATCATGAAATTTGTACGAAATGTCAAATAAAAATGTATCTTTAGGTTATGTTTTTTCATTTTAATTTTTTTTTCGAGTATTTAGACGTACTAGTGTTTATGCGTAAATGCAAGGTTATGTTTTTTAATTTTATTTTTAGTTTATATTTTTCCCGCTTGCTCTTAAAACAGTATAAAAAATTTAGAATAATAACAACATAATAGAATCTAAAAAAAACTCTTTTTCCAATCAATTGTAGCATTCAATACGAAAAATATTTTTTCATTTTAATTTTTTTTTCGAGTGCAAATGCAAGCTTATGCTGTGTATTTTTTTTTGTTGGTTTATTTTTTTTCCGCATCTATATATATTGTCTAAAAATATAAAAAAATTGGAATAATTCATAATCTAATAAAATATCTCTATTATGGCATTCAATACGGAAAATACCGTCAAACTAATCGACATGTTTCGAAGTAACGAATGCTTGTGGAAAATAACATGCAAAAATTTTAGAAGATCAGATTTGAAGAATGTTGCGTACCAAACGTCCATTCTGTGGTACTAATTTTTGTAAATCAATTCAATATAAAATTGTTTAATAAAGTGTTTGGTAGCGCACGATTTTAATTATTGACAATAATCACCGAATTTATTTGAATTATTTGACATTTATCTTGAAATTATTATGAAATTATCATGAAATTATCATGAGAGTAAAATGCCCAGTTATGATAATTTATTGACAAATATTTATCAATACATAGAAAAGAACATACACATTCATAAAATCTCATGAGATAAAATCTCAGCAATTTTGCATAGTGTAGACCCCGTGTTAGCTAAGAAAAATCGGTACACTGCATCGGGGTTGGGAATATTTATACCTTGTGTTATAAAACATAATTCGGATAAATTTAAATGTTCTGAAATAAGACCGGCAGACGTAAAACTGTTTCGTGAAAAACTATTTTTAGTACTTGATAAGACTGTACAAGACAATTTTATTGCCTTGTATGTACAACTAAGCACTGTGGAAAGAAGAAGACCCAGTAATAAACTGGATGCCGCGAGAATGTATATAGGCCAAGCCTAGGGGACATTCTCACACAATAAAAACGTCAAATAATAACTACCCACAAATTTTAAAATCGATCGATAAGATTATAAACGATATCCGATCAGCCAATCGTTTATTGTATTTGACAGTAAATTCATAGGGACAGATGGTTAAATCACCTACCCAATTAACCTAACTTGAGAATGATATGTGACAATTTAATTGAAATTAAACTATAAATGGAACTACTTTTTGTGCTAAAATTGGAACAAATTTTAATAATCTTAAAGAAATATTATTGTAAGAAAGATTGATTTTGCAACTTGATAGTGAAATCACTTCTGTTTGAATATTGATATTTAAGTGAAAGCAACATGCAAGTAATTGGATTAAGCTATTTGTAAGTTTATGAATAAAAATTGAGGTAAATTTGAATCGAGCTCCTCGATATGGTTTTAAATATCGATATGATGCTGTTTTAGTAGTGCAGTGATATAGTTTTAGTTGTGCATTTATAAAAAATAAAAAATGTGGAGATATGCGCGCGCATATGATCAAAGTCGCGTGAAATGTTTTATTTTTTAATGATACTTCTTGATTTTACTTTCTCTTGCGTGATCTCATTTTGATTTCTTTTGCTTTTTGTAGATTCTTTTACTGCTTTCATATATGTATTTTATATTGTATGGTGTTGATTAAAGGTAATGCATTTTTCAATTTACATACATATACGATTTTCAAATACGTTGCACGTTATTGTTATATAAGTAAGGTGATAGTTGGTTGTTTGGGGGTTAGTCTTAGGAGTCAAAGCTTTCTAGACATACGCGATTCTCATAAGACCTCTACCTAGTGTTACGCCTCCTTGTGGCAACATTCGGGCAATGCATCCTAGAATGTAGCTAAATAACTTTCACGACCGTGTAATGGCGGACAATCCATTGCCCCAAGGTTTGGTGGGACAGCATACGCCGAGATGCGTGGCTAAGGGGGAGCTCAGTTAGAGTGATGCCTCTTTAAAAGCATCAACTTTGCCAGCTGTTGAGCTGGGTTATTTATACAAGATATGATATAGTGGTAGATGCCTCAGAGGCCACCTCCATAGATTATCTTGGTGTCCGGACAAGGGAAGAAGAGGAACAGTTCACATCTCCAACAACGGGCACCATTTGTGATGGCATTGGTGTTGGTATTGAGAACCTGTCCTTCAACTCCAGTGAATGAAATAAGCTCAACTCCTTCGAAATAAGCCATTTTAAAAAGGGGCTCAAGGAAGTCAAAACTAGAGATGTGGCTCTACTTTCTTTCACTTTCAACACTTTCAAAATCTGTAGCAACTACCCTAGACAGTAGGTACTGTGGTAAGCACGAGAGGTATTTCGAGGTTGCTTTGGAACCCACTAAACCACCTGCCAAACAAACTAAAAGTAAGCCTTCTTCGGTCAAGGCCTCTTTCAGCCAAGTAGTAGGTAGTGTTAGACTAGATATCTTACCTAATGATTTCAATGACAACCCTCTTCCATGAAAACACTGCGCGAATCCAAGGGAAACGTTACGTACCTCTTTGGTAACATCAGACTCGTTTTTAAGAGCAATTCTACCTTCACCAACCAAGCCACTGGAGTTAGCTCCAGCAAGGGCAGTACTTTACCAGCCCCAGTAGGAGGTATAAACGACAACAAGGGGGCATCTGAGACCAGCAGCACTGTAGAGCATTCTGTTCCTGCTGCCTCTTCTTCGGGAGAACGATCAATGTATCTCTCTGTAACTCCTACTTTGGTTTCAGAGAAATTGACCACACAAAGAGATGTCCATGGAAGACACTCCAAGTCAATGGGAAAAGTGGCAGCAACACGCCAATCCCGCGAAGCAGTCGGCTGGCAAGAAGCCAGGAGCGGATAGCTACTTACCCTAATAATCAAGTATGGTTGGTACTATTAGGGTACTACAAGCAACCCTGCATCACGCCTCGGATACCTTTTGCAACAGGTTTGCTCAACAACAGTTAACTCTTGGCCTCATTCAGGAACCTTGGATTAGTGGAGAAAAAACAGGGGCCTACCTTAAGTCATGTAAGTTGATTTACGATCGCAGGGAAAAAGTTCCCCGAACATCAATATTTGTTTTATTTAATATTAATATGAACGTTCTTCCAAGTCCAGAGTTCATCACTAAGGATTTGGTTGCAGTAATGCTGGAAGTATTAACTTGCAGGGAAGTGCAAGAGACAGTTTGTGCCTTGGCATACTTCCCTGGTGACTGGGCAGGGGAATTGAAAAAAAACCTTCTGCATCCCAAGATGTACTTAATTTTATTCGATTATTTCATCGGCACTTAAGACCAACATATATACATATTGAGAGGTGTTCAGTTTTATTTGTTTAGCTTAATTGATAAATGGCCCTTTTAGGCCATCGATTAATTATAACTTAATAGTAGTAGGAAGTTTTTAACTGGTTCGCAATGTTTAAAAAATTTTGAAATATTCAATGGTGAGTGGTAAATGCTCGATGAAACAAACAAGTCATCACATGCGGCTACGGTAACCTCAAGGTCGAGTAGTAAAAATGCTAAAACATTTCCAATATTTTTTTAACTATCGATACATTGAAATCAAATTGAAATCCACTAAAGAAAGTTTCCACGGTTTTCAATATCAGTATTGAAAACCGGTATTGTACTAAATTTTTCCAATACCGAAACCGTATCACAATACCGATATTTCGAAATTAATAAAGATGGCAATCGGCAAATCTTACATATTTAGAACAATTCTGAAAACATTCATTTTAATCACCTAACGGTCTAAAGCAATGCAATAGCAGATTTCATACATCTCCTCTCTTCGATAAATTAAAATAAATTTATGATAAAGAGGACAGACACAGAATTGAGAAAAATCGCATGCACGAGTATACTCATTTAAACCAGCTGATTGTTTCCTGTAAATGAGACAAAGATATTTATTTATTTTTGTTTTTTCTGTTTATGATTTTAAATTTTTTTTTTCAAGTTTTCTTTGTCACTTTTGTATATTTTAAATTGGATAGACAAGGATGATTTTTATTTTTTTTTGTTTTTTTTTTATTTGATAAGTGAAGCCATAGTGTGTTATTCTGTAAAATAACTGTTTTTTTAGTACATACATTACTTAATATTATCAAAACTAAAACAAAAAATAGATTTCCATTAACGATTTCGCTGCCAATACTATATATGCATATGTGATTGGTAAGTAATGCAATTTTATTCGTGGTTTAATTAATTTTTATTTTATTTTATTTAAATATAACCCGTAACAATCAAGTATCAAAAAAACCAAACTCTGCTGTCTGGAAGTATTTCGCAAAATCATACGATTCGGCTAGTGAAGCAAAATGTACCTTATGTGCAATTTTCTCATCAAATGCATAGGCTCCATAATATAATTATCAAAAATACGAAACATCTGTTGCAGAAGTTCTGAAGAAGCAAATGAAACTAGAGAGATTCTTAAAACACGAAATTTTGGAAGAACTGCTGGCGAAATGAACCGCGTAGGACGGTATGTCTTTAAAAACGATTACAAAATTCGATGCAATACGCGAGTCTATTGCAAAAGTGTTTCGTAATGCCAAAAAGTCAAACCGCAGTCGCAAAACTAATAATTTGCAGTCGCAAAACTAATAAACTCGATTCGATTTGCTATTCGATTCGAATGATCAATTCGATTCAAGTGTGAATTTGTATTTGGGAACTCGATCGAAAATAAAAATGTACATTGTTAAATAATGGTCATATCTATACTAAAATTAAACATTTTGTTGAATTTTGACATTTGTCAAAGTCACCGTGAATTTTTCTAGCAAATTTAGTGAATTTAGTTTAATTGAAAAAGTTGATTAAAAAAGATAGTTATGGATTCAATAGCGATTCATTTTTCAAGCGACAGTGAAGATGATAATATTTATTCGTCACTTTTGCGATATAAATCAATTAGGGACAAGTCAAATATATTTGAGCTTCCTGATGTAACGTAAGTCGTAAAACATGCTGATGTAATATTTTATGCATTTTATAATTAATGTACATAAGTTAAGTATTAAATATTCTTTTAAATTTCAGGTTTACAAAAGATGAATCCGTGAAATAAATGATGATTTGCCTATAAAGGCAAGATCCTCAAGCATCCCAAACATTTTAAAATTAGCTGCAACTTTGAGGTTTTGTGCCCAAGGCAGTTACCAGCAAAGTGTTGGTAACGATTTCAACATTGGGTTTTCGCAGGGATCAGTATCAAGTGCGTTGAATGAAGTTTTTACCGTATAGATTCAATATTTATTAAGTTACGCGATTCAGATGGTGGAGAAAGTGGGATGGTTGGTAAACTTAACTGTGTTTCACCAAGTGAAATAGCGCCAGTTATTCCATTTACTGCTTCTCTTAAATGCGTTAATCGAATGACAGTTACTTCAAGTGCAGAGAATGTATGTATCTTTGATGGACCATCACCGATACCTGAGATATTTTGCTTATTTTCTTTCATTTTTTTTAAATATTATATTTGAAGTCGGTCCACGCTTTCTTCCAGCCATCTGTTCTAATGGTTTCAAATGTTTGTTCAAATGTCAAACTGTAGTAGAGTTGTATTTTTGGATGTCCTAAAATTTATTAGAATACAAAATATATAAATAATATATATATATATATATATATATATATATATATATATATATATATATATATATATATATATATATATATATATATATATATATATATATATATATATATATATTACTTCTTGAGACGCAGGGATCGAATAGGAGAATGCCTTTTTATCAAAATGCCCACACCTTTTCTCTTGGTCTTAGGATCATTAGCGGGGTGCCAAACGTAATTCAAGGTAGAACAGGCACCCGTACCAATGTTTGTCTCTTGGATTCCACATATAAAAATATCAGCCTGACACAAAATGTTATCAATGGCGTCTCTTTTCTGAGGGTTATTAGCCCCACGGATGTTCCATGTTCCAAAGCGAAAGTAAATAGGGTTTGAGTGAAAAGATGGGGATTGAAATACCTGAGGTTCCTCAATTAGGGTGTAGGGATTATCAGCAGCAAGAATTTCACGGTTAACATTTTCGGCCAAGATAAGTAACCCGGAGCTCTGAACAGAGGAACAAGTCGAGGGATCGTGGGTAAATTGCAAACTAGAATAATGAGAATTGGAATATAATAAATTTATTTCATATCCATACTCACCTGTAGCAGGTGTGAAAACGATGCTATCCTGATCGACATCGAAATGAACATTGATTTTCAAATTCATTATGTTTGAGGCGGCCGACAAACACTCAGAACCACCCCAAAAGCCGTCTTTGAGAAGATCAGATAAATATCTGGAGCAAATAAATATAAGCATGAGCACGATTTAGCGATAAAACACTTAAAATACTTAAATTTTAGTATAATACACTTACTAAGTGATCAAATGATCTACGGAGTGATTTATAATAAATGAGGAATCATATACTTGAGTACAAGAATCTAGTATAGTTGGGGAAAATCCAATAAGGTCACACTGAATCAAATGTACAATGTTAGCTCGGAGAGCACTAACAGACAACCAGGATAACTCATGGTTACACAACTCCAATTGATGGAGTATTCCATTGAATAGGCAATTGCCATCCCCCGGAATGGAGTGCACCTTTACACTCATAATATCACACACTTAAGTCTATTGCTTAATTATAATACACAATATAAAAAATTCAACAATATCACAATTAAACAAAATTAACAGGAATTTACCTATCAACTTATAAAAAGTAAAATCTTATAATTATATTTATTTTATATATATTTTTAGAGATATATAAATGCAACTGCAAATTTTCACTGTAGAATAGTTTCTTGATCGAGACCGTTTCTTCAATTTATTCAAGTATATAGGTAATATCCCGGTTTGGCTATACCGCTATTGTTATCAGTGTTGCCAATTCTAAAAAGGAGAAAAGACAGGGAAAAATGACGTCGCTAGAAATTCATCGAAAACCTACTAGAAATCGCTAATTAAATAAAATCGCTAGATGTCGCTAGTGATGTTTAAATTAATTTGAATAGATCTAAGTAAAGTTTGTTAAGTTCATTTCTGAAACCTTTTAAACGATATAGGGTTTTGCAGAGCTAATATACCAGCAGCTTTAAATAATGTTTAACTTTGCTACAATGAGCTTTAAATCGGTGAATATATTACCGAGAATTATATGACAACATCTACACTAAGATTGTCTAGTATTATCCGGCGGAATAATAACGCATATCAGCATTAATATAATTGGATTAATCACATTCCATACTGAAGTTTCGTATTTTGAAATTTTTGAATGCTAAAACTCAATATGCAAATTGGTATTGTGATGGATCTTTGAGGATTGTTGTATAGCGATGGATCTGTATGTGGCGGTGTGTTTAGTTATTGTATAAATGTGTTTATTCATTGGGGTTCTGATTTGCATAATGGCCAAGCGCAGAGACGTATGAGGGTATATCAGATGTGAATAGCCACCCAGTTTCGCCTTTCATTTATCCGTTGCATCTAGAGAAAAATTATGGGTTGTTGTGTAGGATGAGTGGAGACACAAATTTAAATGATTGAATGTGAGCGGTAGTGTGGTCGGTGAGAGGAGTGATTCTGTAGCATAGAACAATATTATTGGAATAATGTTTTAAGTGCAATTTAACTAATCTTAACAATTAATTGATTGCAATCAATAATGTTATTTAATTAATTTCGATATCTTTATATTTATAATTTATATTTTGTATATTACCACTGAGTATAATACAAATAGAGAACTATTTTGTATGCATACCAAATGCCGACTAAAAACAAAATCAATTTTATTTTAAATTTTATTTCGATTTTAACGAAATAAACATATATATTCCGCAAATTGATAATGTCTCTTTTTAGCTGCAATGATTTGTATAAGCCAAATTTCAAATAATACAAACCAATAATTTGAAGGCGGTACAAATGATTACAAATATTAACAAACATAAAATGTAATTGAATATAGATCAGCTGTGTTATCATTTCTATAAAAATCAATTTCAATGTTGGTATTAGTTTACGTTTCTAAATATATGTAAAACAAGTTTTGGTTGACCAAACTTGAATTTAAAAAACAAATTGAAATTACAATTTTATTTAGAACCAATTAACTTAACAATTTTCAGGTATTTTATTTTTCGTGCTCACTAATATAACTCGTTAACACTAAAACACACCGGAATGATACATATTTATATGAAATGTATTTAATCTATTACGTATAGATTAATTAAATTAATTAAAATTAGTTTTGACCAAATCAAATATTTTTAATTAAAAAAAAAATTGCACATAATTCTGTTTTCATTGTCTGATGTGATGAAAATAATTTTATATTATTATATAATCGAAATTGATTAGTCTGTGTAAATTCATAAATATTACCGTTACAATAAATTTAAAAAATATAGGCTTATATTAGACTCAGATCTTTTAAATTGAATCAAATCAACAGATCATATTCGACTCATATTCGATTCTACCGGGCCATAATTCTTAATTTTTTTTATTTTATTTATTTATCAACTTAGAATGTACATTATTATATTTGTTATAGGTATTTAAGTAATTGTATATAGCAATATACATTTGGCAAATATTCCAGTTTAAAAATTTGTCTATATTTATACACATATGTATTCTTAAAAAAAAAAAAAAAAAAAAATACAATAAAACAATTCCTATAAAATACATCTTACTATAAATATATATCAACTCATCTGTAACTAGGGAGCTTCTTTGATGATATATATATATATATATATATATATATATATATATATATATATATATATATATATATATATATATATATATATATATCATCAAAGAATCTCCTGTACTTTTTGACAGTGGCACTGTCCTTTTTGACAGTGGCGCACGGCGTTTTACGTTTTTCTTGATTTTTCTTGAAAAAGCTAATTTTTGAAGTCCTCTTTCTCAAAAACCACTTAACTGATTTGAATGTTTTATATCTCAAATGGAAGGAAATGAATGGATCTTATAAATAAGGTTACAATTTTTAAAAAGTTGTTTATTAAAGAAAAAATGTGTTGTTTTGAAAATGTCATTTCCCGTTATTTTCAACCTCAATGAGTTATCACTTTTTTTATTTTTTTTCAAAGCTTATTCATTTATCAAACAAATAAAAAAATAAAAAAGTAGTGTTATCTTTCATGTTTAAAATATGATTTTTTGAATATTTCAGGATCTGAATATTTTAAACCAAAAATCTATCAAACTTTTTCTTTGATAATTTTTCTTGAATTGTTCACTAACTGACACTTTTGGCAATGCAATAAAATCCTAAATTGGTTGTTAATATAATCTTTATTATGCAATATCAAAAAGTTTTTGCTTTGAGCAAAATGAAAATTTTCTAATATCTAAAGATGTCTTATTAATTTTACAAAATCTATGATATTTATACCTGATATTTGTACCTGATATTTGTTCTCCTGAGCTATATTTATTTTTTAATTATTTTTCTATTACATTATAATCTTTATTAGTAAAAAATAAATAGTTTAATTTTGATTCTTTTTCCACGGCCCATGAATAGAGTTCAAGTGGCGTAGTTATTTGGTTTTTAAATGGTCTTTTTAAACTCGCTCTAGCAGCATTCCTCTTGAGAACTCCTCCTAATGCATCACAAGGTCCTTTTCCGATGCAAGTTGTAAAAAAATGCCATTCTGCTTCCATATCGAAGCCCTCCTTCAAATTACATAGATTGTAGAAACTCATTTTGTTTTTGTACTGAGCCCCAGATTCATCGGAAAGAAAGCAAATTTTCGTAACGTGCCGTAATTTTTCCTTTATAAAATTAACTAGGCCGGTAATAAACAATCTAACAGCTACATGATTATGTTTTGGTGCCTCAATATAGCTATCAAGCTTGTGAATTCCAAACTACTATCGTTTTCCATCGTATGACCAGTTTCCCAATGAAATCCTTGAACCGCATCCTGAACTACAAATGAATAGTTTTCAGAAAAGTCACATATAACTATACATTTATCAGTTGCTACATTTAATTTTCTCCATTTCAGGTAATCTGCTTGTTGTTTTGCAGATAAATTCTTAAGAATATTATCGGTTCCCGGGCAGGTTGGACATTCGTTTAAATAGCATAATGTGCTTGGAGTAGCGCAAATAATCTGCGAAATAAGATCTTGATAGCTTCCCACTTCGTATGATAAAAGGATTTGATTTGATTTTATTAAACATAAGTTTAATATTTTGATGATATGTGCAGACGCAAATAGTATGTGTGCCGCTATAGAGTTCGCTAATACGCAGTACTCTGGACGAAGTGCAGCAAAACTAGAAAATCCAATTTTTGTATTTCGATAGGTTTAATAATTTAAATATTTGATGAGCTTCCTTCAAATTACAAAGAACCAATCTACGCTTATTTGTAATAATATCTCCATCCTTCTGATGACACTGTCACATACTCGACTTATTTCATCATCTTCATAAAATTTCTGCACCAACAATGGTATTTCTTGATTAAGAGTTGTTGATCCTACTTTGGTGTTCGGTGTTGGCATGATACCTTTTTCTTTTTGAATCTGTTTTGCTTTATTTGCCATATAATAAGACACACCAAACTCATCTTGAATTTTCCGAACATGCCAGCTTTTTGGTACCGATGTTAAAATAATATACTTTTCATTTGTTGTTGTAGACATTCCATATTTTTCTCGTAATTATTGAATCCTTTCAATACTATCGCCTGGTATGTCATTGAACTGCACGGAAGCATAAATATTTTCTCAGAAATTTTCGCTGAAATTATTATTGTTTCGTTCGGTTTTTAGATAATGACCTAATTTTAGAAAGATAGAAATATGGGTGGTGGAACACCTGTTCTTTATTTCTTCTTAGGTAGAAATTTAAAAATTTAAAATAAATTAGATATAGGCATATAGCTCAGTAAAACAAATAGAAGGTATTCATAAATATCATAGATTTTGTGAAATTAATAAGACATCTTTAGATATTAGAGAATTTTCATTTTGCTCAAAGCAAAAACTTTTTGATATTGCATAATAAAGATTATATTAACAACCAATTTAGGATTTTATTGCATTGCCAAAAGTGTCAGTTAGTGAACAATTCAAGAAAAATTATCAAAGAAAAAGTTTGATAGATTTTTGGTTTAAAATATTCAGATCCTGAAATATTCAAAAAATCATATTTTAAACATGAAAGATAACACTACTTTTTTATTTTTTTATTTGTTTGATAAATGAATAAGCTTTGAAAAAAAATAAAAAAAGTGATAACTCATTGAGGTTGAAAATAACGGGAAATGACATTTTCAAAACAACACATTTTTTCTTTAATAAACAACTTTTTAAAAATTGTAACCTTATTTATAAGATCCATTCATTTCCTTCCATTTGAGATATAAAACATTCAAATCAGTTAAGTGGTTTTTGAGAAAGAGGACTTCAAAAATTAGCTTTTTCAAGAAAAATCAAGAAAAACGTAAAACGCCGTGCGTCACTGTCAAAAAGGACAGTGCCACTGTCAAAAAGTACAGGAGATTCTTTGATGATATATATATATATATATATATATATATATATATATATATATATATATATATATATATATATATCATCAAAGAAGCTCCCTAGTTACAGATGAGTTGATATATATTTATAGTAAGATGTATTTTATAGGAATTGTTTTATTGTATTTTTTTTTTTTTTTTTTTTTTTAAGAATACATATGTGTATAAATAAAGACAAATTTTTAAACTGGAATATTTGCCAAATGTATATTGCTATATACAATTACTTAAATACCTATAACAAATATAATAATGTACATTCTAAGTTGATAAATAAATAAAATAAAAAAAATTAAGAATTATGGCCCGGTAGAATCGAATATGAGTCGAATATGATCTGTTGATTTGATTCAATTTAAAAGATCTGAGTCTAATATAAGCCTATATTTTTTAAATTTATTGTAACGGTAATATTTATGAATTTACACAGACTAATCAATTTCGATTATATAATAATATAAAATTATTTTCATCACATCAGACAATGAAAACAGAATTATGTGCAATTTTTTTTTTAATTAAAAATATTTGATTTGGTCAAAACTAATTTTAATTAATTTAATTAATCTATACGTAATAGATTAAATACATTTCATATAAATATGTATCATTCCAGTGTGTTTTAGTGTTAACGAGTTATATTAGTGAGCACGAAAAATAAAATACCTGAAAATTGTTAAGTTAATTGGTTCTAAATAAAATTGTAATTTCAATTTGTTTTTTAAATTCAAGTTTGGTCAACCAAAACTTGTTTTACATATATTTAGAAACGTAAACTAATACCAACATTGAAATTGATTTTTATAGAAATGATAACACAGCTGATCTATATTCAATTACATTTTATGTTTGTTAATATTTGTAATCATTTGTACCGCCTTCAAATTATTGGTTTGTATTATTTGAAATTTGGCTTATACAAATCATTGCAGCTAAAAAGAGACATTATCAATTTGCGGAATATATATGTTTATTTCGTTAAAATCGAAATAAAATTTAAAATAAAATTGATTTTGTTTTTAGTCGGCATTTGGTATGCATACAAAATAGTTCTCTATTTGTATTATACTCAGTGATATTACTATGTGTCATATTTGTATTTTTATTTAAAATCTATATTCTTATATGTTATATTCTCAGATTTTATATTCATATATTTATATTTTATATCTTTGTACGTTATATTATGATTTACTACACTAGTATAGTATTATGTACGGTACTAAAATTAACACCTAAATTTACTGTTTCAAATTGTTACAGCCTATGGATTGCAGGATTATACATGTATAATATTATATTATGGATCACTATATTAATAGTAAAATCTTATTCATTTTTATTTAATATGTGTATATGTATGTATGTATGTATGTATGTATGTGTGTATGTATGTGTGTTTATATGTATGTATATATGTATAAATGCAACTGCACTTTTAACTTTAGGGTAAAGAGAGTTCTCGATTGAGACCGTTCTTTAATTTATCAAAGTATATAGGTAATATCCCATTATTTGACGTACCGCTACAGTTGTGGGCTATTTTCATTTATCCGCTGTTTATAGTGTAAATTATGGGTTGGTGTTGTAGGATTAGTGGAGACACAAAATATAGATGTTGGAAAATAGGTGGCAGTGGGATCAATGAGAGGAGTTATTTGTAGCGTAGAATAAGGGAAACAATGTTTAATATTGTTTAACTCATTTAAATTTAATTTTAATTTTTGATTGCAGTCAATAAATTTATTTAATCAATTTCGATTTTTTATATTTATATTTTTAATATTCGGTACATTCTGTCTTCATGTCTTGTACTGTTATATTATGGTTTATTGCATCACCATAGTATTATAGTATGGTACTAAATTAACACCTAAATTTAAAAAAAAAAAAAACAACACAACACAATGGAACGAATAAAGTAATTAATCAGTAAATCTCAAGGGAAACTAACCCCATCCATGACAGAATATGGATTACAGAATTATAATTTTATAATATTAATTAATTTATAATTTCAGATTAAAAATTAATTCTAATTCTTACAGCCAATTAGTTCATTAATAGAGCAACTAGTAACGAGCAATTAGTTCATTAAAAGTTTTTGTTTTCAGGGAGCCTATGCGGATTACAGATGAATGGTGGCACACTGTAATATAATTACATAATGTGATTGTCTTATACTAACGGGGATTTGAGTGTTGGCTGCCGGAAAGCAGGACCAATTCCGTCACTGACATAACTTTCCTTTCCCACCGCATAAAATTTACTAACGTAAATTTTTAACGTCACGCTGTCTGTAACCGGGTCGATCTCAGATTATCTAATATCCTACCTTATCCTTTCTAGTATATGAAAAATGGGTATGCGGTGGGCCCGCTGCTTTCCGGGAGATCCTGTTTAGTGCTTGGTCGTATATTCTAAACCCCTTCCTTTAGGCACTTCAGGATGTTGGATTTCCCAATTTGGTACATCACCAAATTTTTATGGCAGTTTGTATCTGAATTATTATAACTATTATTATAATATTTTCTTATCATATTATAAGGTATATAAATTAGATTTTTGGCGATTATATGAAGTATTTGTCGTAAAGCGGTTAATTCAATTGGTTTGTAATTTTTAATCAAATTTATAAATCTAATTTATATTATTTTATAATTTTATTATTTAAAAAAATTAATTAATGGTAAATTTCAGGCAAAAACTAATCCAATTTATTACAGCCTATGGCTAAGAAAAATTAGTTGATTAATAGATTCCGTTTTCAGGGAACCTCTGCAGATTACAGATGAATGGTGACACACTTGAGAGTTGCTGATAAGAGATAACAGAATGCAGAGCAGGTCAATAAAACTGTGATTGTCTTATACTAACAGTAGTTTGAATATTGGCTACTGGGAAACCGGACCAATTCCGTCATTACTAATATACCTTTTTCTTTCCCTACTCCACAAAAAAAAATTTACTAACTATTGACTGTCACGGTGTTTGTAACCGGGTCGATCTCAATAATTAACTAATATCCTACCTTATCCTTCCAAGTATATGTAAAACTGGGTGTACGGTAGGCCCGGCGCTTTCCGGGAGATCCTGCTTAATGCTTGGTCGTACACTCTAAATCAATCAATCAATCAATATATATATATATATATATATATATATATATATATATATATATATATATATATATATATATATATATATATATATATATATATATATATATATATATATATATATATATATATATATATATATATATATACATATAATTATGTACAAATATCTTAATTAGCTAAATAATAAAGCGTCAGCTTCCATTTGTAAATTTTTAATTACTTACATTTTAAAATTTTGTGTCCTCTTTATACGGCTTCGTTAACAAAACTAACAACGAACGCAAATACGATCATGATCGTACAAATAATGCTCGTAAACGAATAATGAATCGTTTCTTGTCTAAACGTTTTTGTTTTATTGTCGTTGCTGGTCGTTTTCATTTTATACGTATTCTAATTCATCAATACCGATTGAACGAATATCGAGTTCACAAATACCGATTATTCGATTACGTCACTCGATTATTCGATATCGAGTACCCAAATAGGGGCTCAGATTGTAATGACAATGCTGATTTTAAGATCGAATCGCAGCGACATTTTTAATGATATCATAGAGAAAACTGCTCATGGAAGCACCACCAGAGCTTTTCGACGGAAAGTTTTTCAAATTGTCAACCGTTTGTAATCTCATATTGCAAAAGCATGTTTTCGAATAAGAAAATAAAAAATTGATGCTAAAGCTTGACGTCAAAACTCGATCGAACTCGTTGGTTCCCATGATTGAAAGGTTGGTGACATTGAAACCATGCATTCAAAAAGCACTCTCGGACATTGGAACAAATAATTTTTATGAGGAAGTCAAAAAAAACGTTACAATATTATTGCAAGTGCGGAAGGATTAAAGCAACTGCTTTTCACTTTTCTCATCATTAAATAAGGATGTCTTGCTATAGTATGGATCCCACATCAGATATCGTTCAAATTGTCATAAAATAAATATGTATATATACATAATATATGACAATGAAAGAAACATTGAAGTAATGAAAAATATTGTACATACGATTTGTTATTTCTTTTCACATATAGTTATATATGAACACCTTGAACGTGACCATTTCATAAACATTCATTTTTATACAATTTTATAAGTTTTATGTAGTTCAATGGCAATTTTATTTATTTACATGGTGTGTAAGTTTCTTATACGTTTTCTTATAGTTTTTGTTTTGTTTTTAAAGAAATAAAAAAAAAATGTAAAAGAAAGTAAAAAATAAAAGAAATGTAATATAGTAATTATGTATTCAAAATAATAATTTAAGGTTGACGATTTAATTTGAACTGAATTTTTTTTTTGAAATTGTTTCAATTTTATTTAAAGCCGGACTAATCATCTTCAAACATATATATTTGAATAATATTCCAAGCGGATTGATCGCTTGCCATTCTAATTTTAGTTTAATCACCGTACGCATAATGGTAAGTAAGCAGCATATCCGTGTTTATCATCGCAGTTTATGTTCCACATGGGTTCAACATCGATTATTACCACATGATCATCGAATTCATCAAATCCGATATTATGCCTTTAGTACGTGATAGCGATCATTTAATGATTATCCGTGATATTAATCTTCTCGGTGTACTTTGATTCGACGTTGATGGTGTTTTTTCACATTACTGTGCAACCATTTCAGCTACAACGAATATTCAACAGTGGCGGTAAACTTCTGGATTTGTTATTTACGAATGATGTTTTATTTTCCGAAGTCTTATCATGCGAGGACTTTACCGGTTGCAAGAGCGCCAACTCCCCTTCTGACATATGTAATTTGTTAGCGGATTTTTTCGCTTCGGTCTATGAGCCAGCACTGCCATCTTGTGCCACTTTACGTAACTTTGTCAGCAGTTCCAATTGCAGTTTCAGTTTTACCAAGTTTACGGAAGACGAGGTTTGCGATCGGTTACCAATCGTGATATTAATAAGAGTCCCGGGCATGATGGCATTTCGCCTTTTTTATTCAAGAGCTGTGCAGAGAGTTTCCTATAGGAGTTACCTATATCATTTCTCCAGCTCAGCATGGGTTTTTTTCTGGTAGATCGACGGTCACTAATTTGGTTAAATTGCTGCGATCTATTTCATAGTTATAACTCCAACTTTTTTATCACAAAAAAGAAAAACTGGATACCACTTAAAACTAAACTAGCAAGACGCCCGCTCACGTTTACGAATACGCGGTTTAGGTAGTCGCTAAAAAACCTTGGCGCGTTTGATAGCACTATACTAGTCATGAGACAGTCTCGCTTGAAACTCGATCGACAAAAGATGGGGACCATGTGACACATCCGCTTAATACGTCCGTCCTAAAGGGAAATTGCTTATGTCAGACCACATAGGAAAACAAACCCTGTTAAGGTTGGATAAATGAAGTTGATAACACACAATATCAACATCTTGTTAGCAACAGAATCGTGTAATCCAATCCCTAGATATGAACCCACAAAAATTGGTTTAATAAAAAGTTCCGTCGTGCTGTCGAGTACCAGAATATCGTCTTTAGAGAATAGCAAATACGTGCACGCAACAACCAAGTTTCTGTTAGGAGAACCAATTAATCATATTTTGTAGTGTGGATGTAATAATGAATTCTGTGTTACGTGATACTGCAAATCAAATCCCAAAACCAACACAAATGTGTATACAAGCCGTGCTGTAAGTTTCGTACGCAGATACACTATGACAACGGTACACTTCAAAATTTGTATTAGTGAAAAAACGTATATAAAATGCACTCACACTCAAATATAACAAAACAAAACGAACTGTTGTATTGCGTATGTATTGTGATTTGTAATTATAAACCAAATAAAAATTTTTTTACCGAGCAATTGGCGCAGTGGTTAAAAAGGGATTTTTTATCACTTGATTACGAACGGTGATGACGAAGAACACAACTATGACCCCCTGTTGGAGTGCTGAATCCATGGACTGAACCATGGTCCATGTCCATAGAACCATGGTCTATGTCAGTACATTGCAATGCAATGTGAGCAATCCATCTTGTAACTTTCGTTGACACAGATAAACAAATGTATTGGTCAAAGCCTTGCTAGTCTAACGCATAACTGTTTATTTTGTTTCATTAATACACGCAGTGATATAGATAATAAAGTTATATTAAAACTGCGACATTCGGAGTCCCGTTCAAAAAATATTTAAAAAAAATTAAAATCAAATCTATATATTACAGTGAACGAAATATCTTGTTCAAACAGTGTACGAAATAAAAGTTTACATGAATAATATTTGCAGAAAGTGATTTGAAAATCGGGAATTATTACGATGCTCTGTATAGTATTTTAACCTTACATGTATATTGGGTTATACCCAATACGTAAAGTAAAAGTGGTTAATGTGGCAAAATATTGATGTTCGCGGGGAACAAGCAAGAAGAGTGTCAACCAGCCAAGAGCTAGCATGTGTGATAAGAAGAAAGGGAAATAATAAAGCGTTTAAAATAAAATCTGATAAACTGTAAAAAAGCATTCCATCTCAAATATTTTCAAAAATTATGTATTTGCTAAATTTGTTTGCAATGATTGTCAAAATAATATCGAAACGCCAACGGATACAGAGATATCGATGTTGAATGATAGCTTAAAGGAGGTCATAAATACAGTTAACAAACTTTCAGACAAAGTCGATCAGAAATTTCATGAAATTAAAATAACATATTAGCGGTAGATCGGCAATCTCAGCTCCAAGACTCGGTATCTACATCCCGTTTGGAAGCTCTGGCGATGTTTATTTAGACTTCGTAGAATTCATCATAAAGGAGTTATTGCGATTGACTAAAGGGGATCAAATCCTAATAGTCGGGGATTTTAATTTACCAAAGATTGATTGGATCCAAATCCCCGAGGCTTTCATAGGATCTTCTAATGATTTAATATCATATTGGATACATTATTAGTTTTTGGTATTCAACAAATTAGTACCGTTCGTAACAACATGGAGCGAATTCTCGATTTCGTTTTTACATCGTTACCATCGGCTCAAGTCACAGCTTGTCGGCAGCTCTAGTGTCTTCCATACACCGTTACTCATCGAAAAGTTCAACGGTTTTATAGTACTGTAAATACAGGATTTGTCCAATTTGTTCCTTAAAAGATGGCACATTGTAAGTTTAGTGAACCGTGATTTAATCGTATAGGTGGTATGGCGCCAAACGCGACGATGACGACACTTACCGCGTTTTAGTCAGCCACGAGATCAGGGATTTAAAGAAAATTCCTAATCTCGTTCATGAAATAACGAGTACGCTGGCTCGGTCACGTTCTGCAAGCCGATCCTAAGTGGATGATACAGCCGTTTCTGAGAGAAGAGCCACCATTTGTCAGTCGCTGTCGACGATGATGGCTCCTCGGGGTAGAGAACAGCAATGGCCTGTAACAGTTTATTATTATTATTATAAGGAATCTTTATACTGAATGATTATGGTATATTTTATATAAATTACTTCGAAAAGTAATAATAATTGTTATAACAATAATAAAAAAAAAAAGTTGGTATAAGTAAACTGACCTCGATTTTACATTTCTTTGTTAGTAAGATTTCTTAAAAGATATTCACATAATACAAATAATTTCTTAAATAATAATCTTATTTCTTTAAAAAAAAAAAACAATAATAAACGTAATTTCTCTCTCACTTTTTCTTGGCGATTACATTTTAATTTTTTGTCGACACACATTACATGCGATCGAAATACAGTGTTACCTTGAATATCGTTGTACAATAGTCTTTAATTAGAAATAAGTAAAAGCAGAGCAGAAGTGGAGGTGGCGTTCCAGCAGGACATCCCGTGGATCTGAAGGTTAGCATCTTGGCGCGCTCCAGAGAACAAAAACTGGTCGTCGTGTCGGAGAAGAATAAAAATAGGTTGGTCATTAAGCGCCTCTTTAAGTGCTTCGGGTATGACCACGTAGCCAGGTCCAGACAGGAGTAAACTTTCTTACAAGTGCCTTTGGGCCAAAACACGGAGAAGAAGTGCAAGGCCCGGGCCCACTGTATACTATGTTTGGATAGCGGTTTGGATCTGGAAAACCTAAAACATATCCCAGGAGCCGAAAAGTGTAAGGTGTACCGGGAGGCGCCCCAAGCGGCCAAGAACCGTCTATAACGCACATACTCCAGGGATACATACATAGAAGACTGCCGACTGATCTTATGGGAACGGCGGCCATCTGTACTCCAAAGTGTGTCGCAAATGTCCAAAGCCATGGAGCAAGCAGGGGTTTCGTGTGGGTCACAACTAAAGAGGCAACATATATTTACCAATATGTCTCTATTGACCGAAGTCCAGCAAGCGACGTCTATTGATGTATATCGCACGGTATCCAAGGCAACCATTATGGTGATAGCTGGGTGTATCCCCATAGACCTATTGGAGAAGAAACGTAAAACGATTTACAAGAGAAAAGCTGCTGTTGGGAGAAAAATAGCTAGTTCGGAGGAAAGGTCACGCACCATGGAAAGCTGGCGAGCATCCTGGGAGCGTGTTGTAGGTAACTTGACGATAAATTTGTCATCTTCACTTCTTTGTGTAAACCAATCTTCGCAATATTTTTCCTCGTCAGTTGCTTCCTTGCTAATGAGAATATTTTCAATTTCCCAAAATTTTCGTAATGTGGCATCTACCTCTACGATTGTGTTTTAATTGGCCTCATTGTCCATTGTTATTTTCTCAACAATGTTTGTCCCAACTCTAAACAGCCTATTTTAGTTGCAAATTCCAATGTAGTGATTTTGGGGACAACTTTCGCCTGCACTGATCAGACTGGCCCAACCCATTTACCATCACACGTCCTTTGGTTATTTTAATTTACAATTTTTGTACACATCCTTCAGTAATGAACGTAGCATGTGATGCCGATCTAGCATTTTAATTTCACCTTTACTGTTTATACCAACTATTGCTGTTGATAGAATAGCTTGCATCTCGTATAGCATACTGGTTTGATAGTATTTAGGCTCTTGTTGAGGCCCCCAAAACTAAATTTATTCAATCTGCCATTTCGGTCGTCATATCAGCTGTATCTGATTAGATGCAGCGGTTGCGTAACTTTCGTGCATTAAGCTGTGATGTTTTCTCTGGCAAACCTTACATCTCCCTTTACCGTGGCAATTATAAACGTTGTGTCCTTTGTGTAAACAGCTGAAACGTCGCTTATCAGGTGTTAATAGGTTCTTCTATCATGTACCGACATTTCTTTGAATTTATAACATTCAACTAAAAAATGTGTTTCATCATTACACATCGGACAACCGTATGTCACTAAAGTTCTCGTATAGGCCAGTTTTACCTTCGTATAGGTTGCTATGTATTCTAATGCATGAGATCGTTTGTTTGGGCATTTGAAAAACTTCTTTGTTGTTGGATATTTTCACGTGGTTGATTCTTGTGCCCATAGCATATTTGTCTCTTGATCTAACTTTTTGATTAGGATATAAATCAACCAACTAATCCGTGTTTCTGCCTTGGGATCTAACGCCTTCAAACCTCGGAGTACCTGATCCAATGTGTCTCTTAATTGTCTCATTTAGTCTACCGGAACCGGAATAATATTTAGCTTCGAAGCCTTCTAACTGCGATTCAATCTCTGAATCTAGCATAAATAATTTTCCTTCTATATCTAAAAATTCAGCAAGCCACTTTTGAAGTCATTCAGCAGTGATTCAAAATCAGCAAGTCACTGTTTGTCCTAACAATTAAACCAGTCTATTATGAAACATTATTCGCTTTCGAAAAATTCGATATCTAAAGAAACCGGCTACATTTTTGATGAATGTAATGCTTATTGTAAGGTACATCCATTACAGCTTTAAATTAATTTGTTTAATTAAAAAAAACTATACACTTCATCAGGGTCATATTGAAGGTCTTCTTTTGTCTTCGTAATTGTTAAGGGATTTTATATATGGCATTTATCTGTTGTTAGGACCTGTCCAATTAAATCCTTTATGGATGGTATATTTGTGAATTTCACGGTGACTCACACACTAGTGTGGGCATGTTTCTAATTGCTGCTCGGCAATATCGTCAATGTCTTCAATTTACTATTTCACGTCGTCGTATTATTTTACTATCGAATTTCCTTCATATTTTACAGCATATCGGCAACTTAACTTTACTATATAACATCCTATATTTTATTTTGTGTAGAAACCGAATAAAATCTGAAAATCAAAATGGTTGTCCTAAACGGTATCTTTAACCGATGTTATATAACAGCAATACAAACAGCTTTGACAATAACGGTATTTTATTGGACGATGACTTTAACAAAAAAAATTTATAAAATAATGAAACTATACCGGTGTCACTAGTGACAATTTTTAACAATTCGTTTCTTTACCGTAACACTATATATATATATAATATTATATCATTTCGATTCGGCTCTATTTCATTAACAACATTGCATGCATTATATTTATGTATTCTCTTTCGAGTAGATCAAAGTGAAAGTGCGGAAATAGAAAAATATTAAACTTGAACTCAAATTTCTAATATACAATTACCACAACAACACCAACAAAAACAAAAACACAAAATTATGTATAGTTCACTGGAATGGAAACATTTAGGTCACATGTATTGAATAATTATCATAATAGTTTCGTTGTTTTTTTTCTTTTTATGTACATATACTTTATACTGTGTATGTATATAGTTACTGTACGAAGTAAATTGAATTTTTACTAAGGCACAAACAGCAACAACAAAAAATACACAAAAATACTCTCTATACTTTATAAACACGACCTAGTGACACAATTCGAGATATTTTGTTTTTTGTTGTTACTTATATATTTTGTGTCGCGATTTGATAAACGTATAAAAAATTAAAATTGTTTTTGTAACTGTTATAATAAATTTGAAAATGAAAGAAAAATTAATTTCGGTATTATAGCTATCAACTTTCTATTAAAATTCGTTTTTGATGTAACATCTCTGTTGTAATTTTAATATTAAGTGAATCTACCGTTAATCGATATAATTTTCGAACATAATATTTGTCGGTTATTTAAAATAAAAACAAAATTTGTCACTGTTAATTTATAATTCGAGAATAATTCCAGAATAATTTAATTCATTTTTATTTTAGTCTTTATGTAACAATAATATTTCAATTTAAAAATATAACTATAAAAATAAAAATTCGGAAAAAACTTTCCTTGACCTACATATACAGTTAAAAAGTACAAAGAAATGTTAATCCGTAATTTAACCCTCTAGCAGGCAATACCGTCTGTATTCGGTAAACGGTAACGGTTATCGTTTATCTATTTCAATCAGTAGAAGTCAAATGTTCATGTCAAAATCTAAAGAAATTATTTGCGATCCGTTGTTACATTTAAAAATAAATAAACAATATTTGAAGTAGCGGTATTTTCTTAAAATAATTATTGGTAAGTCGGAAATTATATATATTTGATAATAGGGGTAGAAGGTTTTGTATTTACAAGTATGCCCATGTGCCTCATTCTTTACATACACCGTTTAAACGCGGACTTGCCGGTTAATGGATGTTTTTTTTATATTTGTGTGAAAATAAGTCAAGTGGATTGGGCTATTTGTTGTTGTTTTGACGGTAACTTTGATGATGATAATTCAAATGCTGATCCCGATTTTAGGATGAGCCTCAATGTACCGTTCACTGAAATCTTATAACAAACAGCAACAATTAAGCAAACCTAACTATAACAATAGAAATTGAACCACAGCTTAGTTCAAAGGTTATATTTCAACGACAACCGTTATACAGAAATATAACGGAACTTACATAGTGTTTCATCAATAAAAGTGAGTATTTATAGTCAATCCATATTGTTGGTTATGTCCTGATCGATAAAAATAAAAAATTAAAATATGTCTGTGGAACTGATCAGATGTCGAAGCATAGTCACCGCTTTACCGGGTCGGGTGAAATATTATGAAAGTCAGTTAAACGAAAAATCTCTGTATGTAAGATTCGATAATGCTCAGTGAGTGGATTCAACCGCACGCGATGATTTTGAGACATACTGTAGAACAGTCAAGCCTCGGATTCCAAACAATTTGCATTGGCTTTGATAGGGGGTCTAGAGATATGTCTAGTGTTGATTCACTGTATAGGGCCAGCATTGATCGTAAGTTATTTTTATTACCGTTTTTGGAATGCGATTTTCAAGCATTATGAAAATCAACCGCGAATTAGAACATTGCATATGCCGTTTTTGTACAAGCTGCGGAGCCAATTCGAACGGAGAACAATACAAGTGATTTACAAATGTTCATTGACCCTTTCTGGAAACAGTACAATGCGCTTAAGTCATTGAAGGTACCCATCAGTGGGATTTATTCTTGGTATTCCATGTTTGTCAATTAGTTGATCTCGAATGTGACAATCGAATCTCGAATCCAGACGAATGAGCAGAGTTTGGATCTTTCGATTCTCCATAAAATAACACGCAAGCTGCCATTGTATCCAGTCAACTTTGATGTAACCAGATTGTACGACTTTTATGTTGATGACTTTTTGGGATGGTCGAATATCGTTACAGAAGCAAAAATACTTAAGCTGAACAGCCTTGCTAATTAACAAAATGGTCTCCTAATAGCAAGGATGTTGTCTCTAATTAGAGTCATGAACATGTCAATGTAGTCAGTTTCGGTAGCATAAATTGAAATACTCATCGGGATACACTTAAAATTTCGTTTGGTGTTCAGACTCGCAATTTTTATAATCCAAACAAAAGAGTTATCTTGTCACAAATCGCACAAATATTTAATCCTCTAAGCCTTTATGCTCCTGTAATATGGAAGGCGGTGATGACGAGCGCGAAGTACCTTCTGAAAAGAACAGTGGGTCCATTCAGATGCACATTTGAAGAATTGAATACTTTTGTGACTCAGGTCGAAGCCTGTCTCAATTCGCGACCTCTTACTCCAATGTCCAGTGATCCATCTGACTTAAATGCACTCACTCCTAATCATTTCCTTATTGGGGGACCAATTAACGCTATTCATGAGCCTTCTCTCGCTCATCTGAATTTTAACCGTTTCATGTCCAGAACAAACCTTACGGTATTAATGAAGGGGCTGGACCCCGGGTCTAGGGGCTCCGATACAAATTTTTTCTAAGATTTAAATTTTTTTTAATTTTTTTACGGGAATGAGTTTAGAAAAGGGGTTATATAAAATTAGTGACATTCTTAAATTCGAAGGGTCCGCACCTATATCAACAATTAATTTTTACATATACATTTATCTGTTTGTTCCGAATGGGTGTCTTAGCCGCTCAACCGATCGTCATGAAATGTTTACCATGCATAAGTTACATGTCCAGAACTAACCTTACGATACTTTTGAAAGGGCTGGACCCCATGGTCTAGGGGCTCCTAAACATTTTTTTTTTAAATTTTTCTCGGGAATGGGCTTAGAAAGCGGTTAAATTAAATTAGTGACATGCTCGAATCTGAAGGGTTCGTCGCCTGAATCAAGGGGGCCCTTATAAGTTTCCACACCATTCATCCCATCGGATTCAAATTTTGTATAAGGAAATTTACAAATGTTAAAGATCAATTGGACAGGTAACAGCAAAGTCAAAGAAGATGATGGCTACAAGGGTGGCTGAAATTACTAAGCAGCGTGAGGCACGGCTTGAAAACGATCGAAGCAGAACGTCTTCTTCCAGAGCTGCTGAAATAATTGAACAGAAGCCTACGCGTTGCTACAATTGTAATGAACCGGGTCATTACGCTAGTAACTGCAGAAAACCAAATAAACGACAACAACAAATTAAACCAAAAAGATAAAAGTCGTTGTTAAGTATATTCGCCGCGAATGATAAATTGAATGATGACATATGACGCACATTGATCAGTTAATGACTAATGTCAATCGTGGTGCATCAAATGCAGAGGTACTAACAGCCAATAATCAAAAAAATTATGCGACAGGCATCGGTGACTGCAGGTTATCTTTAATTGTTGATAACGAAGTGTCAAAAGTCAACATATCAAATGTTTTGCACATTCCGGATTTGTCGGCAAATTTACTGTCAATAAGTCAAATGGTGAAAAATGGCAAGCGAGTTGTTTTTGATCAGCGTGGATGTCGAGTTTATGATTCTAATGAAGAGTTGTTGGCGACAGCTACTTTAAAAATTGGGATTTACAATTTAGACAAGGAATGTTCTAACATCCATACGTCATATTATCTGCGAAAGGATGTAAAGTTGTGGCACAGACGTTTGGGTCACATAAGTGATGGCTATATGAAAAAATTAAATCTTATGAATACAAATGACAACGAAAAATGTGAAACATGTATCAGGAGTAAGCAAACCCTATTACCCTTTCCAGATAGTAGAAAGCGAGCGAATGAACTATTAGAGCTGATGCATGCGGTCCCATAGAAGATCCGCTTGGCGGTGCGAAATACATCTTCGTCCTTAAAGATGATTTTTTTTGAAGTTTAAATCTCAAGTGTTTAACAGTTTTGTGGAATTTAAGAATTTGGTTGAAAACCAAACGAATAAAAGAATAAAAATCGCACTGACAACGAAACAGAATTCTGCAATAATGAAATGGATGATTTTCTTCGAAAATCCGGCATCAAACATCAGAAAACGACACCTTACACGGCTAAGCAAAAAGGAAAGTGTGAACATATGAATAGAACTCTCATCGAAAAAGTCAGGTATATATGCTTATTGAGGCCAATCTTTCGAAAAAATTCTGGGCAGAAGCTGCAAACACAGCAGCATATTTGGTAAATCGTACACCAAACCGAATGCAGGATTCAGTATCACCAGAAGAGATTTGGTCTGAAATAAAACCACAATTAAAACATTTGCCTGCGTGTTTGGCTGTATTTGTTTTGCGCACATTCCGAAAGAAAAAAGGTGCAAGTTGCATCAGAAATCAGAAAAGTGAATTTTCATGGGATACAGTGACGAATCTAAGGCATATCGAGTGTTCCAGTAAATGAAGCATTACAAGGTATACATTCGGATTTGTGGAAGCAAGCCATGGAAGCCGAATATGAATATCTAATGGGAAACAATACTTGGGAGTTGGTTGATCTGTCTGTTAATAAAAAGCCCATCAGTAATAAACGGGTGTTTAAAACGAAACGCGATGCTGCCGGAAGAATTATAAAACATAAAGCGAGACTAGTGATCCAAGGATGTGCGCAGAAACCGGTCATAGACTTCACAGAAACGTACCCTCCGGTTGTCAGATACAGCTCGATTCGTTTCTTATTAGCAATGGCAGCGAAATATCATTCAGAGATTCACCAAATGGATGCAGTCAAAGCATTTCTCCAATCAGAACTTGAAGATACCATTTATATGGTGCAGCCAGAATATTTTCAATATGGTAAAAAGTTTGTCACCTTAAAAAATCACTATACGGGTTTAAACAAGCCAACCGCATTTGGAATCAACATTTAGACACTCAACTGAAGAATTCCGGTATGACGCAATCATCGGTAGACACATGCATGTATACTTTAGAACAGTAGCTGAAAAGATAATCTCATATTATTGTCCAATGATTTCGATTTAATGACTGAGCTAATGTAAAATTTGATGAGAAAATTTCAGATGGAGGATATCGGTGAGGCGAAATATGTACTAGGAATGAAAATTGAAAGGAATCGAAAGGAAGGAAAAGTATCGATATGTCAGGAAGGTTATATAAACGATGTTTTGAGAAAGTTTAACATGACAGATTGCAACCCAGTTACGACTCCCCTAGATGCTAAACAAATCTACAGGGAGGATACAGGGAGGACCAATCTCGAAATGACAATGCACTGGGGCTTTGTCAACTACCGAGACAGAATACATGTGTTTGGTAGCAACGACACAAGAAGGCTTTTTTTTTTTTTTTTTTTTAATTTTTAATCCCTACAATCTTTTTCTGGGGCCGAAGCTCACCCAACTCTTTCGCGGTTATTTTAACGTCCTTACTTTACGCCAACGAGGGCCAAATCGAGGACGCACGAATACAGGTTCGCGATTGTTGAATATCCCATCTGCGCAATGCATTGCTCCATGCCAGCCTGTACTGACATGGACGGTGGTTCGGCCCATAGACTCTGCACTCCAACGGGGGGTCATAGTTGTGTTCATCGTCATCACCGATCGTAATCAAGTGATGAAAAATCCCTTTTGCAACCCTCCCCCATTGGGATTCGAACCCGGTACCTCCCGTCCCAAACACCGCAGCTTTAACCAACAAGAAGGCTTATGGCTCACCAAATTACAATGCGAAATTTTTCCAGATACATTTTTCACGATTGTGATCAAACTTAATTGCGACAACAAAAGTGCAATAAGCTTGAGTGCTACGAATACATATTACCCAAGGACGAAACATATAGATGTGAAATATCATTTTATAAAGGAGTTAGGAATGTGCCGTCGACTTGAAATAGAATACATTTCAATAAAGCAAATGATTGCTGATGTTTTAACAAAAGCTCTCCCTAAGCAGCAACATCACAGCTGTTCCAAAGCTATGGGTCTAGAAAATGGATTCATGTATTTATATTGTTACTATCTTCAGTCTGTAAATAAAAGAAGACTCTGTCACTTCCGCTTTAGCTACAACAAGAGTAAGTTGTGTTTTATTTTGATACGACAGAATTCTCTGTCCATCAACAAAGACTCCAAATTTATTTCATTGGTAACAAGGAGGCAGAGAATAATCAACGTTGTGCTATTAGTCCCGGAACGAATCGTGAAATAATACTAAATTTACAAAATTTGTTCTATGAAGGCAATCATCTGGTAAATATATTCTAAACGGCATTATAGCCATCAGACGATCACAGAGTAGTGATTCTAGCAGATAAAACACCATCTAAAAGTCTTTGGGGAAAACCACAAAGAAAGCCTTAGTGCGAAGATATACTTCGACAGACACATAGAACTAATCCTGATATGGAGATATAGTCTTCAGAAGACATTTTTAATGAAGCACTCATAATACTCGAGGATGCATGCATATCCATTGGTAACAAAGTAATTTGCCATTTTGGTTTGCCAGCACCGATACGCCGTGGAAACATTGATCGTGATACAGATCTATTACGAGAGCAAAATTACGACGTTGAACAGTTAAGGGGTTTCGTTGAAATTCAAAAAAATTTGTTAATTGATGATCAAAGCCAGGCATACACTAAAGTGATGCAATACATATCTTAGGAATTATTTTTCTTGATGCACCTGAAGGTACAATATTTTTCCTTAATTTGATACTCACCGAAATTAGACGATAGAACGAAATCGGACCCGCAGTTGCATCATCCCGAATTGCATCAACTTTACTCGATGGAAGATGCAAGGCACATTCAACTTTGAAACTACCATTGAATTGAGCGGATAATTTTTCTTGCAGCATAATTCGAAATTCAGGAATTGCCACAATATTAAAAACATGCAAAATCATTATTGGGGATGAATGCACCACGGCACATAAAAAAGCATTTGAAGCGCTTGATTGTACTTTACGCGATTTGCAGGTGATTTTTGCCAAACTTGATAAATTTATCAAATGTCAAAATTTTTCCAAACATGTCAAAAAAACTACAAAAATCACGATTGGCTTTGCCAACGTGTAATCTTAGCTCTTAAGAATGACGGCGTTAATAAATTAAATAATGGAATTCAATCGCAACTCCCCGGTCCAATAATGAAATACTAATCTATGAGGAGGATCAAGCTGTCAATTATCCTATAAATTCTTAATTCTTAGGAGCCGTCTGGAATTCCACCACCTATACTATTTTTAAAAGAGGATTCACCAATAATACTGCTCCGTAATTTTGATCCATCAAAATTTTGCAATGGACACGGCTTTGTGTGAAGAAACTGATACCAAATTTTACCGATAAAAGTAAAGGCGAAAATGTATTAATTTCGCGCATTCCTATGATTCCCAACGGTATACCTTTTGAATTTAAGCGACTACAATTTCCATTGCGACTTGCTTTCGCAATGACAATTAATAAAGCCCAGGAACAATCATTGAAAATAGCTGGTGTGAATTTAAAAATTCCATGCTTTTCGCATGGTCAACTATATTTTGCTTGCTCCAGAGTGGGAATGCCAAAAAATTTGTTCATTTCAACAAATCATGTTCCTTCCCCGAAATAATGGGAAGTTACTGAATTCAGCTACTGATGATTTCCTTTTATGATTGCAACTACAACGAAGTCGATATTTTAGTAAATTAAGAAAACTGCATTATGGAGATAAAGGTTCTGAATCCATTAAATATTTGCTAATAGTCCACTTACCTCTTTAAAAAATATATCTAACAATAAACTCACCTATATATACCGTGTGTTTGGTGAGATTCCAAAGACGAATTTTCTAATTTTGAACTAATTATTAGTAAAAATTGACGATAAGTCAATTTAAAAATTTTAAATAAATTTTATTCATAATAAATTATAAAACAGTCTTTAAATGTCATAACAATATCAAAGAGAAAAATATACAAGACTTCTTACCATAGACGAGTCTATAAGGTAGACAAATTAACATCAGCAAAAAAACGTCCAAAAATATGTAGATAATGTGATTTTAAGGCAATATTATTGAATAGCGTATTCAGATTATACTCCAATAATACAAATAAATTTTATGTTTCAACCCATTTTTGCGTACAAATTAATTTCTCAATGATTCAGTTGGAAATTTGTCACCTTTAATGTATTAATTTTATATCTAAAATCTCCCAATGTATGCTTAATAGATGTTTTGGCTCACTGTAGTAATTGTTTTGATTCGAAAGCTCACATTTGCATCGGTCTATAAAAAAAATCAAAGTCATACTACATACAATATGCTAACATACTTATAAAAAATTAATTTAATATTTATAAAATTTATTCATCGAGCAATTGGCGCAGTGGTTAAAGCTTCGGTGTTTGAGTCGAGAGGTAGCGGGTTCGATACCCAACGGGGCATGGTTGAAAAATGGATTTTTCATCACTTGATTCCGATCGGTGATGACGATGTACACTACTACGACCACTTGCTGGAGTGGGCCGAACCAATGTCCATGCTAGTACAGGCTGGCTGGAGCAATGCAATGTGTAGATGGAAATTTAAAGCGAACCTGTACTCGATTTGGCTGGCCACGGCCTAAAGTAGTACTTTAAAGTAACCACGAAAGAGTTGGGTCTTCAGCTTCAGCCCCAAAACAGATAGCATAGATATAAAATTATTCGATTGAGTCTTTGATTAGATCATCTTGGATGTGTTAGCTTCGTTCTTTATTTTCAAACCATCCTAACCTCTCATACCTCTACTTCAAAATCATGTATTCTCTGAGATTCCTGCGATTTGGCTATCGACGGCGTAAATTAGAACGTCAGGCCATAAAAAGATTGCTAATCTGAGATGCAAAAAAGAACTTAGGAACGGAGTCCCACCTAATTTTGAAGGAGCTAGAGTAAAATAAAATTAAAACTTAAATAATTTCAGAATGTCAATGATTTAGTTCTGCGATTCCTCAAATCGACCTTGCTCTTATCGATACAACTTAGCCAGTTTCCAATAATTCTTACCTTTTTTACAACAGTCAATAATGTTCATGTGATAATAATTTTGTGATAATGTGTGATAATTGTGTACGTGGAAGATGCAGTCGCTAAGCAAACCAGGCGCGTTTGATGGTACTGTATCAGCCTCGATGGCCTCGGCAATCTTGGTGTTAGTCTTCTTCTTGAACTCCAGGTGAAAAAGGCTGTTTTACATTTGCTATCAAGCAGTTGATAATCGTATGTGTAAGCTACGTTTACGCATGCGACTAGCTAACCTGTTAATCGTTTTTGTACATGCGCCCACTGATGTAAGCCAACCCAAAGATAAAGATTTATTTCACAATAATTTGGATAATCTGATGGGATCCTTACCGGAGCAAGACCTCAGAATAGTGACTGGTGACTTTAAAGCTAGAGCTGACAAGAATTAGACTGACATGTGAAAACATAGGTCCGTATCCCCGACACGATCTAGCGACCGATAATTTACTTTGCGATCGCGCACGACCTCACATTTTTTCCTCATAAAAATATCCACTTGAAAACATGGACACACACATTCTCGTAAGACGTCCAGCAGTCAAATTTGTCATGTGTTTATTACTGAGGGAAGGTCTCAGATCATCCGAGATGAGATGTCTTGTCGGTTGGCTGCCAATTTGTAGGCAGCGATCATCAATTGGTCATTGCAAAGCTAAGATGGCAGTTTCCATACAAGTTAGGGATCACAGGAAAACGTAACTAACGTTTCAACTGTAAAGGTCTGATAAACGAAGATGAGAAACCACAATATCAGAATCTGATTAGCAGCAACAGTACTCCCCGATACTCTTTAATCTCATGTTAGAATTCATCTTTCCTAAAAGTTAAACACCTCAGGACAACATCTTGTACCGTCAGTCCATCCAGGTTCTGGCATATATGATATCTGTGTAATTGGATTGAATGGCAACGGTGTCAGAGAAATACTGAATCAACTTGTACGATTCTCAGCTTCCGTTGGTCTAAAAATCAATGAGTTCAAAACAAAATATATGTTCACTGGTTTGACCAGAGACAAAGGCGCATTGGCGTTTAGTAGTGGTGACCACACATTTGAAGGAGTGACAAGTTTCCAATACCTCGAGTCTCTTGTCACTCATGATAATTGTGTGGGAGGGGATATTAATGCTCGTCTTCTCGCTGGTAGCCGTGCTTTTTATGCCTTGTACACATGGTGCAGCCGGTAGGACGATTCAACACCCCCAAAGCACTTTGTCTGGATGACAATCTACAGGGGAACAAAAATTAGCGGTGACAAAATTCGAAGAATATTGTAACCCTCGTAAAAATGTAGTATACGAGCGGTTCTTGTTTTATAAAAGAAGTCAAAAGAATGATGAGCTGACTCACATTACGAAATTGGTTAAAAGATGTGAATTTGCTACCACAGTTGATGACATGTTGCGTGACCCCATAGTGCTTGGTGTAGCAAATAATGAATTACAAGCAAAGTTCAAGCAAAAGAAATTTAACAGGGTGCTAAATTAGTGGCACCACGTGGCATTGATAAAATAACCTCAAAACAGGATCCCCCAAAATCCGGTACATATCAAGAAAATTCGTAATATTCAAAATTTGCTATTTCAGTCAATCTTAAACCCGCTGCACAAGCCTCATTTTAGAATGTCCAAAACAAAGGAAAGGGCAAAACAAATTCTGTATTCCCAACATAAATGCCGACATTGAAAAAATCATATCGAAATGCCGTATTTGTGAAAAATATCAGTCGTCTAATTAGTCTCAACCTATGATAGGTCACACAAACCCAAATTTGCCGTGATAAAAAATATGTTATGGTAAGATGAATGATTTTGCAAAAGCTTGGAATTTTAAATCCATATTTTCCAGTCCACGGTATCCATAATCTAACGGATTAGCTGAGAAGGAAGTACATACTGCAAAATCTACGATTAAAAAAGCTACAGAAAGGTGATGTAACAAATGCCTTAGTTGAGTACCGAACGACTCCAGTTGCAAATACTGGATTATTACCTTCACAAATGTTAATGAGCAGACTGTTAAACTCTAAAATTCTAGTTCATGATAAGCTATTACAGCCAATCATATGGAAAGATTGAGGCAGTATCAAATAAACCATAAAATTCAATATGATAAAATGGCCAGAAGGGACGGACTAAATAGAACTCACCACATGATAATCTAGTGTACCAATCAAATAGAAAACGGGAACCTTGCTGTATCAAATTCAGATCATCCACGATCATTCTGTATACGTAACGAAAATAATAACATTATTCGTCGAAATTCAATTCATTTGAGGAAATCAATTCACAAAATATTCGTCAAAACGGAAACGACGATGAGCGTAATGCTCCAGTAGCAAATTCGATTGGGTATATTAAAATATCCGGTCTGGTGGTTTAGAGTTTTATAAAACATAAGCTTTTAAGCAAACAAGGAGGATGAGGCATATTCAGTCAATATGAGCATAGCTCATTTACAATTATGAAACTAGGCATTAGGTTATGAACGCAGTTAATTGAATTGATGATAGTGTACAATGTGTATACAAGTGTACTAAAATATGTCAAACGTCAGACAAAGATGATCCACAGAGGTAGATAAAAGTAGACATTAAAAGGGATTAATTCTTGTTATTCTTATAGTAAAAAATATAAATCGTAGTTCTGTGTATTTATCTATTGGTATTCCATTTGTCTTAACATTTTTAAAGCGGGCCGCAAACCGGTAGGATTCATATCATTTAATTTAATTGTGATTATCAGGTTAAATCATAAACCACATGAACAAGGTGTTGATCAGACCCGTCGTCATGTGTGGGTGTGAGAGTTGGACCCTGACATTCGAGAGAACAATCACGCGCTTGATATACGGCCCCAAACGTGATGATGACAACACTTGCCGAGTTTTATTCAACCACGAGATCAGGAATTTAATGAAAATTCTTGATCTCGTTCATGAAATAAAAGGACGGCGAGTACGATGACTCTGTCTTCGTCGACGATTGCTGCTCGGGATAGATAACGACTTGTGTTCTTCGGGTTGTCAAGAACAATACGAAGAACACGCTTGGGATCGAATCCGATGGAGCCAGAATGTTGAATCGGTACAGGCCAGTAATGAACTGTAAAAACCGTTAAAACGGCACAAAAAAATTTTATGGAGAACGGTCATTAAAATTATTTTTGCGATTTGATAAAATTCCTGTCAAATTAATTTTTTTTAAATTAAAACTACGTTTATAAAACATTTTTCATATTCTGTTACTTTAACATATGATTTCGATAAAGCAATATAGTTAGTATTTTATTCAAAGCCTGGAGTAATTGTGGTTTCAAAATCATTTAACGTAATTCAACCGAAGTTTTAATTTCTAAACGATTCTTTGACATTATTAGTAATATTGGATTTTTGTAAGGGTGGGATTTAAAATCCGTTAACTATGGCATAGAGGCCATGAATTGCTCTTACGAGCATCTCTTAAGAGAATTTTCATTATTTAAGTAATGTATGTAATTTTAAAAAAAATTTATAATATCAATTAAAAAATAAACAGCTATGTACGTGTATTGTCAATTAGTCCTACGCCATTTTAAAAAGTCAAATTTAAATGATTTGACGATTCTGGCCTCTTTATATTTAGTGAAGTTCAAAGAACGATTTAACTACTTTTGCACAACGAACGCTTATTTAACACTCAATTCGGTCACCAGCATCATCGTAACAAGCAAGTATGTTAACCCACTGGTGAAAATAACCTAGGTATACGAATTAAAAAACTTCAATATAATAATGAGAGCCAAACGGGCAAAACTTTACGTGCCCATCATTGTGAATCACATTACTCAATCATATTGTCTAAGATTTTATAACTATTTATGATTCAATTATACAATATTAAAAATGAAATATATTAAAATGACTCACCGAGAAATGCAGGCATTCAATTTATGCTATCACTGAACTTTTTGTGTACGAGATATTGTAACTAACTGAATAAATAATAATTCTATCGATAGTCGTAGTAGTTTTCTGAAGACACATGAACTTATGTTAAATAATAGAAACTTTTGCCTCGATAAAAACGGACATAGCATTGTCTTTAAATATTACTTTCAAGCATATCAACAAGACGTTTCAGTTCTCTTATCTTAATTGATATAACGTCAGTTGGTTTTAAAGCATTTGAAATTTCTTCAGCCTTTGCCATGATTGTGTACATACTTTTTATGTTACCGTCCATACAATCAGTTAGCTTATTAACAGCATTTTTGTACGTTTCCACATTATCAGCGGTTATTGATGAAATCTGTTTAAAAAAGAAATTAAGAGAAAATTAATTTTTTTTAAATACTACAAATAAATAAAAGAAATAGACTGAAAAATGTATTACTGATAATATGATAAAGGAAGTATGGCAACGCCATTGAGATAGCTAAGTCAGTTATGCTCAATGATTTCAAAAATGGCTGAGTTACGCCAAAATTTATATATTTATATATTTATATATTTATATATTTATATATTTATATATTTATATATTTATATATTTATATATTTATATATTTATATATTTATATATTTATATATTTATATATTTATATATTTATATATTTATATATTTATATATTTATATATTTATATATTTATATATTTATATATTTATATATTTATATATTTATATATTTATATATTTATATATTTATATATTTATATATTTATATATTTATATATTTATATATTTATATATTTATATATTTATATATTTATATATTTATATATTTATATATTTATATATTTATATATTTATATATTTATATATTTATATATTTATATATTTATATATTTATATATTTATATATTTATATATTTATATATTTATATATTTATATATTTATATATTTATATATTTATATATTTATATATTTATATATTTATATATTTATATATTTATATATTTATATATTTATATATTTATATATTTATATATTTATATATTTATATATTTATATATTTATATATTTATATATTTATATATTTATATATTTATATATTTATATATTTATATATTTATATATTTATATATTTATATATTTATATATTTATATATTTATATATTTATATATTTATATATTTATATATTTATATATTTATATATTTATATATTTATATATTTATATATTTATATATTTATATATTTATATATTTATATATTTATATATTTATATATTTATATATTTATATATTTATATATTTATATATTTATATATTTATATATTTATATATTTATATATTTATATATTTATATATTTATATATTTATATATTTATATATTTATATATTTATATATTTATATATTTATATATTTATATATTTATATATTTATATATTTATATATTTATATATTTATATATTTATATATTTATATATTTATATATTTATATATTTATATATTTATATATTTATATATTTATATATTTATATATTTATATATTTATATATTTATATATTTATATATTTATATATTTATATATTTATATATTTATATATTTATATATTTATATATTTATATATTTATATATTTATATATTTATATATTTATATATTTATATATTTATATATTTATATATTTATATATTTATATATTTATATATTTATATATTTATATATTTATATATTTATATATTTATATATTTATATATTTATATATTTATATATTTATATATTTATATATTTATATATTTATATATTTATATATTTATATATTTATATATTTATATATTTATATATTTATATATTTATATATTTATATATTTATATATTTATATATTTATATATTTATATATTTATATATTTATATATTTATATATTTATATATTTATATATTTATATATTTATATATTTATATATTTATATATTTATATATTTATATATTTATATATTTATATATTTATATATTTATATATTTATATATTTATATATTTATATATTTATATATTTATATATTTATATATTTATATATTTATATATTTATATATTTATATATTTATATATTTATATATTTATATATTTATATATTTATATATTTATATATTTATATATTTATATATTTATATATTTATATATTTATATATTTATATATTTATATATTTATATATTTATATATTTATATATTTATATATTTATATATTTATATATTTATATATTTATATATTTATATATTTATATATTTATATATTTATATATTTATATATTTATATATTTATATATTTATATATTTATATATTTATATATTTATATATTTATATATTTATATATTTATATATTTATATATTTATATATTTATATATTTATATATTTATATATTTATATATTTATATATTTATATATTTATATATTTATATATTTATATATTTATATATTTATATATTTATATATTTATATATTTATATATTTATATATTTATATATTTATATATTTATATATTTATATATTTATATATTTATATATTTATATATTTATATATTTATATATTTATATATTTATATATTTATATATTTATATATTTATATATTTATATATTTATATATTTATATATTTATATATTTATATATTTATATATTTATATATTTATATATTTATATATTTATATATTTATATATTTATATATTTATATATTTATATATTTATATATTTATATATTTATATATTTATATATTTATATATTTATATATTTATATATTTATATATTTATATATTTATATATTTATATATTTATATATTTATATATTTATATATTTATATATTTATATATTTATATATTTATATATTTATATATTTATATATTTATATATTTATATATTTATATATTTATATATTTATATATTTATATATTTATATATTTATATATTTATATATTTATATATTTATATATTTATATATTTATATATTTATATATTTATATATTTATATATTTATATATTTATATATTTATATATTTATATATTTATATATTTATATATTTATATATTTATATATTTATATATTTATATATTTATATATTTATATATTTATATATTTATATATTTATATATTTATATATTTATATATTTATATATTTATATATTTATATATTTATATATTTATATATTTATATATTTATATATTTATATATTTATATATTTATATATTTATATATTTATATATTTATATATTTATATATTTATATATTTATATATTTATATATTTATATATTTATATATTTATATATTTATATATTTATATATTTATATATTTATATATTTATATATTTATATATTTATATATTTATATATTTATATATTTATATATTTATATATTTATATATTTATATATTTATATATTTATATATTTATATATTTATATATTTATATATTTATATATTTATATATTTATATATTTATATATTTATATATTTATATATTTATATATTTATATATTTATATATTTATATATTTATATATTTATATATTTATATATTTATATATTTATATATTTATATATTTATATATTTATATATTTATATATTTATATATTTATATATTTATATATTTATATATTTATATATTTATATATTTATATATTTATATATTTATATATTTATATATTTATATATTTATATATTTATATATTTATATATTTATATATTTATATATTTATATATTTATATATTTATATATAAATATATAAATATATAAATATATAAATATATAATTTATATTTATATATAAATATATAAATATATAAATATAGAACATCTAGAAGAAACTTCTCAATCATTACCGAGCAAAATAATATCTTCTAGTTACTGACCAAATTGTAAAAATTCCCGAAAAAGCGTTGCGAAAAACAATTCTAATAATCAACGCAACCTTTAGACTATATGTTCCACGTCAATAGAAAGTTGCATGTGTAATTAGGATCCCCAAACGAGGAAAACCAACAAATGATAATAAATCGTATAGGTCCATTTCTGCTCAAGAGACTTAAGCCGATAATAGAAAATGGAAATTTGATTCAACCACATCAATTTGGATTTCAATTTGGATAAAACCACTTATATAACGACGGCGGACTGTTGTGTCGCTATTTTAATTATTCAGATGCAGGTGGTGTGCGAAACAAAGCTCAGTTCTCGATCTGACGAGAAATCGTAATAATTTTGTTAAAAATTATTAGTCATCTCATCAGGCCATGGCGACCGAGTGCTACGTATGAATTATTTTTGTTTTGTTCATACATAAAAATATTTAATTGGTTAATATTTACATAAATTTTCTTAGTTAAGATTCTTAGCCTGTATAAATGCTATTTTACGCTCTATATATATTTATGTACAGTGTACATGTTGCGTTAGCGAATTATATGAATGTACACAAAATATCTGAATAATTTTTGTGTTTGTGTAGCTATGGTCTCTACACACTCAACAAAAGAACACGTTAGAACATAATAGGAGACGCACTTGAGAATAAGCAGATATGATCTAGTATCTTCTTAAATATAGCACAAGCTTTCAACAAAGAAAATATCAGCAAGCATACCGCAAGGTTCTGTACTGCTAGGTAGCTATGGTACTAGGACCTATATTGTACATCATGACGGACATTAGAGAATTAGTAAACGCAGAAGGTGTAAGCACAAGAAGATTTGCAAATGATACAGCTACTCCGGCAACTATAGTTATTTATTATTCACTAAATTTATTACTCACCGAATGCAAAAGATTGCACAAATTTTCTGTTAAACTATCGACAGATGCGGCCAAATACTGTGCCTGTGATTCAATGGAGTTAAGTAGGCACAATTGTTTTTGTATTGCGCCACTTGCGTTTGATGGTGTACTATTTCGTGAACTAAGTCCAGCGCTCATTTCTTTTTTTGATCCTGGACTTGCTAATTTTATTTTATATTCTAAATTTTCTGCTACGAAATGTGTCATATTGGTACTATCATCTATCGAAATAGTTCCTTCTAAATTGTACAGGAAAGAATTTTTACATTTATAGGAATTTTCATGAGTTCTCTTATTATTTGACACAATCACATTTGTATGAACATTAGAACAAATAAGACTATTGGGTCGCAACGGTTTATAATTTTGTGATGTATTTACATCCACTTGATTTTCACTTGAATTATTGTTATTGGTTATTTCACTGTACGATTCAATCATTTTATTATTTAATTTTTTCGACAAATCTCCAGTTTCGCCATCTTCATCATCACTACATACATTTTTTTCACTTTCGCTATTATGATCATTTCCAATGGTGACATTATTTAAAAATGGATTAACTAATTTCTGTAAGAACAAATAAAATTTATACATATTAACTTTTGATTTTAAATAATTTATTAATTAATTATTACCTTATCAAAATCAGATACATTTTTAGATGCCATTTTTGAAGTTTATGTTATTTTGTTGTACTGACGTCTGACACACAACCAAGTTGAATTTGATAGTTCTTATAAAATTTACCCAATAAGCATTACTATTTCGTCACGATACGAAAACGGTCTTCTTAAATTTGAGGTTAAGAAATGTTTACTGCAAAATCAATATGTAAATGCGTATAATAACAAGACGCATGACCACATATTTGGCGTAAAAACAGCGTTACTAATTTCCGTTTACTAGAAAGATAGATAAATAAATAAGATAAATATGATAAAATTCCAAATTTGACATAAAATTTAGCTATAAGCTAAAAGAAAAATGTAAAATTTATTTTTCGATTGTTGATCGGTACGCAGCTTCTCGCTAAGAAATTCAAATATGATAGTTGTGCGGATTATAATGTAGATGGTATCAATTTTAAATATGATTTTTCTTAAATTCAAGGTTTCTTCTCTGATTCAATTCAATCTCATTCACAGTTCCAAAAATGGCAAATGTCAAAACGGCCAAATATAAATTATGGCTGTGGTCCAATTCTCAACTTATTTCAAATAAGTCGACTAATTTGACTTATTCAAGATGGCAGTATAAAATAAGTCATTTGCCGGTCCAATTCATACCGAGACTTATTAGCACATATTACATTATTTTTATATTATATTACATTATTTTTACATTATTTATATTACATTATTTTTTTAAGAAGTCGGAATTGCGATATATTCCAAGGTAATAGCTACATGCTGTAATTTGCGAAAATTGGGCATAACAATGAATGATCGTGTCTCCAACAAAATCTTTTATACTTGGTATAATGATACCGGTTTCATGATACCGAACTCATTCTTCATTTTCCCCCTCTAACAGCCAAACCGGTTTTGCGGCAGCCATGTTTGGGTTTCATTTTTAAACCAAATTTTTTTGTACTTCTCGGGTATTTTCGCACTCATATTTACAATCAAATTGTGTCTATACATATTAATATTTTTTTCGTAGTACTTGGTTAGTTTGCAATTTGCATTTGCTTTGAGGCATTGCCACGGTTATTTTACGCGAGAGTCAAATGTTATATTATTTCCTTTTTTTGGTTAGTAAAATAAATTTTACAAAATCGTTTTTGCAGAAACCATTAAAAAACATTTTAATCATAATCTAATATTTTTTCTCATATGCGCACTGAGACAATGTGGAAACTGCCATTTCAAGATGTAGTCATCGTGAATTTTTGACCATTATTCTTTGGTCGTTTAGGAAACTATAATACATTTTTATGTATTAATTTATTATAATATTATATTATATAATATAAATTATTATAAAATTTTTCTTTTATGCTCTTTTTATAATGAAAATCACGATTAATTTTTTTTACAACATTCCCATCTGAAAAGTAAACACGAAATGAAAATATTTTTACTTATGCATAGAATGAATAAAAAAGAAACCAGTTTCAGAGTCCTAGTGTGGAAGTCTACAATAAGTCTACTATTCAGTGTTTTGTTTTGATTTCATTTTTGAACGACACATTTTTTTGATTCTTTGATGTTACGCACTAATCCAAATAAAACAAAATTTCAAGGACATAATATTTATTTATATATACAAAATTTTAATACAGACATAAAATTATATTGGAAAACAAATTACATGAAATCAAATGTAAACAATAGTTTATTTCTTGATATAAGTGAGAGCGCTATCATGAAATCAAGTGTAAATAGGCTCATTGACTTTTAAATAAGTCAGTCTACACAAAATAAGCCGAGATTTAGACCTGTCTAAATTTAAAAAACATAAAATACTATATATGTATCTTTACACAAATTGATGATTTATTTGTAGCTAATTGGAGACTTGTGGAGACCGCGTTAAAATTTCGAGCTGTCTATATTATTTGTGTCTATAGGGAAAATGAAATGAGCGGTGGCACAAATTCTACAAAATCAATTTTTTGTTTATTTATTTTACTCTCTTTCTCTTAAATTGTTTCTGTGCTCTGCGCAGAGAAATACGTCAACCAGTTGTTGAAACAACAGTTAAAAAACCAAAAGAAAGAAGCAAAACACATTTACCGTAAAACACGATAGTTGTGACTTGTGTGTGCGTGGTGCAAACATTATACAAAAATTTAGTACCGTCTTGCTCAGAATAGTGGTCGATTTTTGTTTTTTGTATAAACAAATTTTGATTTAAATATTTTGATTATTAAATCTCATTTCTTATAAAAACGGTATGTATATATTGATTCTAAAACATTAAAAAAACAAGAAAAAATCTTATAACATATTTATTTTATAGTGATAACTGAAAACACGTGTGTGTTTCCAAAACAGAAAGGGTTGCAAAACATCTTTACAAGAAAATATACTAAGAAAATATGGATAATAACTTAAATAATACGTTGTTAGATGGATTATCGTGTCGTGAATTATTTGCTGGAAAAGATGGATTAACATACAAGTAAGATTTAAATACATTGTGCGTGTGGTTTGTTGTACTTACAAGAAAATTAACACCGGCACATTGTAAACAATTATTATTATAATAGGATAATCAAATTAGTACATAATTTTACAGTGATTTTATTATACTTCCGGGTTATATTGATTTCCAAGCCGATAGTGTAGACTTAACGTCACCACTAACTAAAAATATTACATTACGGGCACCACTTATCTCATCCCCAATGGATACCGTTACTGAAGCCGATATGGCAATTGCAATGGCTTTATGCGGTGGCATTGGAATCATACATCACAATTGTACGGCCGACTATCAAGCAAACGAAGTTCAAAAAGTAAAAAAATATAAGCATGGTTTTATTCGTGACCCATTCGTAATGAGTCCCACACAAACCGTTGCCGATGTATTAGACGCTAAACGTAAAAATGGTTTTACAGGCTATCCCATTACGCATAATGGTAAACTTGGTGGCCGACTCGTTGGTATTGTTACATCACGTGATATTGATTTTCGTGAACAAGATATTGGACTTCCATTAAAACAAGTTATGACGACTATTGAAAATATGATTACGGCACCAAATGGTATTACACTACAAGAAGCTAATGCTATACTGGAAAAAAGTAAAAAGGGTAAATTACCTATTGTTAATGAAAATGGCGAATTGGTCGCATTAATTGCGCGTACGGATTTAAAGAAAGCCCGAAGTTATCCAAACGCGTCAAAAGATAGCAATAAACAGTTACTTGTGGGAGCGGCAATTGGAACGCGAGACGATGACAAAGAAAGACTTGAATTGCTGGTACAAAACGGTGTTGATGTTGTTGTTTTGGACTCATCTCAAGGAAATTCGATTTATCAAATTGAAATGATTAAATTTATTAAAACAACATATCCAAAATTAGATGTGATTGGCGGTAATGTTGTGACACGGTCGCAAGCAAAAAATCTTATTGATGCGGGTGTAGATGGTTTACGCGTTGGTATGGGTAGTGGATCAATATGTATAACGCAAGAAGTTATGGCATGTGGATGTCCACAAGCCACAGCCGTTTATCAAGTAAGCGACTATGCTCGAAAATATAATGTTCCTGTTATTGCTGATGGTGGTATTCAATCTATTGGTCATATAGTCAAAGCTATATCTTTGGGTGCATCAGCAGTTATGATGGGAAGCTTACTCGCTGGAACATCCGAAGCGCCAGGTGAATATTTTTTTTCAGATGGTGTTCGACTTAAAAAATTTCGTGGAATGGGTAGCCTTGAGGCTATGGAACGTAAAGATGCAAAAGGTGGTGGAGCATTAAGTCGATATTATCACAATGAACTTGATAAATTAAAAATTGCGCAAGGTGTCAGTGGATCAATTGTCGATAAAGGATCGGTTTTACGATTTTTACCGTATCTAGAAGTTGGAATACAGCATAGCTGTCAAGATATTGGGGCGAAATCCGTTAACGATTTAAGGTATATACATTATCCTTATATTGCAACACAATACTAATTATTTTTCATTTCAGACAAATGATTTACAACAATCAATTACGTTTTATGAAGCGTACACCATCGGCTCAGTCTGAAGGGAATGTTCATAGTCTGTTTTCGTATGAAAAACGACTCTTCTAATATACATCCAACTGTACAACAGTAACAAACTGAGTTATTACTTTCTATTTACTTATTAGTTTTATACAACAATTGAAATGATTGAGTACAACAATGAATCTGGACCAAAACATACATTCTATTAAATAGCCATTCGGTTATTTTACTATTTTAAACCCCAGTGCCAATTAATTTTAAATTATAATATGTGCACACAAACGTAAATATAATCTGTATTCCTACTCAAATGTGCTAGCTGGAAAATATTATAATTTAAGTAAATGAAGTATTTTATATATTAAAAAATAAAATTGAAATTAAATAGTAATTTAACCGGAAACAGTTTGTTTTTAATAAATGTTCATATGAATTTCAAGATAATAGAGAAACAGAAGTGAATTGTTTTAAAAACTATTCAACGTAATCGTCTGATTGGTATTACTAAGCTGGCTAATTTATCAGTATGTTTCTTGAAATGCAAACTACAAATTTAGATAAGGGTAACAGAGCCATAATAATAAAACGGGTTTGCTGGCCACGGCACTAACGGTTTCGGTTCCAAATTTGTTCTTCCTAGATATCCAGAAAAGCCATCTTGTTCTCTACTCCGAGGAGCCATTGTCTCTCGCTTCTCTAACCGCCCACGAAACCGCTATATATTGGGCTTCCATACTCGGAAGAGTAATAGTACTTTGCCGGTTGCTATTCCATGTTATAGTGTCATTACTCAATTGGAAAATATAGCCGGTACAAGAACGTCGGTTGCCCAATCAGCATCACAATGACCAGTCAAATGATTCACATCAGATTTCGAATAATGGAGTTTATAATCTAGTATTCTTGATATCTAGATATCGTATTATCCTTTTGACCGCAGTCCAACGTGGTCGTCCGAAATTCGAATTAAAACGACTCGGTAAGTAATATGCAAAACAATACATGATGTAGCGATGCGCATGTCTTTTATTTTAAAAGCCTTGTAAACAGCATCTTTAAAAGTTTGTTAAAAAGTGGTTTGATCTTTCCAAAAAATTAGGAAATCATCAACATGCATTGATTTGCAAAGATCAATGACAGATCAGCAGTAAAGAACACACACGGATCATTTAATGATTTCTTTAAACCGTATGACTTCAGCATCTTTGTTAATTTCTCGGTCCTCTCTCATCCACTTTGTTTAACTTACAAACTTTATTTATACCGTCACTGAATCGAAATCTTTAAACAATTCTTAACAGCAACACTGATAACAAATCGAATCGAGGAGTAACTTACCACCGGCGAATCAATTCCGTCTAATGTTCAATTTTCTACTAATGTTGTGACTTCTTGCATAGCTGATTTCCAATTTTTAACATCATCACTATATGGCATTAAGCCATATGTAACATAGCCATTGAAATTTTTAAGCTTCGGGTCTCGATTGGATGTTCGAATGGTTTGTTGTGGTGTTACATTACCTTTAATACGCAAAGGTTGCATCATTTGCATAATCGTTTCGATCGAGCTATTAGATGGGATCAATGTTTCTTCTAACTCATTTTCAATAGGTCCACTAAACGTTGTTTACAACGATAGCCCTTTGTACCTTCAGCAAATCCCACAAACACCATTTTCTTCGATTTCTTTTTCGTTTTTACTTTGGGATATGCACCATGACCGGACAACCACTTTAAACGTAAGTAGAAGGCCTCAACAAATCGGAATGAACCAAATCTAAAATATGACCTGTGCGCGTTGTACTTTTAGTGAATGTTTTTCGAGTTTGCAACGCCTTCTTTGCAAATCTCACAATTGTAACGGGTCACTTTATGACCCCGTTCCAAGTAAAATCTATTCAACCCAAAACGTTTTTACCAATTCGGTAATTTTTAAAAAAATTTTATTTTCGTTTATTCCAAAACAATTTAAATTATATTTGTTTTATAGTAATGCAAACTTCCCGTTCTAACTCCCCTTTCTAACTGACCTTCCTAACTCAATTATTCTTATTATATGACCGTCCCCACCACAAACTATTGTTTTTTTTTTCAATAAGTTTTTTGGTGGGACGTTTCTTTTAAGTTTTTACAACGAGTTGAGTTTTGACCGTAAAAGGTGACGGGTGTTAGCCACCGAAGCGGTCGGCGGACGACGCCTTTATTTTGCGAAAGATATATATTCGGTTGCTGAATAAGAGTAATAAATCGTCTATAGGGTAAGAATGTAACCTTGATTGCATACTCGATTTATTATTTTAGAAATCACGAACATTCGTCGTATATTGCAATCGTCTGGCTGCGGCTTAACGTGTTTTCAAAAATTGATTTAATCAGGGCATATCATGCTATATCTGAAGCTTCCGAAGACGTGACTAAAACGGCAATCACTACACCATTTGAAATATTTGAATATAATCGGATGCCTTTTGGTCTTCGGGACGCAGCTCAAACATTTCAACGCTTCATGAATGAAGTGTTACAAAACCTTAATTTCGTATTCGTCTTCATTGACGACATATTGGTGGCAAGCAAAAATAAGGTGGCACATTTTTCCCATTTTAGACAAGCTCTTGAAAAACTTGCGAAGTACGATGTCAAAATAAAGACATTTAAATGTGTTTTCGATGTTCCTACCCTTGAATTCCTCAGCCAAGACATCTCTCAAGATGGTTAATAACAATATAAGAATATGTATTCAAAAACGAAGGAATGGAAAGAATGTTAGTTGTGACAGACTCGACTGACACCTAAGCGATCGATAGTTAATATTTTTGCCGAAATTAATTTAAATAAAATTTTAATAAAATAATTTATATATTAAAATATTAAAATATTAAGATATTAAAATATTAAAATATTAAAATATTAAAATATTAAAATATTAAAATATTAAAATATTAAAATATTAAAATATTAAAATATTAAAATATTAAAATATTAAAATATTAAAATATTAAAATATTAAAATATTAAAATATTAAAATATTAAAATATTAAAATATTAAAATATTAAAATATTAAAATATTAAAATATTAAAATATTAAAATATTAAAATATTAAAATATTAAAATATTAAAATATTAAAATATTAAAATATTAAAATATTAAAATATTAAAATATTAAAATATTAAAATATTAAAATATTAAAATATTAAAATATTAAAATATTAAAATATTAAAATATTAAAATATTAAAATATTAAAATATTAAAATATTAAAATATTAAAATATTAAAATATTAAAATATTAAAATATTAAAATATTAAAATATTAAAATATTAAAATATTAAAATATTAAAATATTAAAATATTAAAATATTAAAATATTAAAATATTAAAATATTAAAATATTAAAATATTAAAATATTAAAATATTAAAATATTAAAATATTAAAATATTAAAATATTAAAATATTAAAATATTAAAATATTAAAATATTAAAATATTAAAATATTAAAATATTAAAATATTAAAATATTAAAATATTAAAATATTAAAATATTAAAATACTAAAATATTAAAACATTAAAATATTAAAATATTAAAATATTAAAATATTAAAATATTAAAATATTAAAATATTAAAATATTAAAATATTAAAATATTAAAATATTAAAATATTAAAATATTAAAATATTAAAATATTAAAATATTAAAATATTAAAATATTAAAATATTAAAATATTAAAATATTAAAATATTAAAATATTAAAATATTAAAATATTAAAATATTAAAATATTAAAATATTAAAATATTAAAATATTAAAATATTAAAATATTAAAATATTAAAATATTAAAATATTAAAATATTAAAATATTAAAATATTAAAATATTAAAATATTAAAATATTAAAATATTAAAATATTAAAATATTAAAATATTAAAATATTAAAATATTAAAATATAAAAATATTAAAATATTAAAATATTAAAATATTAAAATATTAAAATATTAAAATATTAAAATATTAAAATATTAAAATATTAAAATATTAAAATATTAAAATATTAAAATATTAAAATATTAAAATATTAAAATATTAAAATATTAAAATATTAAAATATTAAAATATTAAAATATTAAAATATTAAAATATTAAAATATTAAAATATTAAAATATTAAAATATTAAAATATTAAAATATTAAAATATTAAAATATTAAAATATTAAAATATTAAAATATTAAAATATTAAAATATTAAAATATTAAAATATTAAAATATTAAAATATTAAAATATTAAAATATTAAAATATTAAAATATTAAAATATTAAAATATTAAAATATTAAAACATTAAAATATTAAAATATTAAAATATTAAAATATTAAAATATTAAAATATTAAAATATTAAAATATTAAAATATTAAAATATTAAAATATTAAAATATTAAAATATTAAAATATTAAAATATTAAAATATTAAAATATTAAAATATTAAAATATTAAAATATTAAAATATTAAAATATTAAAATAATATTAAAATATTAAAATAATAATAAAATATTAAAATATTAAAATATTAAAATATTAAAATATTAAAATATTAAAATAATATTAAAATATTAAAATATTAAAATATTAAAATATTAAAATATTAAAATATTAAAATATTAAAATATTAAAATAATATTAAAATATTAAAATATTAAAATATTAAAATATTAAAATATTAAAATATTAAAATATTAAAATATTAAAATATTAAAATATTAAAATATTAAAATATTAAAATATTAAAATATTAAAATATTAAAATATTAAAATATTAAAATATTAAAATATTAAAATATTAAAATATTAAAATATTAAAATATTAAAATATTAAAATATTAAAATATTAAAATATTAAAATATTAAAATATTAAAATATTAAAATATTAAAATATTAAAATATTAAAATATTAAAATATTAAAATATTAAAATATTAAAATATTAAAATATTAAAATATTAAAATATTAAAATATTAAAATATTAAAATATTAAAATATTAAAATATTAAAATATTAAAATATTAAAATATTAAAATATTAAAATATTAAAATATTAAAATATTAAAATATTAAAATATTAAAATATTAAAATATTAAAATATTAAAATATTAAAATATTAAAATATTAAAATATTAAAATATTAAAATATTAAAATATTAAAATATTAAAATATTAAAATATTAAAATATTAAAATATTAAAATACTAAAATATTAAAATATTAAAATATTAAAATATTAAAATATTAAAATATTAAAATATTAAAATATTAAAATATTAAAATATTAAAATATTAAAATATTAAAATATTAAAATATTAAAATATTAAAATATTAAAATATTAAAATATTAAAATATTAAAATATTAAAATATTAAAATATTAAAATATTAAAATATTAAAATATTAAAATATTAAAATATTAAAATATTAAAATATTAAAATATTAAAATATTAAAATATTAAAATATTAAAATATTAAAATATTAAAATATTAAAATATTAAAATATTAAAATATTAAAATATTAAAATATTAAAATATTAAAATATTAAAATATTAAAATATTAAAATATTAAAATATTAAAATATTAAAATATTAAATATTAAAATATTAAAATATTAAAAATTAAAATATTAAAATATTAAAATATAAAATATTAAAATATTAAAATATTAAAATATTAAAATATTAAAATATTAAAATATTAAAATATTAAAATATTAAAATATTAAAATATTAAAATATTAAAATATTAAAATATTAAAATATTAAAATATTAAAATATTAAAATATTAAAATATTAAAATATTAAAATATTAAAATATTAAAATATTAAAATATTAAAATATTAAAATATTAAAATATTAAAATATTAAAATATTAAAATATTAAAATATTAAAATATTAAAATATTAAAATATTAAAATATTAAAATATTAAAATATTAAAATATTAAAATATTAAAATATTAAAATATTAAAATATTAAAATATTAAAATATTAAAATATTAAAATATTAAAATATTAAAATATTAAAATATTAAAATATTAAAATATTAAAATATTAAAATATTAAAATATTAAAATATTAAAATATTAAAATATTAAAATATTAAAATATTAAAATATTAAAATATTAAAATATTAAAATATTAAAATATTAAAATATTAAAATATTAAAATATTAAAATATTAAAATATTAAAATATTAAAATATTAAAATATTAAAATATTAAAATATTAAAATATTAAAATATTAAAATATTAAAATATTAAAATATTAAAATATTAAAATATTAAAATATTAAAATATTAAAATATTAAAATATTAAAATATTAAAATATTAAAATATTAAAATATTAAAATATTAAAATATTAAAATATTAAAATATTAAAATATTAAAATATTAAAATATTAAAATATTAAAATATTAAAATATTAAAATATTAAAATATTAAAATATTAAAATATTAAAATATTAAAATATTAAAATATTAAAATATTAAAATATTAAAATATTAAAATATTAAAATATTAAAATATTAAAATATTAAAATATTAAAATATTAAAATATTAAAATATTAAAATATTAAAATATTAAAATATTAAAATATTAAAATATTAAAATATTAAAATATTAAAATATTAAAATATTAAAATATTAAAATATTAAAATATTAAAATATTAAAATATTAAAATATTAAAATATTAAAATATTAAAATATTAAAATATTAAAATATTAAAATATTAAAATATTAAAATATTAAAATATTAAAATATTAAAATATTAAAATATTAAAATATTAAAATATTAAAATATTAAAATATTAAAATATTAAAATATTAAAATATTAAAATATTAAAATATTAAAATATTAAAATATTAAAATATTAAAATATTAAAATATTAAAATATTAAAATATTAAAATATTAAAATATTAAAATATTAAAATATTAAAATATTAAAATATTAAAATATTAAAATATTAAAATATTAAAATATTAAAATATTAAAATATTAAAATATTAAAATATTAAAATATTAAAATATTAAAATATTAAAATATTAAAATATTAAAATATTAAAATATTAAAATATTAAAATATTAAAATATTAAAATATTAAAATATTAAAATATTAAAATATTAAAATATTAAAATATTAAAATATTAAAATATTAAAATATTAAAATATTAAAATATTAAAATATTAAAATATTAAAATATTAAAATATTAAAATATTAAAATATTAAAATATTAAAATATTAAAATATTAAAATATTAAAATATTAAAATATTAAAATATTAAAATATTAAAATATTAAAATATTAAAATATTAAAATATTAAAATATTAAAATATTAAAATATTAAAATATTAAAATATTAAAATATTAAAATATTAAAATATTAAAATATTAAAATATTAAAATATTAAAATATTAAAATATTAAAATATTAAAATATTAAAATATTAAAATATTAAAATATTAAAATATTAAAATATTAAAATATTAAAATATTAAAATATTAAAATATTAAAATATTAAAATATTAAAATATTAAAATATTAAAATATTAAAATATTAAAATATTAAAATATTAAAATATTAAAATATTAAAATATTAAAATATTAAAATATTAAAATATTAAAATATTAAAATATTAAAATATTAAAATATTAAAATATTAAAATATTAAAATATTAAAATATTAAAATATTAAAATATTAAAATATTAAAATATTAAAATATTAAAATATTAAAATATTAAAATATTAAAATATTAAAATATTAAAATATTAAAATATTAAAATATTAAAATATTAAAATATTAAAATATTAAAATATTAAAATATTAAAATATTAAAATATTAAAATATTAAAATATTAAAATATTAAAATATTAAAATATTAAAATATTAAAATATTAAAATATTAAAATATTAAAATATTAAAATATTAAAATATTAAAATATTAAAATATTAAAATATTAAAATATTAAAATATTAAAATATTAAAATATTAAAATATTAAAATATTAAAATATTAAAATATTAAAATATTAAAATATTAAAACATTAAAATATTAAAATATTAAAACATTAAAACATTAAAACATTAAAACATTAAAACATTAAAACATTAAAACATTAAAACATTAAAACATTAAAACATTAAAACATTAAAACATTAAAACATTAAAACATTAAAACATTAAAACATTAAAACATTAAAACATTAAAACATTAAAACATTAAAACATTAAAACATTAAAACATTAAAACATTAAAACATTAAAACATTAAAACATTAAAACATTAAAACATTAAAACATTAAAACATTAAAACATTAAAACATTAAAACATTAAAACATTAAAACATTAAAACATTAAAACATTAAAACATTAAAACATTAAAACATTAAAACATTAAAACATTAAAACATTAAAACATTAAAACATTAAAACATTAAAACATTAAAACATTAAAACATTAAAACATTAAAACATTAAAACATTAAAACATTAAAACATTAAAACATTAAAACATTAAAACATTAAAACATTAAAACATTAAAACATTAAAACATTAAAACATTAAAACATTAAAACATTAAAACATTAAAACATTAAAACATTAAAACATTAAAACATTAAAACATTAAAACATTAAAACATTAAAACATTAAAATATATAATATAAAATATAAAATATAAAATATAAAATATAAAATATAAAATATAAAATATAAAATATAAAATATAAAATATAAAATATAAAATATAAAATATAAAATATAAAATATAAAATAATAAAATATAAAATATAAAATATAAAATATAAAATATAAAATGTAAAATGTAAAATATAAAATATAATAATATTAAAAATAATAACTAATTGTAACTAAAAATAATAACGGTAAAATCAACCCAAACGAACCAAATACTTTGCCACGAGTCAATCATCCATATCAGCACAAAATAGCCGTCCATGAACAAATAGTACAAATAGTACCCCAGAGTCACGATACGACTATCCAAATGATCCTAACACCGCACTCAAATTGAAACAATATTACAAAAATCACTTTAAATAAAATTTTAAAAAAAGAACTACACGCTCGAACTCGATCGAATAATCGTTTTGTACTAAATACACAAGTGCGTGTATGAAAATCCTAACCAGGGACATGTCACATTCGAAATTGATTTGATTGATTGATCCAGAATGTACGACCAAGCACCAAGCAGGATCTCTTGGAAAGCGACGGAACCACCGTACACCTATTCCCACATAGAATTGGACTCGTTAAGTACTGAGATCAACCCGGTTACAGACACCGTGACAGCCAAGAGCCAGCAAATTCCCGTGGGGTAGGGAAATATAAAAATAAGATTTGTTTATGGAGGTAGATACAAGAGCATGTATCAGCTTATGTACGCTAACAGATTATCATAAGTATTTCGCACATTTAGAAATTTTCGAATTAGGAATTCCATTATCCGTACTAAGGGGCGATCAGATACAAGTAAAGGGTAAAATACGTGTGAACGTTAAATTAAATAAAAACGAAGGCTTTGTCCAATCCAATTTAGTTTTATTATCGATACACCTAAACGGATTAGTATGTTGTGTGGGCGAGACTGGTTGGATTTATTATATGGTTTATGAATGTGATGTGATTTCGTGACAAAATTTTACCACAAATAAAAAACAAATTTGGGAAGCTTTTCGATGGCGAGCTTAGTAAGCCAATAGAGGAGTTCGAGGTAAATTTGAATTTAGTTGATAAAGTTTTATCCTTTACCAATTATCGACGAAGTTTTAACATGTTTAGTGGGTTGTAATTATTTTATATCTTTAGATTTGAAAGGTGCGTACACACAATTAAAGCTCAGAACAAGTGCACAAAATATATTGGTGATAAATACACACAAAGGATTGTTTAAGTACAAACGATTATCGTTTGGCGTAAAGCCAGCAGCTTCAATTTTTCAATCAATAATCGATCAGATTCTAAAGGACATTCCTAAAACATTTGCTTACATTGACGATATATTGATAGGTGCAGAAACATTGCAGGAGTTTCACGGAAGATTAATGATTGTGTTAGATAGATTAAATGAATTTAATGTGAAAGTTAATTTCGAGAAATGTAGATTCCTTGTTGAAAAACTAACATGCCTAGGTCATGAGGTATCTTCACAAGGTGTTAGTCCAAGCAAAGGGACAATTCAAGCAATTGTAGATGAGCCACATCCTACGAATCTAATACAACTAAAGTCTTTTATCGGATTATTGAATTATTACGCGAAATTTATGCCAAACTTGAGTCAAAAATGTAGTGTTTTCTATCGGTTATTTCAAAAAGGAGCTAAATGGCATTAAGATGAAAAATGTATGAAACGTTTTGAAGTATGTAAAAGTGACATATTAAATAGTACAATATTAGAATACTATTTGATGCAAATGATGAAGGCTTGAGCGGAATATTTGGAATAATTGTCAGTGGCGTAGAGAAACCAGTAATTTTTGCGTCAAGAACATTAACAGCAGCTGAAAAAAATTACCCGATTTTACATCGCGAGGCGGGCCCCTGCGTGCGCCGATCAAAGATCGTCAGACCTTTATCGTTTGGCCGTAGCTAAGGTAGAGGAAGTGTGGGGAGACGCTGGTAGTGGTTGTCAGGAACAAGATCCCTAGCAGACCAAGGACACGCGTCTGGTTGCCAATCAAGTCATCCTGTCCGGATGAAATAATTCGGATAATTACGGCAAGCAATATTGATCTTCCGACCAACAATTGGAAGATCATTAAACAAGAGGAGGCGAAGGGAAGATCTAAGTTGTCCATTTTAGTGGTGAACAAAGAGTCCCTAGCCCCTCTAGCTAAGACAAAGGGAGTAATCGGCTTCGGCTTCGGGTCGATTACCCTAAAGGTATTTAAAAAGGATGAGGTCGAACCGATTGTGGAAGACCTACCAATGGAAGAGGAACTAAGAGACGAAGGTTCTAACATGCGGAACGTTAGGAGCTCAGCGATTAAGCGATTAACGGCTATGAGTAGTCGGGTATCCCTGGACTCCGACGAGGAAGATCGTGTCGAGTCGATGGGGGAGGGGTGTGACAAAAAGAGACAACAAAGAGGATCTAAAGGGAGCTTCAAGACTGTTGACGTCCCACCAAGGAGCGAAAGAGGAAACCCTGCCGCGACAGCGGAGGGTATATGAAGGAAAGTAAGTTTATGCTTAGGACGGTTCAGATTAATCTTCACCATTCGAAGGCTGCTTCGGCAGCCGTGATCCTCAGACTGACCAAATCAGATGAGGATATAATTCTAGTTCAAGAACCCTGGATTAGAAAAAATAAGATTTGTGGCCTCGGTTTAAAAGGGTATAAAATTGTATACTCTTCTCCGATAAGATCAGATCTTGCATTCTTGCTAAAAATAACTTGAATATTTTTATTTTTCCACAATATAGTAGTGGTGACGTAACGGCAGTCGGCCTGGAGACGGGAGGCTGCGTATTTTGGCTGGTTTCAGCATACATAGACCGATAGGAGGTTTCCTCCGGATAACCTGGGGGAACTGATACTCGAAGCGGAACAAAAATCGGAGTAATACTGGGTTGCGATGCAAATGCGCATCATACAATCTGGGGAAGCACCGACATCAATGATAAGGGTGAGTACTTATTTGATTACTTATTGGGGACTAACGTTGTAGTGTATAATGTGGGGCAGGAGCTCACTTTTACTATCAGTAATTGGCAGGAGGTACTGGATGTTACCTTTGCATCAGACTCCATTATATATATGGTCAAAGAATGGAGGGTGGCGAAGGCACTCTTCTTTTCGGACCATCGATATGTGACGTTTAATATTGGCATTCATCCTGTTACCCGGAAAGCCTTCAGGAATCCTAGAAGAACTAACTGGAACAAATACGGGGAAGTGTTAGTACGACTCTTACCGACCGATGCTCCGAAGCCCCAGCCACAGAGAAAGAGCTGAATTTCCTTGTGGAGGAAATCACAAGCGCCTGTAACTTGTCCTTGGACACTGCTTGCCCCAAGAGAATACCTAAGGGGAAGCAGAAACCGGTATGGTGGTCCACGGATTTGGGAATCCTTCGTATAGGGTGTAGGAAAGCATTCAACAGAGCAAAAGGCTCTAGGGAAGCTCAAGATTGGGACTCCTATAAGGAGCACCTTAAAAAGTATAAAAAGGAACTAAGGAAGGCGCAGAGGAGGTCTTAGAGACTATTCTGTGATTAAATGGAAGGTGTTTCGGAGACCTCGTGCCTTAGGAAAATCTTATCTACGAGCCCTACGAGCCCTAGTTACTTAATTAAACCAGATTGGCTGTGGACAACGTCTATTGGCGCTCCTGTTGGAAACCCATTTCCCAGGTAGCGTGGATGTGTCGACGGAGCTTGGTAGGAATAGGGAAAAATTATCGTCGGAGTGCCCGGAGGAAATCGTGTGCAAAAACTGGATACTATGGGCATTAAACGGCTTTAGTCCCTATAAATCAGCAGGCCCGGACGGTATCATTCCAGTGGAATTGCAAAAACACTCGTCGAGCATTCTCTAATGGCTGGAGGTGATCTTCATGGTGTTTAAAGCTGAATTATATGCCTAGGAAATGGAGGTAGGTTAGGGTGATTTTTATCCCAAAAACGGGGAAGAATTCACAGGCCTACCCAAAGGACCTAAGACGTATAACTCTATCAACCTTTCTGTTGAAAACATTGGAAAGACTGATTGACGTGTACACATGTGCAAAAATAAAACCCAGTAATCGGGCGACTCTTCAGCATGCGTGCTGGAAAGGGAGATCTGAGGACACGGCTCTGCATTCCCTGGTGCGAACAATTGAGAAATCAATCCACTCGAAAGAGTACTGTATGGTTAGTCTTCCTCGATATAAAGGGTGCCTTTAACAATGTCAGGTCGGAGGCAGTTCAGGAAGGACTGTCTTTCTTAGATGTGGACTACCCCTTAAGGATGTTGGTAAATCAGATGCTAGAATGCAGGATTGTTAACGCGAAGATAGGGGAATCCACCATTAGAAGGCACGTAGTTAGAGGAACTCCGCAAGATGGTGTCCTATCACATCTTCTCTGGAACATAGTAATCAATGGACTAGTTTTGGAACAGGAAAGGGAGGGAATAAAGGTGATAGCGTATGCAGATGACGTAGCGATCGTGATGTCGGATAGGTACCTAAGCACGATTAGGAAAGTCATGCAACACACGCTCTTAACCATTACAAAGTGGGATAGCAAATGTGAACTGGGTATAAATCCATCCAAAACAGAGCTTGTACTCTTCACCAAGAAATATAAAATTGCGGTAGTCGCCCCTCCTACCTTAAAAGGCACGGCACTGGTCTTTACTGATAAGGCAAGATTTCTGGGCATACTTTTGGACAGTATAGGGGTGCGACGGTTGTACAAGCTCCTCGCGCTGCATCCTGGGTAACGCCAAAAGTATAACCATTGATCGGCAGGGTAGGCCCTGATTGGTTAATTTCAAACGGAATAACCCAGGCGTCGTAACTGGAAATGATCAGTGCATGACTGAATGCATGGGCAAATTTACTTTTGTCATCAGTATATGGGTGGGAAACCCAGAACAAAAAAATCCATAATGGAAAAAACAGATAAGGAGGAAACGTACGGTGCAGGGAACGGAGACCCAGTGCCGGCGGCTGGAGAGAGTGTGCAAGCGGGCTCTAAGTCGTCGTTATCCAATGACCGCAAAGTTTCAGCAGTGGTGCACTTGGCAGCTGAAACTGATAATACAACAAGCACTGCTACTGCCGTGGCAAACTTGGCTGCAGTAACAGTAAATTTTACAAGGGAAAATGAGAACCCATTTCTGAGAGGTAACAAAATCTTGAGATCTCCAACAATAAAAAAAGCTAATTCAATAGGAGATATTAGAAAGAATAATCCATATCAATCAAGAAAAGAGAATGAAGATAAAACTGCCTCAAACATAGAGAGTGAAAACCGGAATCTCTATGCAAATCTGAAGAGTCTAGAAGAAATGGTGTCAAAGTTAAATAACGAAGTTATTTTACTAAAAAAAGAAAATGAAAACCTAAAACGCATCATTCAAGCGGGTGGACATTCAAACAATAAGGATACCATTGAATACCACACAGATGAAGAAGAACTCGAGCGTGAAATTCATCCGAATAAGAAATCTGAAAGTGATTCTCAGTGAACACTCGTGACAAAAAAACCTAAAAAAAGAGTAACAATAAATATGGAAGTTACTGACGAAGACGAGCCACCAAGAGAAACTGCTTGGGCATTGAAAAAAAGCAAGCCCACAAAGAAAAGAAAAGCAGAATCATCGCCAGAATATATTGGACAAGCAGCACCCAAAACGAGTAATGATAAAACTCAACAGAAAGAAAACCAAAAGCAACCAGAAAATATTGAGCAAGTAACCCGGACATCTGTATTGGGTAATGCAACTACTCAGAGCAATAAAAATCCTAAACCACAGAAAATAATTCAGCCACCACCTATTAATATAGTTGGTGTCAAAGACTACCCTACGATCAATGCCTTGATGAAAAATATCACGGATAAAGATTACAAGTTAGTAGCATTAAACAACGATGTCTGGAAGGTAAATGTACCAGACTCAGAAACATACCGTACACTTACCATGAAGCTTAACGCTGACAAGTTTCAGTGGTATACTTATGAAGATAAGCAAGCTAGACCAATTAAGGTTATGGCTAGAGGGCTACACCATACATGTGAAAGCAAAGATATAATAGCTGAGTTACAGAATAAAGGGTTAGATATACAGGATGCTGTCAATATGATCAAAAAAGACAGAACTGAAAGCGATAAAGGAAACCGCGAACTGGTAAGAAGGGGACTACCGCTCTTTATGCTTACGTTTGGCAATAAAGAAAACATCCAAAATATATATAATATTCGAGCAATTCAAAACATGAAAGTTAGAATAGAGCCAATGAGAAAGAATACTTCAAAGATAGTCCAATGCAGAAAATGTCAAAGTTATAATCATACTCAGAAATATTGTGGGCGTGACGCAAGATGTGTCAAATGTGCTGGTAAGCATCTCACGAGCATGTGTACATTAGACAGAAACACTACAGCAACATGCATAAATTGTAAAGGACAACACCCTGCAAATTATCGTGGTTGTGAAGTAGCTAAAGAATTGCAAAAAATTAGAAACCGTGCAAGAAATTCTGTGCAAAATCAAAGAAACCCTGGTACAACAAACCAATCGAACAATAAGGGATTATACAATCTGCGAGGTAACGCATCATATGCAGAAGTTGCTAAAAATCAAGAATCAACCACAAATGTAAATAATACTGGCCAAGTTCAAATAGATTTCATCAAAACCATAGAAGCTTTAAGTAAAAAACTTGACGAGCAAGCTGATATAAATAAACTTATATTTGACCAATTGAAAACTCTATCATCGCAGTATTCCAACGTGAACAAAAATAAAAATTAATTTACAAACGCTGAGAATAGTAATATGGAATGCAAATGGGCTAATCCATCATATACCTGAGCTAGAAATATTTCTAAACATGCAAAAAATTGACATATGTTTAATCTCTGAAAGCCATTTTAATAGATCTTCATATTGCAAAATACGTGGGTACAGTTTCTACCATGCTATTCATCCAGCAGAAAGGGCAAGAGGGGGATCTGCCATTTTCATTAAAAATAATATAAAACACCATGAAGAAATGAAGGTTGAAACTGAGTCCATGCAAGTGACAACAATCACAATTCAAACTAAGAACAAAGATGTAAGTATCTCAGCTATATACTGTCCACCACGCTATAACTTAAAAAAAGAAGAATATGAAGAACTTTTTCACTCTTTGGGACGATGTTTCATTATTGGAGGTGACTTCAACGCAAAAAACACATTTTGGGGCTCCAGAATTACAACACCAAAAGGAAGAGAACTGTTTAAAGCAGCCAAAAAAATAAAATGCGACTTCCAATCTGGTGGCGCACCTACTTACTGGCCAACAGATCTAAACAAAACTCCTGATCTTATAGATTTCTATGTAACAAAAGGAATATCTGACAACTACATACGAATTGAAAATAATGAAGACCTTACATCAGATCACTCTCCTGTTATCATGACATTCAGCGAAACTATTATTCAAAAAGAAATATCACCAAGATTTTACAACAGGAACACTAATTGGAACCTTTTTCGTGAATTGTTAAATGAAAATATCAAACTGCAAGTGCCAATAAGAAGATCTATGCACATTGAGGAAGAAATTGACAGACTAATTGAAAATATACAGCAAGCAGCGTGGCAGAGCACTCCACGCGAACCTGCAAATAACATTAGAGGCACAAATTATCCACTCGAAGTAAGAGAACTGGTGGCTAAAAAACGTAAAGCACGTAAGTTCTGGCAAATAAATCGAACTGCAGCTAATAAAACCGAGCTAAATAACTTATGTAAAAAACTGAAATCTATTATCAGGAAAGTAAAAAATGAAACAATAGAATCATATTTATCTTCACTTACTGGTCAAAAAGACACTGAATACTCCTTATGGAAAGCAACAAAATCGATCAAGAGACCAAAAAATTCAACAGCACCTATTAGAAATGATAATGGTACGTGGGCTCGTAGTAGTAAGCAAAAAGCGGATCTGTTTGCGAGACACCTCGAAGAAACTTTTCAACCACTACCCAGACAATCTGCGAATGAAAATGTTAATTTTGTACACAGATCAAATGAGCTTGAAATACAAACTGTAACTCTCCGTGAGTTAAAAGAAGAAATAAAAAGTGTAAATCCGAAAAAAGCTCCTGGATATGATTTAATAACTGGGCAAATTATAAAAGAACTACCAGACAAAGCAATACACAAACTTCTGCACATAATCAATGCTGTGTTTAGATTAAGATACGTTCCAAGGCAGTAGAAGGTAGCAGAAGTGATCATGATTTTAAAGCCAAACAAAAACAGTAACGATAAAAAGTCATTTAGACCAATATCTCTGCTTCCTACTATATCGAAGATATTTGAAAAACTACTTCTGAAGAGACTAAAGCCTATAATAAAGGATAATGATCTTATACCTGCTTATCAGTTTGGATTCAGAGAAAAACATTCGACCCTAGAGCAAGTTCATAGAATCACAGATATTATAGAACGTACTCTAGAAACGAAAAATATATGTTCAAGCCTCTTCTTGGATGTAGCGCAAGCATTTGATCGTGTATGGCATAAAGGATTAGAGTACAAGTTACATCGCGATCTTCCCAAACAGTATTATGAAATCCTAAAATCTTACATAACCGACAGGCATTTCCGTGTAAAATATGAAGATGAATATTCGGATCTAAAGAAAATTTCAGCAGGAGTGCCGCAAGGAAGCGTTTTAGGCCCCATCTTGTACCTCCTGTACACACGAGATATACCACTAATGAAAGAAACAACCATAGCTACATTTGCTGACGACACAGCAATTTTGGCAGTTGGGAGTAATGTAACGCAAGCTACAGAAAAATTACAAACATCAATTAATACAGTTAGTAACTGGATGAAGAAATGGAGAATTAAGCTCAATGAAACAAAATCGGTTCATGTGAATTTTACTAATAAAACAAACTATGTCAGTATACCAATCGTAATAAACTCTAAACAAGTCCCTTATGCAAATACAGCAAAATATCTAGGGATGACGCTTGATGCCAAACTTAAATGGAAAGAACATGTCAAAAAGAAAAAGAACGAATTAAACATCAAATACAGGAAAATGTATTGGCTCATAGGTAGAGACTCGGAACTATCTATACATAATAAATTGCTCCTATATCGGCAAACTCTGAAACCTGTGTGGACTTACGGAATACAGCTTTGGGGCTGTACTAAGAAAACAAACGTTAAGATAATTCAGACGTTCCAAAATAAAGTACTTCGGAATATTGTAAATGCCCCGTGGTACATTCGAAATGAAGACCTGCACCGTGACTTAAAGATGGAAGACATCAATGAAGTAATTGCAGTTTATGCTGCCAAACATGATTCACGCCTTCAACAACATGAGAATATCGAAATCCGTCGTATGCTGGACTGTCCGATAGCAATACGACGCTTACAAAGAACCAAACCAATGGATCTAGTGATTACAAACTAAAATAATACTATATTATAGCAAATATTTATTTAAATAAATAATTATATTTATCTTTGGGACTAGCCATTGGGCTTTATCCCAACAAATGTGAATTAATACCCCTATTATGGTTCTCACCTCACCGTACAGTTCACTTCACCTCACCTCACCTAAAAGTTTCACCTAACTCATAATTTGGTATTATGATTCTCACCTAATTTTTGGTGAGCAGTTGTGTGCGGCGCTGTGCGTATTTTTTTTTTTTTATGTTGAAACAAGTAAATTTTAAAATGTTTGACATTTCATGTTGAGAATTTGTTTGTTTACAAATAGTTTTTCGGTGATAAAAATTAATAAATATATATATATATATATATATATATATATATATATATATATATATATATATATATGTATATATATATATATATATGTATATATATATATATATATATATATATATATATTTACATATATATATATATATATATATATATATATATATATATATATATATATATATATATATATATATATAAATATATACATATTTATATATATATATATATATATATATATATAAATTATAATATATATATATATATATATATATATATATATATATATATACATATATTTATATATTTATATATATATATATATATATATATATATATATATATATATATATATATATATATATATATATATATACATATATATATATATATATATATATATATATATATATATATATATATATATATATATATATATATATATATATATATACATAAATATAAATAAAAAAATTTACCCGCTTTTGCCTTCAATTTATTTTATTTTTAAACCAATCACCAAGATATTGTAGGTGAACAGATTTGACACTTTGTTCACCTCACCTCACCTCACCGCGAGAACGATAATACCAAAATATTGAGGTGATCACTTCACCTCACATTTTTGTGGTATGGTGAGGTGAGGTGAGAACCATAATAGGGGCATAAGTTAAGATAGAAAAATTGCTAGATGACTTATAAAATAAGTCAGTTGTAATAATAATAAATAAAAAAAAAAAAAAAAAAAAAAAAAATACTTTTGGACAGTAGATTAAATTGGAAGCCCAATATTTCAGAGAGAGTAAAGAAGTCTACCATGGCTCTGTACTCATGTAGGAACGCTGTCGGTAGGAGATGGGGTCTAAACTTAGAGCTGGTACACTGGCTCTTCACCGCTGTAGTCACACCGATTCTGATGTATGGGGTGAGTGTGTGGTGGCAGCACTAGACAAGATAACTTATAAAAATATGATAGAGAAGGTACAAAGAACGGCCTGCTTGCTTATAAGCGGGGCACTGAGGACAATCCCTACACGTGCTCTGGAGGCTAAGCTCTACCTTCTTCCTGTCGACATCTTTGGTAAGCAGAGAGCGGCAACTACGGTTGCACAACCCTCTGCCGTGTTTGAGTGGAAATGTCTACAGACGAGGCACTCGACGATTGGCAGTTCGCTAAAGGAGGACTTAGCGAATAGTGACTACACAATATCGATTGTATGTTTTGAAAAAGGCTTCCGGACCCTTATCCGCTCAAAGGAATCCTAAAAGAACAGTTCAACAGCGGAAACTGGAAGTATACAATTCTACACTGACGGCCCCAAACTAGACGGCAAAGTCAGAGCTGGAGTCTATTGTGACAAATTAAATGTGAATATATTCATTCGTCTTCCTGATCACTGAAGTGTGTACCAGGCAGAGGTGGTAGCGTTTGAGGAAGCGCTGACTTGGTTTATGTATAATGCTCATCTCTTAACGAGATGAGTGAGCATCTCAATATCTAGATAAACTGGGTCCCCGGTCACTCGGACGATCTGGAGAACTGTAAAGCTGACGAACTGGCAAGGAAAGGTACAACTCCCAGTTAAACCTGGAAAGGGCAAATCTGGGGAGGCCTTTAGCACCGCTATTTAAGTCTGGCCGAAACTGGACATGAAGCGCTCCAAAACACTACTATCCCTACGTAGACCTGACTTAAGTATAGTCGTAGGAATGCTCACAGGACATTGCCTCATTGGAGAGCATGCGAGGAGGCTTGTGTCAATCACAAATTACTTCTGTAGAAGCTGTATGGATAAGGAGGAGGAAGAGACTGTGAGCCACTTTATTTGGATAAAATTAAAAGAAATTTTCAAATAAGCAAAAAACGGAAATTTAAATAAAAAAAATGTAAAATTTACCGGAGAAAAAAACAATGAAAATACAAACAAAATAAATAAGAAAATTAACGAGTTTAAGAAAGGCGAAAATGTACTTTATTTAAGACAAGATATTAAAGATGCTAAATGGGTAGAAGCTGCGGGTCGCTGCGATATATTGTCCACCAAGGCATAAACTTAAAAAGTATGATTACCTCTTAATGTTTAAAATGGTGAGTTCAAATTCCACCATAGGAGGAGACTTTAATGCCAAACATACCCATTGGCGTTCAAGACTAATATCGCTTAAAGGTAGAGAACTTTTGGAAGCTGGATATCAAATAAACTGCTGTTTTCATTCAAGTGGTATTCCTACTTATTGGCCAACGGACACAAACAAAATACCAGACGTGACTTCTTCATAGCTAAAGGTATTTCAGAAAATTATATTCATATCGAAAATAATGAAGGTTTATCTTCGGATCATTCTCCAATCATACTTACGATCAGTGAAACAGTAATTAAAAAAGAAAAGCCACCAAGGTTAACAAGTGGAAAGACCAATTGGGAAACTGTTAATTGAGGAAAGTATTGATCTTTAATCCCAATCAAAAACCAAACACAACTTGGAAAAGAAGTAGAGCTGCTCATAAACAATATTCAGATCGCAGCATGGAAAAGCACTCCTCCTGCCAAAAATAAACCTCACAAAAATCGAACTTATACACAGGAAATAAGAAACCTGGTCAGAGAAAAGCGGAAAGCTCGCAAAATCTGGCATAGAAATCGAGCTCCAGAGAGCAAAACATTTTTCAATCAGCTCAAAAACAAACTGCAGAAGTTAATGCAAGAAACCAAAGCGGTAAGCTTCAACAAATATTTAATAAGTCTGTCTGGCCACAAAGAAAGTGAGTATTCTTTATGGAAAGCTACAAAAGGACTAAAAAAACCAAAAGCCCCAAAGACAAAGCTGATCTTTTTGCTCGACATCTGGAAGAAACCTTTAAACCAGCAGATGAAAATACCATTCTAATGTAAAAAGAAGACGAGTTAGACATACGACCAGTTACAATTAAAGAACTCAAAAATGAAATCAAACATAACCTAAATGTAAAACAAGCTCCTGGATACGATCTTATTACAGGAAAAGTCATTAAAAAATTGCCAGAAAAATGTCTTAAGAAGTTGCTTCACATAATCAACGCAGCATTTAGAATGAAATATGTTCCTGAGCAGTGGAAAATAACAGAAGTTATTATGATACCCAAGCCTAATAAGCCATCTAATGAAAAAACTTCTTACAGACCTATATCTGTATTATCATCATTGTTCAAGCTGTTTGAAAAATTACTCCTCAAAAGGATGAAACCTCTGATTGAAGAAAGACACCTGTTACCATCTCACCAATTTGGTTTCAGAGAGAAACACTCCACCATAGAGCAGGTAAACAGAGTCACTAACGTGATCGAGAACACGCTTGAAAACAAAAAGGTATTTTCTGGAGTTTTCCTTGTTGTTGCCCAGGCCTTTGATCGAGTCTGGCATCGAGGACTGGAATATAAATTACATCGCGACCTCCCAAAGCAGTTCTATGAGAAATTAAAATCATACAAAGAAGGGAGATATTTCAGAGTAAAATATGAAGGAGAGTTCTCATCACTCAAGAAAATTGAAGCAGGGATACTACAAGGGAGCATGCTGGGACCATTATTACGAATGACATACTTTTTACTGGAGAAACAGAGCAACCTTTGCCGATGATACAGCAATTTTGGCGGTTGGAAGTACAATTGAAGAGACAACCAGAAAATTACAGCACACTGTAAATGAGATTGTCCACTGGACAAAAAAATGGGGAATAAAATTGAATGAGCTAAAATCTCACACAACCTTCACCTATCTAAAAGTAGATCACCTACCTATTTACATAAATAAGCAGAAAATACCACATGCGAACACGACATGTGGTTCATTGGAAGATACAGTGAGCTTGCAATTCACAATAAGCTGCTTTTATACAGGCAAATACTTAAGCCTGTGGTAGTCCAAAATAAACAATTATTTTAGTATCCACATACGTCATACGATACGTCATACAATACGTCACACGATACGTCATACGATGCAACCGCATCGTGGTAGTGATAAATTTGACCTTGATGCAATTTAATACAACAAAAACGAAAATTCAGTCTGTAGTTGAGCGTGGACAAGAGCACAAAATTAAAATAAATTATTATATTTAATAATTAAAATTAATCATTAAAATAAAAAATTATAAAGTTTTAAATTAAACTATTCCTTTTATTTTAACCCTCGTATATTGTGTTAAATAAAATTAAATAACCAAACACAATAAGTGGTGACCCCGACGAGTGAATAAACCCGACAGTGAATAAACCCGACGTGTGAATAAACCCGACGTGTGAATAAACTCGACGTGTGAATAAAATATATCATGTGTACTACACATGAAATTACATCAAATTAATTACGAAAGTCCAAGTAAAAGATCGCCGGTCTAACCATACTGTGGGAAACACAGCACACAAACAACGTGTAGTTTTGTGAATATAATAAAAAAAAACTCATAAACGCGGGACACAAAAACAACAGAAAAACTTGTAAACAATAAAACAATATAGTATTGCAACGTGGTTTTTCGTAACGCTTGTTTCAACAGTGATCATTCAACCACATGTAATAAAACGCGTACCATCTATATATATATATATATAACCGTTCCGGCCATCAGCGTCATAATCAATCTACCCATCGTCATCTTCTATATGTAGTAATGTTGTAAAAACTCCGACATTGAATACAGAAATTACTTTAGAAAGCCTACAACCAGAAACCAAATAATATAAAGAGACGTCGCAACCCATGTATAAAAAAAGATCCAAAATTGACGGGTTACAATCGTCGTTGCGGGTGCTAATCTAAAATAAATAAAATACAATGATACATATACATACTTACATTTCAGTATTAATTTCTTTTTACACATATTTTATTCTTTTTCGTATTATGCATACTACCAAAACACTCTTCTTCGCTATACTCTTCTATAGCAATAAAACAACAACAAAACGTTTATTTTATTTTTCGTGTTTTTGTCTTTTTAGTTTGGTTTCTGATGAAATATAGTGTAAACAAATAAACATTCATATACAACGCAAATACATATAAAAAAAATGATCGTTTACCCAATTAAATTACTGGAGTAGTGTCATGTGATCAAAACAAAAACAATAATGATCGAATTTAAATTGTATTTGTGGTTTTTGATTTTTTAGTTTTTTACTTTCTACCTTTCTTTCATTTGTATTTTCGTTTTTCCAGTTTAAACTCAGCGAAGGAATATTATCCAGGTTTTGTGAATTTTTCAAATTTTTTTGTGTTTTAATACTAATCACATCCTTTGATGTTATTAAAATAATTTAATTCATTAGTGGTAATTTTCTAAATATTTTTGTATTAAAAGTGTTTTAACAGTGATAACTTTTGATTATTCAAACTGAAACAATAAAATAGTTAATGAATTATTAATTTATGTAAAAAAGTATAGTTAGTTATTTAATTTTAGACAATAAGCCACACCCCATTAATATTACAACGATCAATTTTTGAAATACAACGACTAAATTTTGTATATAAGCATGAAAAAATTAAATTTAATTCTCAATCAAGTAAGCAATACTGATGATGGAAATTTTATTTCCGAAATATATTTATGAACAATAAATAATAAAAATAAAAATAATTTCACTATAATAAAAACTAAACTACTTGTTTTAATTAATTCATCGAAAATATTAATAATAACAATATTTTTGATAAAAACAATTAATAAGTGAAATAAGCCACACGAAAATAATAAGAATTTATAATGAATTCCTATAATAATTTAATTTTAGTACTCTTTTTTCGGAAATTAAAGCATAATGTTTAAAAACAATTTAAAATCTGGCATAATGTGTGCTGTAAAATCATGTAAATCATCGCAACGACAAAATCCTGAAAGAAAATTTTTTAGATTTCCATCTGACAACGCACAATTTAAAATATGGATCGATAAATTAGATTTACAAAGTTTTAATTTAACTAAAAACTTAAAAGTTTGTGACAAACATTTTGATCCAAGCTCAATTGGAAAACGTAAACTATTAAATAAAGCCATTCCCGAGTATTTTTTAGTCGACCCTGATGAAAAGCATCATGAGATTCCTCAACGTTATCAAAATATTAAAAAATACTCTAACAAATTCAATTTTACTGAAACATTCCTACCCATCAGTAATATGGAAATTTGTAGTGAAGAGCTGTGTCCATCATCATGTAATGAAATTTTTAGACAACTCAACACTCACTAATTGTGAAGAAGATGAAACAGAGCAATTATTGACGGAATTCGTAACAACCGAAGACAACTTTGAAGGTGTAACTAGTGATATTTTTTCTATAGATAGTAAAGAACTACCATTAGATGACATAGTGGATGAGCTAGATAAAGCTATAATCAATACATCAGATATCTCGTGCGAATCGCTGAATATTAATGATTCATCTATCAAGTATTTCGTTGGTTATGTAGCTCATAAAATTCTAAAAAAAAATTATTGTCAATAATTCGGCCCCAAAACAGATTGCATAGAAATAAACAAACAAACAAACAAACAAACAAACAACTTATTCAGTTAAAAGACGAATATTTTTTGTTTTATAAAAACTATTCAAACAATTCCGATTTTGGCTCCTTACATGCTCCGAGTGATGAATTTTTCCAAATAACAAAACTACAAGTAAATATATTTTTCGAAATTTTTAAGTCTCAACCTCATTTAGAGAATATAAAACGACATATATGCGACGAGTGCGTAACTGCTACAAATAAAATGTCTGCCGTTTGGTTTAGTAAGACTAACCCGTGTTACGATCACAATCTTCAGTTGCTGGATTTTATGATTCTAGTTTTACTTCGAAAGCATACTAAATGGAGTTTAACACACATCTACAATTTTAATCAAAAACATTCAAAACTAAACATAATAAAATGTTAAATCATTATACAATTTTATTTGGATTTTTTTACTTAGTCGTAAGTATCAATATTTTAAATGAACTCAAATGAAATATTGAAAAAAAATTGAAATACATACAATTAATTTAATTTCAAAAATGTTTCGTTTTCTTCATAAAGCATAAAAGATTTTCAAAGTAAAATAAATGGTATTTCGTAACTGTGCATTCGATTAATCTTATTTGGCTATATTATAAATCTAATACAACGTGTATAGTTTTATCTTGAACCAAACACGAAGATCTTCCAATATAAAAATTGGTCTGTCTAATGCGAGAGTTACTCCCCTTAAACTTTATTTCCAAAGACGAATTTAGTGTACACAGTGCCCTTTGCTTGTCGTATGAGGCGACTAAACGAAGTTTGGGTCACAGGGCTGACTATCCGTATCTTTAAAACAACATTAAAGTTGACTACATTAATTCTGAGCTCTTCATATTCGGAAGAGATACTTTGTGGAACTATTTTTCCGACCTTATTCGATTAATATGGCAGAGCAAATACTTTTTAATCCCGATACTTTTTTAGTCCCGATACCTTTTAATAACAAAAAAGTTAAACACCTCAGGAAAACTTCTTATACCGTCAGTCCAACTAAGTTCTGGTATAAGTAGATGATATCTGTGTAATTAATTTTAATGGCAACAGTGTAAAAAAACACTATCCACTTGGACTACTCCTAGCTTCCGTTTTCAAAGTCAATGAGACTTAAACAAAATGTATGATTATAGGTTTAAGAAACCAAGATGCAATTGATTTTAGCAGTGTAAGCAACCGTGCGCTGTAGGCCGTACGCCCACTACTAAAGTCGAAACCATTTTCCTAAATTATAAGGGTGGTTTACAAATTTTTTGTGGGAATGGATTTATTTAATAGCTTATATTTTTCAATTGAGCTTAGACCCCAACATTTTTCCCAAACTTTTATATTTTGGGTTATATTGAAGCTATCTAAGCTTCTAACAAAATGTTCTAAGACAAACGAAAATTAAACAAAAAATACTTATGGGATATCGTAATTATGATGCTGTGCATAATTTTACAGCACACATTAGCTGTATTTCTTGACGAAATGTGATCCAAATCAGATCACGAATTACACAGTAAGCCAAAATTCAAATTGAACCACTTTAGTTTTTAGGTCAGAAATGTGTTTTAGATCTAGTATGTTGTTTTGTGTCGTTTCTTGGTACATGACCTAAGCTCGATCGTGATGCATTTCATCAAGGTCAACTAAAATTATTCGGGAATAAATTTATTTAAAAGCTTACGTTTTTCAATTGAGCTTAGAGTACACCAATACGTTTTTTACAAACTTTCTAATGTTTAATTATGATGAAGCTTTGTAAAACTAATTTATCTACTCTAACTTCAAAATGGTGTTTTGAAATTTCACCGTTGCGATGTTGTACACGATTTTACAGCACATTTCACTGTTAAAATTTATGCACATTTTACTGTTAAAACATTTTCAGTACAAAAATATTTACAAAATTACAACTTTTTGTAGTAATTATTGGGATGAAATCGAAGGTTATAACAATTAACATTAAAGCACGCAACAAAACTTTGAACCATTCACAAAACCTGATAGAATTCCTCATTTAGCTATATACTTACAATAATAAAAAATAAAAAATATAGAAAACGTTGAATTTATACTTGATCATCAAAACCAAAACCCTCTTTACTACAAGCCGTATTGTTTGCATACTCATGCTATACAAAAATATATACTTTGATTGTATTGTAAGTAGAAAATCGTGTCGGGATATGATAGCGAATATTGTGTAAAAGAAATAAACAATAAAATCAAATAATGCGCATGCGTTTACAATTTTTTTTTTTAATTTTTATATGGAGTTTTGATATTTACTAATACATCTTAAGTATATATTTTCACTAATACATTTTAAAAATCCATGATGATGTGTGTCAAAGAAAGTTACAAGACGGCTTGTAGTAAAGAGGGTTTTGATCAAAACCGAAAATATAAAAGTAACAAAACTAAAAAGACAAAAACACGAAAAATAAAATAAACGTTTTGTTGTTGTTTTATTGCTATAGAAGAGTATAGCGAAGAAGAGTGTTTTGGTAGTATGCATAATACGAAAAAGAATAAAATATGTGTAAAAAGAAATTAATACTGAAATGTAAGTATGTATATACTTACATCATTGTAAAAATCATTGTATTTTATTTATTTTAGATTAGCACCCGCAACGACGATTGTAACCCGTCAATTTTGGATCTTTTTTTATACATGGGTTGCGACGTCTCTTTATATTATTTGGTTTCTGCTACAACGCTCGATTGACGAACTAAGAACTCAATTTAGTCGTAATATATATATATATTTATATATATATATACATATATATATATATATATATATATATATATATATTTATATATATATATATATATATATATATATATATATATATATATATATATATTTATGAATACATAATGTATATTTTTTGTATTTTAATATATTAATATATTTGTACTTCAATATATGCATGTATTTATTTTTTATTTTCATTCCCGCTGTATTAAACAAAAGTTAGATTTAAAATGATATATTTTTGACATTTATCTGAAGTGATAAATATCATTCGAACACCCAAATCAATTCAGTAGCTCAATTATCAAAATAGCAACTGAATTATCTAAATGGTAACTCAATTTCAATTCTGTTGATTCATGTCAATCGAAAGTGCCTAAAATCACAGTTTATATCACCAAATATGACATAGCACCATAAAATGGCCACCCTGGAGTGTGAATATGAATATAAAATAATAAATAATTAAACTGTACGTAAACGTAACGCCGTGCCTCAAGGGTGTTAATTTGATGTGACATTCCCAAAATCCAGATATAATGGAATCATTTATTTTATAAAATGCATTTTATGGCAAAGAACATTTGTCCAGTCTTGTCACATCGTTTCGATCGACTAATGGAATATCGATTTTTAATGGAAATAATGCAACAGTTGCCACTACTTGGGAAGTGATACGACTAATGCCAAATTTGTGTTTCCAGATCAATGGAGAATTATATAAGGCAGAACCAACCGGTTTATAAATGTATATTTACTAAAAAATAATTAATTTTATTTACTTACGTTTTATCGTTACATAATTATATGTTTTTATATTTTAAAATAAAATTTTTAATCATGCGTATATTTAATTTTCCCACCACTCTATTTTATTGTTTTTTTCAACATGGCGCATCGTTTCACTTTATGTTTTTAGCAAGTGCACCTCTCCATACATTTATTTGATACGCACTAAAAAAATAAGATGCACATTTTTTAATTTTATTGAATACTTTATTTTTTTAATTTTTTTTTTTTTTAATTTTTTAATTTTTCTTGTTTTTTAAAAATATAAATTGATATTTTTTCCAATGCTCTTAACTATTTTAATTAATTAATGTTTTAAATTGTAATTTTGAGCTTAATGGGCTTAGTACAAATATGTATTTCTTTACTACACTTATTTATTTATTTTTTGTTTGTTTTGTTTGTAATAAATTATATTTAATCGGTTATACAGTACAATTATTATTTTTTCATGGTTATGGATGTTCAATAGTTTTGACTCACTGTATTTTTATGACATTTACTGCAATAAAATTATATACATTATATATATATATATATATATATATATATATATATATATATATATATATATATATATATATATATATATATATATATATATATATATATATGTATATATATATATATATATATATATATATATATATATATATATATATATATATATATATATATATATATTTATGGTTTATATGCCGTTTTAAACAAATCGTAATTTATTATACGTTGGGACAAATACCGGACAATTTGATAAAACTTTGAATATAAATAAGTCATACACGAAAAATAAAAATTTCGCAACTAAATTATTAGTTCTTTGCCGCGTAAAAATATTTTGAATTATTTTAATTTTTTGGAAACTAATTCCTTATACATAATATGTAGATACACATATGTAGATCTTAAAATCTGGCTTAATTCGATTGAGGCGTTCCAAAGGACGTACAGTGATGAACAAAATTTTTCGGAACTAACAGAGTAATCGACTTTATCTAACATCGATAGTATTTTATACAATTTTTCAAATATGGTGAAAATTGGGAAAAACACTTCTATAATTATTCGATCGTTGATATACCACCGTGAAAAAGGTAAAACATTCCGTGAAATTGTTTAAATATTAAATGTAAGCCGTTCGACTGTATATGACATATGCAAAAGATACTAGAGTGAGAATAGGATAGAGCATCAAGCGTGCTGGGAGAAAACAAAATTAAAATGTTTGAAAAGGGGTATAAACGAAAATATTAAACAAACGAATGGATGTTGAATGGAACAGAAAATTAATTTAGTGGCACTATCATGTCTAACACAACCGTGCGTCGAAACTTGTGGAGCTGGGGATTTGGATCACGTATTGCAAGATGCAAACCACGTTTAAGTGAAGCTAATATTGTAAATGTTGGTTTGAGTAATTTTAATTCAACTATTTAATGTCACTCTTTCATGTTCATGTTTTTAGTTCTATTGGCAACACGTGACCGTAAATAATTATTGCTTCTCTTGTAGAACAGCGTGATCATCTAAATTTAACTTTAAATATATATATATATATATATATATATATATATATATATATATATATATATATATATATATATATATATATATATATATATATAAAAATATATATAAATAAGATCTCTCTGTTTTAGTTTCCAAGTGATAAAGACGAATATCATTTTTATCAGTAGAGGCGCGAATTTGCCTTAAAATACAGAAGCTGTTCCATTGATTTCTACAAAAAAGTTATATTTCCTGACGAAAGTAAGTTCAACATATTTAACAGCAACACGAAACAAAACGAGTGTGAAGAAAACGGAATCAAGAATTGCAAACAAGAAATATTAATTCAACTATTAAACACGGCGGTGGAAATATGATGGTGTGTGGTACAATCGGTTACAATGGCGTGGAAAATCTCCAATTTATTGAAACTACAATGTATAGTCTAGTCTATTTGAATATTTTAAATGAAAATGTAATACCATCTGCTGAAAAAAACCGTTGTGAAACTGATATATTTCAACCAATAAAATGATCCCAAGTATAAAGCTTTTATTGTTAGGTCTTGGTGCTTATATGATTGCCCAATCAGTTAGACAAACAAATAAGAGAGATAACCATCGGGTAACGAACAAAAGTTCTTTAAAATCAGCAATCGAATTTGAATGGGGAAATATCGACACTAGATTGATTCACAATTTAATCAAATCCATGCCACGAAGATTATAGGCGGTTATAGATGTTACATACGAAATATTAATAGAATGACCTTCAGACTTATTCAAAAATTAACTGTAAAATAATTTTTCTTATAATTTGAATTATAATTTTGACCGAAAAATTTTGCTCATTGATTTTGGTATATGTTTTGTTTTTTATCCTTACGCGGCAGGATCAAGAGTAATTTAGCCCAAGATTGTAGGATATAAAAAGTTTAGTAGTGGGTCAGAGACGCTTTCGCAACTGTATATATTTATGTATATATATGTATATATATATATATATATATATATATATATATATATATATATATATATATATATATATATATAATATATGTTAATAGATAAATTAACCAAATTCTCATAGTCTTGTCACTTCATGCGACGTGACTGCAGTTCATTAATTAGCAATTAATGATATTCTTGAGGTAGTGTCAAACCTAAGTATATCATCAAAATGCTTATTCAACTTTCTAGTGTCAAAACTATCACTAATTAGTATTAAATCGTTGTCATGTAGAGATAATCATTTAAAAATAATGTCATTTCAAGTGAGTTTGGTCGTAAGAAACGACTAAGAAAATAGGAAAGTGATGTATCTCTAATCATGATTAATACCGTAAAACGATTAAAAGAATTGGGATGTACCATGAGTTGCAGTGAAAATGGTGCACCAAGAACCAACATTTATTAATTCATCAAAATTTGTAACAAAAATTTATTATATTTATGTTTTAAAGCAATATGTTTAGAAATTCCATGTCACAACCAAGAAGGCCTTGAACACTTTTCCGTTATCACGAAAAATATGACAGTAACCAATTGCCATTTAGATGACGAATTATTTATTCGAAAATTCGAGTTACTCAGTATTACAATCTAATTAAATGAGGAAGCCAAAAGATTCAAAAATCGAGTTTCTAATACGCAGTGGCCAATAAAACATTAGAACGGTAATGTAAATATATATTACCTGGTGGGTTTGATTTTTGTATTATGGACCTAGCGTGCCTTTGTTTATTATTACAATTTCTATATTACGACAATGTAACAATACTAAAGAATTTTATTGTAACGATGTAACAAATATAATGGAAATTTAGATAGGTTCAATCATTGATCGCATTTCCGGGAAAACCTAGTCTTATTATGAAAAAAATGCGATTTCGTAATTTGATGCGATATCGCATAACTGTATTATAAAACGAAATTTTCGAACAAATGCGAATGATGCACCATATAATAAAATGCTATAGTGGATTTCGGCGAAACTAAATTTGACAAATGCCATTTAATAGCAGTCAAATTTCGCATCATTCATCGTTTATTTTAATTGATTATAATATATAATTATATATATATATATATATATATATATATATATATATATATATATATATATATATATATATATATATATATATATATATATATATATATATATATATATATATATATATATATATATATATATATATTCTTCACCGTGTATTAAAAAATATATCTGGTGGAACATGAGACTTTTAGCTAAACTTTTGATGTACTCTAGTGAGTATAAATCATAAATTAATGTAGGCTCACCTGAAAGATAAACTAACTCAATCTATAATATTTATATTTATTGAAATTTAGTAAAAAACTACACTCAGACACTGCTATTTTCAAATCTAATTGATGTTATAAATATTGACAGATATTGTTTGACATTAAAAAAATTGCCCAAAATAAATTTCCCTATAGGCAATACAAGATGCAACAATCGCATTCCCTAATACAAATCGAAACGGCACTTCGCGTTCGCAAAATCGCAAAAAATGCGATTGATTTCATAATAGGACCCTACAGAATTCGAGAAAGTTTTATATAGACCTCTTTGTAAAGTAGGCAAACAATATGATGGAAAAAATATTTGTGTTTTTATTTGCGATGAAACACGACTATAATAAACTTTGAATTTGATTAAAAATTTTGATAAACCATTTCCACAATTTATAAACAAACCATTTATATAAAATAATACACAACACAAACATTAAATAAAATAAAAAATATTTGACTTCTTATATTGCATTCATAGGTTTTTTAATTACTATGATAGATTGCCGTCGTAACGCAACAACATTAAAAAAACAAATATGAATGTAATATTAGACGTGCGAATTTTAATCTATAGATTCACATATTGAATACCTTTTTATAATTAGAATGACATAAATTCTCATTTCTTTTCTTTTTGTTTTGCATTGTTTTTATAAAATACAAAATTTTTATTTTATAATTTTTAATTAATTAATTTTTTTTTTTGGAAGACTTATTTGTTTAAAGATATTGCACATTTGACACGCGGTCTTTAATAAATTTATCTTAAATGATTACATTCCTGTCCCTTGGTAACTTTGAAATTAAAAAAAAAACAAGATCAGATATACCTTAAAGGCGCAAGCACGTATCGGATCATTTTTTTCATACCAACGTATGATTTGATTAGTGAAACGAGTCACATGATTGAGATGTGCTGATTTATTTTTGATCCGCATACGTGCTTGCGCCTTAAGCGATGCATTAAATCTAGTTTAACGGATCACCGGTACTTATGTATTTCCTGTATATAATGCCGTTATTACGTTCTTATTTAAATTTAAACAGCGCGCATCAAAAGACCTGTATTATTTTTTTTTCTTCTTATTTATACGATTATATGTCATTCTAATTTATTGCGATTCTTTTATTTATTTTTTTTATATTTAATATCAGTCATTTTAGCGTGTACTTATTAATGTTATAACTATTTGTATAAACACACTATATTTGCCACAATTTTTCGGAAATACATTCTGATTAGACATAAATTCGTATGAGTCCCATTTGTTTTATTGTTTTTGTTTAAAATTAATTCTCTATAAAAAAAATATATAGATACAAGTCAAAACTTTTATTGATAATTAATTTTTTAATTTTCTTTTTAAGTTGATCCACTAATTTTCAAATATTTGCTGCCATTTTGTAAAATTATTATAAATTATATACATAAATATATATATATATATATATATATATATATATATATATATATATATATATATATATATATATATATATATATATATATATATATATATAAACAAATCAGTGCACAATATTACTATTTTAACAGTTACAAAAAATTTAAGCACATTTATTTAAATCCAAATTAAACATCTTCACAATTAGGAGGCGATTTGACCTGCTGCTTACTGCCAAATTTGTCAGAAAATGGAAGAATGGATAGATCTGTTAGTTAATTATAACTAAAATTACATAAATTCCATTAACTTGCAAAAAATTGGGCAGTATGGTTTATCCCACTTATTAATAGTTTAATAAAAAAATTTTATGTTTATAATTAAATTATTCTAGTTAATATTTATTTAAAATAAGTTTCTCTAAAAACTATTTTGTTCTTGAACGTAAGCTGATGATGGCACTTTATGTTGCGAAATGAATATTTTTGATGAAAATATAAAATTTCACTATAAGTAAGATACTATAAAAATACATAATTTATAAAAGAATAATTTAATTATAAATAAAAAACTTTTTTAACTGGAAAACTAAAGTCTTCTACCCGCAATGAAACATTTACTGTTAGTAGTTTTTTACTGTGAAACCAGAGGGCAAAAAATACTAAATTATTTTAGAGTGACAAAGACTATCGTTTTTTTTTTTTTTTTTTTTAACAAAAACGATTGCCTTTGTCACTCTAAAGTAATTTAGTATTTTTTTGTCCTTTTGGAAAAAACTACTGAATGTTAATGTTTCATTGTGGAAAGCCTTAATCGTTATTTAGCAATTGTGAATTTCTTATAATTTTAAAACGTGCAATCTCATCAATTAGTGCACTTTATATATATATATATATATATATATATATATATATATATATATATATATATATATATATATATATATATATATATATATATACTGATGTATATTATTTATAATATATACCAAAAGTATAATTCAAGAAAAAAAATTTAAAACAACCTTAAAACTGTAAAATTAGACTTTCCTGTTTTATGATAGATTTAAATACTAATATATCACATTGTTTTCGAAATATAATGTAAAATTAATTTAATATTTAAATAATAAAAATAAAGACAATATTTACTTTCGGCCTGGTTCGAAAAAAAAATTATAAAGAAAAATGTCAACGACGTCTATTGAAATCAGTATTATTACCTGTAGAATGTAAATTCGACTCGATATAGTTTTTTGAACATTTTGCCAATAATTTTTGAAAATCCTCGATAAATTTACATACATTAACAAAAAAATACAATGTTAAACATTGAATTTTGTGGCACAAAATTTATTAAATATCATAGAATTTTAAATTTATCAATTCTAAAATAAATAAAGTAAATGTGTATCAAGGTTTTGGGCAGAAGAAGGTATAATAAGAAGGTTCACGTGGAAGAAAATGAAAAACCTAGCACTGTTTACGATTAATTTTAAAAACTACATTAACCTCGCAACGAACGGTATATTAATTTTTTTTTGTAACTACAAAAACAGAATGTAACTACAAAGATATAACATGTATTAATAAACATACCAAAAATATTGTTTGTATCGTTATATTGCATGTGTACCTAAGTACAAATGCATCTAAGCACAAGTTTGAATAAATATGCGATTTAGCGAAGACACTTTTTGCGAGGTTAATATAAGTTTCAAAAAATAAAGTAGCTATGAATTTGCTTTCAACAAACACACTACATGATCCATCTTATATTTTAAAGTGATTTGTGGTGGCACTGAAATTCTAAATAAGTTGTATTAAAATTAACAGTGAGTATGAATAGTATTTAATTTTAAAACATTGTAGAATTTAAGTGCTGAGAATGAATGTAGATGGCTTTTCTAACATATTTATAAGCCTTTAAACAATATTAAACTATAAAGTGAGTTAAGACTTTTACCATTTTACAGTTTAAAATACTGGTTACACTAAAGATACTCGTTTTTAAATGTTTAAATTTTTAAACGCTTGACATTTTTTCTTTTAGAACTAAGCCACGGTTATATATATATATATATATATATATATATATATATATATATATATATATATATATATATATATATATATAACTTTTGTATACATATTGAATTATATACAAACATATTTATGCATATCCATGGGATCTAAGTCCTAGGAGCATATTCATATTGCAACATATCTGAGAAACTAAATACTTATCGCGTATCTCAAGGTATACCTGTAAATTTATACATACTAAATTAAAATAAAATTTCGTTTTTGTATAATAATAAAACTTATTAACATTATATATATAATAGATATATATATATATATATAAATGCAAAATATTAGTTTAAATTAATTTAAAAATTACTGTTTATATTATTACAATAGTCAAATTTTCTTAAAACAAAAATTTAAATTTAAACTTTTTTTAAATGTTAAAATATTTATAAGGATTTTTACCTTACACAACATATCTAGCCGTTAAAAAAAGTCTCCTGAGAATATACATATATATAAATATATACATAAATATATATATATATATATATATATATATATATATATATATATATATATATATATATATATATATATATATATATATATATATATATATATATATATATTATATAAATTATATATATGTATATATATGTATATATATATATATATATATATATATATATATATATATATATATATATATATATATATATATATATATATATATATATATATATATATATATATATATATATATATATACATAGATATATAATACAGATATACGTATATTCGTACATAGTCATAAACATAAAATCAAATAAACTTAAAATTAATAAAATAAAATAAAAATAGAAAAAAAACTGTTTAGTGGCACAAAATCTAACTGGGCTTCTCATACTTTCTTACTTTTTGAGATAAAGTACAAATATATAAATCAACATAAAACAATAATATATATATATATATATATATATATATATATATATATATATATATATATATATATATATATACATATATATATATATATATATATATATATATATATATATATATATATATATATATATATATATATATATATATATATATATATATATATATATATATATATATATATATATATATATATATTATAAATATATATTATATATATATATATATATATATATATATATATATATATATATATATATATATATATATATATATATATATATATATATATATATATATATATATATATATATAATTAAAAACGTATAAAATAAAATAAAAATTGGCACATGAATTTTTTGTTTATCTTAATAATTAACGGGGCGTAGTGTTATGTAACTGATATAGCACCATTTCCGCCCTCGTCACTACTTCCACCGCTACTACGATGATGCGGTAAATTACCTTGCTGTCCCGATCCTTGTATTAAAGGATTATTTTTTGATTGTACCGTCTGATTGACAACATCGACAATATTCGGATAGTGTTGTGAATGTGTATTTAATCCTCCACCGCCACCACCACCACCACCACCACCACCACTACCGCCACCAGTAACAAATTGATGCATCTGATGATGATTTAAGTGTAAATTATGCAATTGTTGTATTTGTTGATGTTGACTAAATTGCTGTTGTAATTGTTGATGGTGATGATTGAATTGTGATCGTGGATTTTGAAAAAATTGTAAATTAGATGATGTTCCACCACCACCATTGCCGCCGCCACCACCACCACAACCACTACTTCCACTTGTGTGCTGTGATAATGGTGAGGATGATGATGATGCAGGAGATAATAGCAGTGCTACCGAATTAAAATCACGTTTCGTTAATTGATTAACACTTAAAGGATTATTTACATCACGTGGATTTGCTCCAACTGGATTTCGAACGATCTTCTCATAAAAATTATTTATGTCATGATTATGATTTGGAGGTGTTATGGACGATGAAGATGGCAATAAATAATTACTAATACTTTTCGAATTATAATTCATTTTATAATCAATTTCGATTTTTATCGATTTACCATCAAATAGCAAACGATCGTTGACCGACGATGTTAATTCATTACTATGATTAGTTCGATTGTCATTATTTCCACCACCGACCAGCGAAATTCCATTATTACACGATGCATTTATTTGTTTTTTATCGTGTTTATTATTATTATTAGTATTAACAGCAAGGCTATTTTGTCGATTATTATTATTATTACTATTATGATTATTAGTTGCTGTAGTATGATTATTATTAGTAATATTACTATCAGTACTATTATTAGTATTATGATTATTACTACAATTATTATTATTATTACTTTTATAACTAGTTTTGTTACAATTTTTATGATTATGATTACTTTTGCTGCTGGTTGATTTTCCCGAATTAAATGGCGATGTCAATCCGCTATTATTTGTTTCTAGATTTGGTGTCGCGGGACTCGTTAATAAATTTAATGGGCTAGCCAAACTAGTCGATGGTGATTGCAAACTAGACAGTGCACTCATTCCGCCCGGACTCGATAACGATTGATTTATTGATTCATTATCATCATCGGGTGTTTGTGAATCGTCTATACTGCCACAACTACCCAAATTGTCGTCCGATACAATATTATTTTCCAGATCGTTACCATCTTCACCTTCTGATTCCATATACCGAATACATTTTTTCTTGCGCCTAAAAATTAGATAAAACAAAAAAAAAAAAATCGTTAAATATTTTTTATAAATATTTTTTTATTTTAATTCAAAAAGCTCATTCCTTTGTCAATGCCGGCCATATATGATATATTTTATCTCATGTAAAAAACTATCATGCAAAGTAAAAAAAATATATATATATATAATAGTTTAAAAAAATAACCAAACAACAATCATCAGCAAAATAAAAAAAAAAAAACATAATAATAGTAAAATAACACAACAACAAAAATAAAACTATAAAAAAATCATTGTTTAAACTACTGAGTGTAACACTTTAATGGTTTTTAATTGAATATTTGATTAAAATGTTACACATGAAATCGATTCTAAGAACCGTTAGTTAAAATAAATAGAAACAAAAATCTTAAAAAAATTTAATTTCAACTTAAGACGTTGGGGTGGTAATTGATGGATTAAGGCTGAAAACAGTTAAGTTTAAAGTTTATAGATGATCACAAGGGATGATGTTCCAATTCTTCAAAAAGATCGATTCAGATCTTGCATAAATATTATTGATTCGATTCAATTTTTTTTAAGCGTTTTAGAGCAAATTGAATTTGACACTACTCAAACTCAGCCGATATGACAACGACTAAACCTTTGATGCGATTTTATAATACGCAATATATGTCATGTATTACCCTCCAGACAGATGTCTCATTTATTTGTTTTAAAGCGTTAACAAAACGAAATATTCTTAACAAATTTATGATTTTTGAAAATATCGGTTTTTTTTGGAACATCTCTAAATTTTCAACCAAACATATCTGAGAAAAATTTATTTACAAATTGTTTAAATTTAACTTTCAACATTTATGACCATTTTAATTATTGACGTGGTGTTACACAATTTTTAATTTGTTGGCTATAACCATAAATTTAAGTGAAATTTATACCCACGTGGAAAATGGAATATTGATATTTTATGAGGATTTCTAATATAACCATAGATTTTTCGTTATAATAAATAAACCACAAAAAAAAGTTAAAAAAAAAAAATAAAAATATATTAAGAACACAAATAATGAAATAACAAGAAAAATTAATGTCGATTTTAAATGGTCCCAAACCTGAACATTTCTGGAAATTTTTGAATTTCTTAATTATAATCCTTTGATTTGAATTTTCGTTTAAATTTGACTTATTTATAAAAATATAAATAAAGTAGACATTTATATATATATATATATATATATATATATATATATATATATATATATATATATATATATATATATATATATATATATATATATTTATATATATGCATGTATATATATATATATATATATATATATATATATATATATATATATATATATATATATATATATATATATATATATATATATATATATATATACATATATATATATATATATATATATATATATATATATTTATATACACATATAAATACACAAATACATTTATTCTCTTATTAGAATTTTAAAGATTGACATATGTTGGTGCCTGAGGTGAAGCTTGTGGGCCTGCTCCATGTGAATTTTGTTGCATTGATGACTGACCAACAGCTTGTAGTAAATTCGATGTTGAAGACGCTGATGATGATGAAGATGATGGTGGCATTAGCGAACCGGCACCAGCTGAAGTGGCCGATAATACCGGTAGACCAGGACTACAGGTTAATGTAATAATACACATTTTACAGAATACGATTATTAATTTAATATTAATTAAGCTTTATATTATTTATATTTTTATTGGTAAAAATCTAAAAACTATATATATATATATATATATATATATATATATATATATATATATATATATATTTATATATATATATATATATATATATATATATATATATATATATATATATATATATATAAATATATATATATATATATATATATATATATATATATATATATATATATATATATATATATATATATATATATATATGATTTTCAGATTTAATGAAATCATTTCCAAATTGAACGAAACTTTTTTGAATTGTATTGAAACTTTGATCAAATTTGAATGAAACTATTTACAATTAGAATGAAACCTTTTATATTTACTTGATCGCCTTTGAATTTAATACGGCTGCGTGCCATACTCAAGGTTAATGACATTTTCGATACATTTTTTGATAAATCGAATTACTGTACTAAAAAGGTGGGTAAAATATTAGAAAAAAAAGTAATAGGTTGTTGTTGTTATTTTTTCATATTTATTTTATTTATTGCAACACAAATCAAATACAAGAGTAAAATTATGATTAATTATTATAATTACTAAAATACGTGACCATAGAAGATTATTGGACTATAAAGAAACCAAAAAAAAATTTTGACGTTTCATTTGTTACCTACTAGCAAATAACTTATATATATTATGTAATATAAGTTATTTGCCTACTAGCCAGTGATTTTAACCCTACAAACCTAAATATTTACCTAAAGTTTGGCACGACATGAAAGGTAAATTTGTACAAAAATTATAATTTACCGATTTTACAATTTACCGTGAGTATGGTATGCAGCCCGAGATTTATGAAGGATGATGCAACAAATTCATTTTTATTTGGCTTTCGAATATAAGGGAACGGAAATTTAAAATAAACATTTTTGGTCCGTAGCTGCAAATGCCGACGTTTCAAACCTAATTATTGCTTTTCTCTAGGATCCGGTTTAAATGCCAATTTGTTTTATTTTATTTATTAATATTTACCTACGTCATTATACAATCGGTAAGTAATAAAAAATGTAAAAATGACATTTTCAAGACTGGATCAGAAAGAGCGAAGTTAGTAGAAACGTCTGAAAGCGAAGACGAACAAATTCAGGGTCAACAAAACATAGCTAAAAAAAGCCATGGAAAACATGCTAAGTACCATGAAAATTCCAAACGCCATAAAAGATCCCCCTCGTTACGAAGAGGATAAAAATGGATTATTTGGCTTTATCCAAAAGTTCGAGGAAATAATCAAGATATGTCAAGAAGCATGTCGGTTAAATCGGAATTATGTGTCAGTAATCATAAGGGCTATCCGTAATAAAATTACGGGAGATGCTAACTGTCTTTTTAATGTATGTTACACGTTTGTATTATCAATCAGATAATCTAGAACCAATCTAATAACCCATTGTGCCGATGAGCAGAATAAATCAACCCGTGATCCTATAGAGAAATATTTCTCACGAATCATTGATATTCAAAATATCATGAATACCAACATAGAATTAAATACAGACGAGAATCATTAGGATCAATGGTGAGAGCAGAGAGCAATGAGCCTCGCATCATTACCTGTTGCGTTAAGCTATTGTCGAAGAGAACAGAACATCGTTTATATGAAACGTAAAAGTCCTTATCGACCATTACCTTAACATTCAAAAAATTATTATGCAACTGTGGAAGTCATAAACTATGGGAATCAGGAAAAACAATGAAATGAAATTTCACAATATTAAGCGATCATAAACCTCCCTTAAAAAACCTAACAGTAAACTAAATGGAAATTAAAGTTAGAGGAATTCGATTACAAAATTTAAAGCAAAAAAGGAATCAAAAACACAAATGCTGACGCGTTTGTAACCTGAAGAACTTAACGTTATAAATAATTCGGAATCATCATCTAGCAATGACACATTAGAATCAACCACCGATATCCCTTTTGAGTTCAAATATTTTTTTTAATGTTGTAATGTCAGTTCATCTTCACACAAATAAGCAGGTAATTAACAATGACGTTTTCAATTTAAATTTTGTATTACTTAAAGTTCAACATACACAATTGTGTCTTATTCGAAATGGTGCTAATGTTATATCTGACCAACATACCCATTTGTGTGAGTGCGGAATCCGTTAATATAAACGCTCGTTAATATAAAATATAATTTATATGTCAAATTTCTAACCGAAAAACTGATAATTTCACAATGGACGCGCCGCCATACAAAAGTAAGTAAAATTTAATACAGAAACAATTAATTAATTATTTATTTTTTTAATGGATACTATTCATTAAACAATGTGTGCTTCGTTAATAATATACAATAAATAAATAAAAGATTGAATAACTTGGTAATTAGTGTTAAATATAGATATACACGATCGTGTATGTTAAACGTCAGCTACTACAGTTTTATTTAATTTTTTCTTTTTTAATTTTATATAAGTCCGGCCAATGGCAAATTGGAAGTACAACGCATATTAGAAGATTCGGCATCAAATTCAGAAGGTGATATACCAAATGACTGTGTTGAACAAGAAAATAAGGAAGACTCAGAGACATGAAATGAAAATCACAAAGAAAATAATGTCGATCAAATCGCCGAAACCGATGAAAATACCCTGGAATATTCAAGAAGAAATTCCTGCCAGTTGAAATCAAATCGGCGCACCGAATAACTGTAAAATAGGTGTACGAATATTTCAGGCCTTATTTTCCGGATAATCATTGTACAGACGCCGCAACATATACCATGTGCTTTTTCTTCTATAAAAAATTACTTACTTCCCAAAATTTATGGATTTTATTGAAATTTACTTAAGTCGGAGTCATTTTAGCAAAAATTATAGTAATTTGTTAACATTTAATTTAGGTTATCTTTAAATCAACCTATATATAATTGTCTTTCTTTAAAAATATTTATAGTGAATTTTTTCGGACGAACACAACTTCAAATGTTATGCAAATGTGTAGGTTGGCTCGTAATGCATACAGAAATCATATTTTGAGTTTTGACATACGTCTCTTTCGTATGAGTTTTACATACACAATTGTGTATACGGGCCACATGGATACATGCAAAATCAATAATATGAACCAATTCAAAAAGCCTATACAACAATATACCAAGAATATACACGGACAACAAATACAAAATCAACTTTTGTTAGATCTTTAGAATCTTTCAACGATATAAAAGAAAAATATGCTCAATCAGATCAAAATTAAAACCATCTTCGCCCTTACTACCAAAACTGATAAAATATGGAACCCATCAAGTCATCATGCATACCAGCAATCATATCGCAACAAGAAGCAAAACATAGACACATTCCAGAACATAGATGAAACAATAACAGAAATTGACTACATAGGAAAAGGACAATACAAACAAAACAATCTATAAAATTTACATCATGTTTCCATTGAAATAATTGCATTCCGATCACACGGAAAACTGCAACAGCAGAAATATTACAATATTCGACAAAGCTGATTTGTCACGGGATAGTCAAATTTGCTACGCCAAGAAACTAGACATGTGTAAAAACATAATTGTATTTCGGCAAAATAGCTGATAAGAAAAGGTTCCTGGACGTACAGGAAAGAGTTTTGCAAATACGAAAGACTACTATTATTTATTTATCTGTTTTATACATGACAAACAATATGGCGAATAAAGACCTATCAACCTATTTTTCATCCCTAAAAAATTATAACACCAGCTCTAGCCTGGCTACTAGCAAAAGACAAAATATTTTAGTCCTAGTAAAGGAGTTTTAAAAATTAACACCGTCAATTTAATACCGGTTAAACATCATCGTATTCCAACTTTTCAACTCAAACTACTATTTCAATATCCATAATTTTATGCATGGAAAACTCTAACAAATGTGAAAATCGCTTAAGATACAGCAAAACTGTTTAACGCATAGCAAAATGGCAACTTAGCAATGCACAGCAAAACGCAGAAAAATTGCATTAAAACTCAGCGAAATTGGTTTTGGTAAAATCAAGATTATTCAGAGAACAAAATTATTATTAAAGATAATTATTACATTTTTTCAGGGTATTTTTGTGTAATGAAAGGTGTTTTTAACCTTTATCCTTCCCTCGGGTCTATTTCGACCCAAGTAGATATTCTATTTTAAATATCTTGCCAAATATAAATAATTTTGCGTTTTGACTTAGTCTGATATGTGCTATAGATCATAAAAACGAAAATTGAAAAAATTACAAATTACCGTTAGGCCGCTATACAAATAATAATACTAAATATCCTCGGGTCTAAAATGACTCATAGTACTTTTTAGTACTAAATTAGATGTTTTACGTGTAAAATTATATTTATTTTGCTTCAATATTAGGTGTAGTGAAATCTGTAGACTGATGTAACGGAAATTGTTTTATTATAACGGGTTGTTATAATAGTAAAATGAGTGTATTAAAATCTTTATACTTATATAACGAATTTTATTGTTCGGCGGATTGTTATACGTTTTAAATGGTGTTGCAAGGGTTTCTCTTGCAACACACTTATCCGGTGCTGCAAAAAATTATGTCCTAACGTAGTAGTATTAGAAGAAAACGCAAAACCGTAATGAGAAACATAATTTTATCGCATATTAGACGGAGTCCACAATTTAGATAGAGATGTATTTAACAATGTGTGAAACTCGACAGTCAAGAATTAATTGATGGAGCATTCGATTTAAATGAAGAAGATCTGGCGCAAATTATAAATAATGATATCTCAAATACGAATATCGATGAAGACGGTTCGGGCGTAAATACTGAAGAACCAGTTAGCCTTAAACAAGTTGAAAGAATGATTAGACTCGGCAAGAAGAAAATCAAGAAATGGTCACATTTTTATACGATTGCTACAAAAATTTGGTCAGTCCAAAAATACAAGACCAAATCACTATAAGAAGTTAATCACTATAAGAATCACTATAAGATGTGGTGGTCAAAACCGGAACCCTACAATGGTTAGAATGTACATTTATTTCTCTGCAGACGCAGTCTCATCAAATATTAAAATAAAAGAAGTAGTATTTCCAGTTAGAGACCATTCGTTTCTATACCGTCAACTAAGATCTTTGGCGGAATAGAAAAAAATTACGGACAATGCCAATAATCACAGATCCTTACGAATACTATGATTTGTTTAGCTAACTTGCGGAGTGAAAAATTGGAAATAATTTGCTAAAAACTACTTTAAGCCTGTTTAATCAAATCATGGCATTTTAAATTTTCTAAAAAAAAGAAAAAAAGTTATAAAGACCAAAGACCAATTAATAACTATAAGAGAAGTAAACTATAATGTGGATATTTATAGTGTGAATAAATCCATTTTTAAAAGAGGAAAGAGATTAGATCATAATACAGGAATACATGAACTAGTAAAATGTGTTACTATCAGTGAGGATAAATTTAATGATGTTAAAAAAATTCTATTGGCGCATTTTGGTGAAAGCTGGGAGCAAAATGAAGACCTATAATTTTATAAGAATTTTTGCTAATACTGGTTTCAGTTTTTTTAGTAACAATTTTTCAAAAAGCTTTGATACTGTGGAAAGCATGCTTATTGGACAATATGACGAGAATCGTGTCTCATCTTTTTCAGACTTTTGAGGCATGTGTCCAGTTCACATGATTGCGTTGAGGATGTACGTTATTAGTTTAATTCATTTGTCTGGTAGTTCTTTAATCATTTTACCGATAATAAGATCATGTCCTGGTGCTTTTTTCGGAATTATAGCGTTTTTTACTGTGCTCTAAACTTCTCTCCACTTGAACTTTATAGGCTTAAAATTCGAATCATTCACCGTTTGGTTTGGTAGCATATGTAGTTGTTAATTTGTTCATGTGGTAAGAATACGCTTTTTAGATGAACAACAAAAGCATTGTCTTTTTCGTCATCACTTCTTGCCCAATTACCACTTGGCAGTCTAATGGGCGAAAACGAGTTTGCTTTCCATAAGCAGTAGTCTGTTCTCTCTGTTGCCGAGAATTCACGTAAATAGTTTTGAATACCTTCATTTTCTTCAACCCTCTGAGCTACTTTCAGGGTTTTAATTGCTCGATTTAATTTCCATTTTAATATCGGCGATTTTTGCTGCTACCACTACCGTCGAATTTTTCGGTTTTCTTGTCTTAATACTTGGATATTTTTAGAGTCTATTAACTTTTTCATTAACACTGTTTCTGCTGCAACTTTCAGTAGATCTCTGAGGTATGGTACTGCTGCATCAATATTTGCTGGTGTGCTAAGAAGAATATCCAGTTGGCAATTCTCTTCAATTTGTCTACTATATTGATCCCATTTGTTTTTTTTCGTCAGACGTTTAATTGTTTCAGTCTTTAGGGTATCAGTACTCACTGTTATAATTATTGTCTAATGATCGGACAATGTGTTGCCAGCGCATTTGTACATACAATGTCTATATACAGAAGTCTATTAGATCAGGAATTTTCTTTTTATCCGTAGGCCAATATGTTGGATGCCCGCTGACAGATAATCCAAACACAGTTCCCCATAGCTTCATAGAGGTGTTTTCTTTTCTGTTGTTGACGGTTGGCTTTTGGTTTCTATTAGTGTAAACTTCTTCGGGTTGCACTTCAAAATTAGTTTGATATAGCTTAAACATGCGTTGTTTAACCCTCTGCCTATAGGATTCATTTTTCTTTTTAGGTCTATATATACTGGACACCCCCTATAGTTTACTCCCTCTTCCAGCGCAGTTGCTGCATTTTTTTTGCCGACACTTGATTTTTCTCTCAAATATATTGGTGGTAGTTTTTCAGTTTTCACCTTATTTTCTGTAGACACTATTTTTACATATTCACATATTTTAACTTAATTTTATAGAAATCGCTGATATCAGCATTTCACACTGTAACTATTTTATTTAATGAATTTTATTTTTTTTAAATATTTACTTGACGGTAGTCAAATTGCAAAATAACTACCCAATTGGAAATATTTAAATTATTATTTATTGTACTTAGTCTATCCTTAATACACCTATGTGTTAAATTTAAAGGAAGTTAAGAATATAAAAGGTATCATTCCTTTTGAAAATAGTTTCATTCCAATTGTAAATAATTTTATTTCAATTGAAAAAGGTTTCATTAAATTTGGAAATGGTTTCGTTTTATTTGGAAAAGGTTTCTGTTAATTTGTAAAAAATTGCGTTCAATTTTGAAAGGGTTTCATTTAATCTGAAAAACCTATATATATATATATATATATATATATATATATATATATATATATATATATATATATATATATATATATATATATATATATATATATATATATATATATATATATATCGTATTTATCGTATATATCGTATATATTTTACATAGTTACGGAAAATGTGTTGTTTGGATATCTTTTTGTTTTATTTATAATTAGCCATAATATAAAATGGCAAAAATAATTTAACCGAAATTTTGAATTACTCGTATCATATCATAATTGTTTATAATGTTTTTACAAAAGAAAAATCATTACTACCCAAAAAAAATGACATTAGAAATTGAATCGTTCTCCAAACTTTAATAGTTTGACTCTCTCTATATATAATATAATAATTAATGAAATTTATATAGTTTAATCCAAAGTACCTACCTGCATGGTTTACACCACTGATTTTGTTGATCCAGGCCGTATCTTGCGCGACATTTTTTCATATTGTTTCCTAGAAAATGTTTTAATTATATTCAGTTTTAGAAAAATTAATAAATTCAATAAATAATAATAATAAAATTATAATTTTTTTTTAATTTAATAAAACCGCCAACAAGTAGTGCAAATAATTTTTAAGAAAGCATATTTTTTTTTATGTTTTTGTAATTTAATTCAATTTTGTGTTTTGAGCAAATTATTGAGTGCGTCGAAAAAATTTTTATTAAAGTGATAATTTTATAACATAGAATAATTTATTAGGAATTCGACCGAATGATGTTTCATAAATTCGGAAATGAATTGTTTTCGACACATGAAATAATTTGCTTCATTATATATATATATATATATATATATATATATATATATATATATATATATTTGTGTATTTTAAAATTGAATACAATAACTTTGAGAAGCAGTTAGTAGAAAACAGAAATAACAATTTCACGAAGATTACTTTTTTGCCTAATAACATAATATTAGGATAATTGATCGGTCAGTCAATTTTAGAGGATTACGAATATAAACCGTTTCTTGTTGAATAAATTACGTTACAGTTAAAAAAAATTAATCGCGAAAACAAATCGGGACATTTTAATTTAGTATGCTTGTTTCAATAAAACAATGGCAAAATTTCAAACTACTAAATGAAATACTTATATATATATATATATATATATATATATATATATATATATATATATATATATATATATATATATATATATATTTTATAATTTATTATTAATAATATAAATTTACTATTACAACGTTTCTGATGCAAACCACATCCATCATCAGAAAATTCAAAATAAAAAGTATCCAATATAAAAAAAAACTTGTTTTTAGCATTCTAGGCAAATAACTTATATTACTATAAGGGAAATCGCGTCGAATCATGTGCCAACATGATATCATTCCGGAGAGAAATAGTAGATGGCACTAGGTAGTTGAACGAAATGTTTACATTTTTTAACTACAGTTTTTTATATTCGACGAATTATTAACGAAAAAAAATTTAATAAACGGAATTGGAAATTATTGAAGTAAATGGGTTTATATTGTGTTGTAAATGTGTTTTATCAAAATGCCGCATAAGTGCTTCAATTGTTCAGTGAAGATTAGTTTGCATTCGTCAGTAAATTGATGCGAAATATAGCTACACCATAGGTATATGTATACGTTACATCTTTACGTTTCAATAGATTAAGTGATTTAAGTTATGAATAATTATGTCTTAGCTATATTAAAACTTTTTGTAATTTATTAAATACGTTTTTATAAAACACTTTTAATTCACAAAAAAATATATTATCTTCACAGACCATTATAAACAAAATTACCATTAACGACTTCTATATTGTTATACAATTTTGTGAACAAAAAAAATAAGGAAAATTGCTTGGCGCGCCATCTATTGTTCTCGTTAAAAACATATGGTATGCCATCTAGAAGTTTTCTTCGAAACAAAATTTAACGAAATCATGCTGTCGTTGGCATTTACTAAGTTATTTGATTCTACGTACATATTTTTTAATATTTTTTTTATAATACCCCATCTTTTGACGGAAATTTTAATATTATTTTATAATTTATTACGATTTTATTTTGTTGTGTTGTTCTGCTTGTTTTATTTTCTATGATCACAACTCAATGGGTTTCAACTGTTTTCACGGAAATGGCCGATTTACATTCAAGGAATTTTGTTTGATTAATTTTTTAATTTGTATAAGTTTTTTTACTTTTTATTTTGGATTTTCTGATGATGGATGCAGTTTGTATTCGAACCTTTATATTATTAATAACAAATTATAAAAAATATTTATGGGCTCTTAACCAATAATTTTATTTTATATATATATATATATATATATATATATATATATATATATATATATATATATATATATATATATATATAGACTATATATATATTTATTAGACTATTCATTTCGATAAAAGGGGATGACAAGTTCTGTGGAACATTAATAATAGCATTCGAATGAACAATGACTCGTACCGTTTCGCGTCAATCGGATTTATCGTTCATCATTTGTACGGTAAAAAGCCAAACATTTCGGATAAATAAATTCATTGTTTTTGATCACGAGCCTACACTTCGGCGCTGTAGAATTATTTTTGTTTAAGTGCCATTTTTGGTGTAATTGAGTTATACATGTCAATCTACTAAATTAACGATGAGGAATTTGAATTTGTTGGTTAAAATTGTCTATCTCTGCTTGTTTTGGAAATATTGACTGATGATTTCGTCTAAGTCCAGAAAAAAAAACAAATTGTCTATCTCTATTAGAAATATGTGTACTCATTTTTTTTGTTGAGCATATGTTTCTATTATACGATTTTACAGGAAAAAACAAGAATCTTTTATAGGTTTCGTATGTACCTAATATGTATAATTTTCTATCAAAATCCTCTCTATTATACAAGCCGTATTCATTGCATACTACTGTGTCGTATTTTAACACTGCGGTCGTATTGTAAGTAACGGTATATAATAGCGAATATAGTGTAAAAACGTTCGCATACTACAAAACAAAAGAGAGTAATAATTGTCAAAAAACAATAAAATTTGACTCTTCAATGCATGACTTTTTTGAAACATACCAAACATATCTGTTGTTTGTTAAGGTTGGTTAACATGAATATTTTGAATCTTTAGTTCAAATGAACAAGCAAATGAACCAGCAAATGTAAAAAATAATCTATCTTTGTTGGCGTCTTTGTTGGATGAAACAAGACAAATATAGTACAAACATTTTCGACGAAATATCCTCGTGGTTTATTTTTAAGTTCACATTTAGTTAAAAATTTAAATAAAACTATCAAACGGTTACAACATAATCCACTTTTGAATATATAAATTGGATGTATCATATATGTATGATACAATATGCATTGAAGGGTTAAAAGGTAAAATAGTAGAGCGTAAAATGCTAATTTATAAATTTAAATTTAATGGTGTGCGACAATAAAGAGAATATACAATTTTAAAGAGAATTTAAAAATAAATTTTATTTTTATTTTTTTTATATGGAGTTTTTCCGTACTAATACTGATGCAGGGTGTAAAATGAGTAGTAGCAAAACCAACACAAATGTTTATACAAGCCGTGCTGTACCCATACATATGATATACAAAAAGTACATTAGGAGTAGGTTTATTAGTGTCAAAAAAATAAAAAATTACAGTAATGTTATTCTTTTTAATATGAATTGAGCTAGTGTGAATGCATTTTATACGTTCAAAATCATAAACAACAAAAATAAAATAACAAAACAACTTTGTTGTTGCTTTGTATGAATCTGCGTACGAAACTTACAGCACGGCTTGTATTAACATTTGTGTTGGTAGTAGACTGCGTGCACGAGAAATTGAATACGGCTTGTATAATTGAGAGGGTTTTGTTTCCTATGCATACGACTTTTTTATAGTAGTCCGTTTACAGCGCCTTTCTGTTGTGTTTCTACGTTTAGTAGCATGCATGTGTAATGTGTACTCTTTATTTACAGGAAATTTGTTTTTATTTCCATTTTGATTTGTTAAAATTTAACAGTTATTTCGAGTATTATTACAGTAGGTAGCAAAATATTCTCATCTTAATGCAATGCATGTAAAATAATAATTTTGGGTGCGATATATAATATCACTACTGTGGAATAAAACATCGCAAATGAGAAATAAAATTTGAATAGTAAGAATAACCGTTCAGTTTATATTTAAACCTATCACTACAAATATTATTAATTTTAGTTTTAATAGTGGTTTTATTAAAAATATAAATTATTCCTACATAGTGCGTACAAATTCAAAATTCGATTACGTAATATTTTTTAATCGACATATTAACCCTTAAAAAAGGTGTTCAACTGCTGTTGGGAAAAAATTTGATTTAAATGAGGCCAAAATTTGAATAATAAAAAAATGAAAAAGCAACTCGAAATTCGGTTACAAGTAGATCAAACATTACTCCCAAAACCTCCTCGTACAGTCGGGATAGTGTTTTAGAAAATACCAAAAAACTGTTGGTAAAATAATAAACACCAATTTTCTGCTAGTGAAGGATGGCTAACTAGATTCTTAAAAACACATGCGGTTTACAATGTAGTTGCCACCAACAATTATCCAGAAAATCTAGAAAAACCATTCAAGATGGTGGCTATGTTTCAGATCCAGTATTTAACGCGGATGAAACTGGTCTTTTCTGGAAAAAAATGCATGCCAGAACGTTTTTAGCTAAATCAGAAAAAACTGCAAGTTATAGCTGTTATAGCAACACTTGAAATGATCGAATCTTAAAGCCTCTCGTAATATAAAACAAGCATTTCAACACATTTTGGATGAGGTAGAAGAAAAAAATATTTCGATCATTGATGCGTGGAAAAAATACACGATTTTGAGAAGTTGCGAAAATCAACTTTAAATGGTTGCTGGAAAGCTATTTGGCCCGCGTCCGTTGACATTAGCAATTCGATACCATAAAAATCGGTCGGATGTTTGGAAATTATAACATTGGCACAATCTATTGGTGAAGAAGGCTTCGAAAATATGCAAACTGAAGACATTAATGAGCTATTGGTTGAGCTCCCATTAGAAGACGACGATGATCTAATCGAAATCTTCATAAATTAACGAGAATAATGAGAAGGAGAACATCGATCCTGAAACTGAAGTGTTAGTTCAAGAATTAACAGTACAATTATTTCGTGAGGGTTAGTAGCGCCTTTGGCAACGACTAGAAGCTTATCAGCCGATAAAAGCCAGATAATGTTATAGTTATTTATTTATATGCCTTATAACTGTAAAACTTTAAAAAAGCAAAACCTAAATTCATAGGTAGTGCTCAAGGCCAAATAAAGGTTGGTCGGCTAAAACTGCTATAACAACAATTAAATCATTTTTCAAAAGCGATAAAGAGGAATCTTTACCGTTGGTAAGTATTGCCAAATCTGTTTATATTAAAAAAGGATTATTAGCATCAAGATTTACGAATACACCACAATCCGAGAATACCATACGAAAAATGATTCTAAGCTATAGCGCAGAAATAATTTGGTTAACATACTCAAATTAGCTTTAATGAAAGCCGAAAAATTTAGTTTAACTTTAGACGAATGGGCATCCGATAGAAATAGCCGTTATTTAAAAATTAATATCCATTCTAAAACTGAGTTTTGGAATCTTGGCTTGGTCCCAATATTTGGATCTATGCCTGCAGAAAAATGTTGCGATCTCTTATAAAATAAGTTATATCATGATGGGATTTTTAGCAATTATGGCTATCCTTCATCAGCAGCGCAGCGATTTAACTACGGGCAATGATGGGGAACAGCAACAGTCAATAAGTGAAAGCGATGAAGATACTGGTGTTACGGATGAAGGATTATAAGAAAATGGGATCCCAGAATTATTGATTGTAACAAATGAGGTGTCCAGTGCTTTCCAACTGAGAGTTTGCTTTAATCAATAAAATAAGAAAAATAATTAGAATCTTTAGAAAATCGCCAACCAAAAATGACATAGTATAAAATATACAAAAGAAGAATTTGATAAAGAAGAGCAACTCAAGGATATTTTCGCCAACTGGTGTGATTTGCACAAAAATGCGATCTAGATTATCGGACGAAAGTATTGATGAATCGATTTTTTAAGAACTCATTTCATTAACGCGAATAAAATAAAATCAAATTCTGATTAAACCTGAGAATGTTTCAAACTTCATTCGTGATTTCCCAACAACAGGGCCATGTGGTTTAGACAAAAATAATTCTATAGCAGCGACGATAACATTACAAACATCAATATCCAAATATTTAAAATTTACTAAATTCGTTATACGAAATATTACCTATTTAAATTTGAAACACAATATATATATATATATATATATATATATATATATATATATATATATATATATATATATATATATATATATATATATAATAATTTTGGTTATTCTGGATACTAGCCAGATAATTAAATTTAAAGGATTGAAAAATGCTTGGTTTTGAAAAATTTCTTTTCTATTTTTGGGTGATTTTTTATATAATTCTCTATGTCAATATGTCTTCACTGAGTATGAAATACAAAAAAGTATTTATCATTAATAAAGTTTAGGCTAAGAATCTCAACTCAGAATAAATATATGTAAATATTAATCCAATTATTTCTTGAGGGAAAAAAAAACAAAAAACATTTCGCAATATCATATACTTAAAGTGCGGTAGCTGCAGCCTAGGGATGTACCATCGAACGGAAACATCGATACGTGTAAAATATCGAATTTTGAACATCGATGTTCAAACAAAAGACATAGGTAATTAAATTAAACAAAAAATCGTAGGAGTATTGACAAAGTTTTCCTTTTTTCAATATGTTTCTTTGTTTTATAACTGTCAGCCCGGCTTTTGAAAATAACCTTTCAGGTGGTGAATAATAATATTGCTATACAAGTTACTAATGAAATGCGTTTTAGTAATTTTATTATGGGCTATAAAATAAATTGCTCGATTTAAATAGTTTCGTAAGAGGGCTTTGTTATATTTAATCGTTGCAGAAACATCGATAATTTAAATTGATCAATATCGATGACAAAAAATCGATGTTTTTGATCTTTGATGTAAATCGAACATCCCTGCTGCAGCGTAATGAAACGACCGAACTTTTTAAATTCAAATCTCATAAGCTCGAAACTGAAACTACTGACACTAAGCATTTTTTAATCCTTTATATATATATATATATATATATATATATATATATATATATATATATATATATATATATATATATATATATATGTATATATATATATATATATATATATATATATATATATATATATATATATATATATTTATTATATATATATATATATATATATATATATATATATATATATATATATATATATATATATATATATATGTGAGTAAATTTTGAAATAAATCTTTATTTATGTATAATTCTTAATTATAATACAAGAATTATATGGATATGTTAATTTATCATAAAAACTAAAAAAAAAATTGTTGAGCCAAATAATGTAACAAAACAAATTTAACAAACAATTGTTTCAATACAAGATTTAACTCGAAAAAAAATCCTAAACAAGTGAGGCATTATATAAAATGTAACTAAATCTTGAAAAAAAAAAAATTATAATAAAATAAAAAAAAAAAAAAAATTAAATATAAAATTAAAAAAAAAAAAGGAATTTTGCAGAATGAAATTTATTATTTTTTTTTAAATTTTTTTTCTTCAAATTGTTTATGTATATATTATGTATATTATGGATTTTATATATATATTTCACAAAATTATGCGAATTTAACGAATTTTTAAATTTATTTTTCATTTTCTCTCCACTTCCGGGAGGGAGAAGGAAGAAAATAAGTTAAAAAAAAAATAATAATAATTAATTTAAAACAAAAAAAATTTTCATTTTTGAAGGAAAAAAAAGTTTTTTTTTTTTTTTTTAAATAAATGTTTTTTTTTTTACATAAAAAATAAATGTTTTTTTTTTAAATAATTTCTCTACCTCCGTCATTTGAATCTTGTTTTCTTTTCCTCTTCTTTCCACGAGTTGTATTTGCCCGCGAACTCCAATCTGGATATAATTGCATATGCAATTGTCTTTCGCGTCTTGCTAATTCATAATATTTTGCTTGTTCTTCCCGTCCGAGGGCATGCCACTATAAATTAATCATTTATTCTTTTTTTTTTGCTATTTTATTTTATTTAATTAAAAAAATTAATATTTTTTTAAATATGGTGTGTGGAAAGTAAAAGTGGCTAAATATTATATGTTGATGATTATATATATATATATATATATATATATATATATATATATATATATATATATATATATATATATATATATATATAAGTAAACATATTTGTATATGTACATTATGCATCACTCCAGACAGTTAAAGAGATAAAAGAAACTAAACTTCTGAGATTGTTGTAAGAGTGCAATAAAGTCTCGATAAATTTTGGAAAATGAATCGAGTATTTATTGTTATTTTATTTGTTTTATTTGAGGGGCCAAAATTATTAACTGTAATTTATTTGTTGAAAGAGCACTTTTATTTTTTATTTATCTCGAGACTGATCGTTCAACGGTTTCGGGTCGTATGCCTTGATTATATTTTATTTTATTGTTATTTTTTATTTTATTGAAACAAAGAAAATGATATATTTTTAAATTTAAAAAGTAAAATAATTGAAGCACACTAAAATATGTTAGCATTTCAAACTACTAAGCAACGAAAATCTTATGTATATATATATATATGTTATATATATATATATATATATATATATATATATATATATATATATATATATATATATATATATATATATATACACATATATATATAGCGTAATGACTATTGGCACCCCATTATTTTGATATAGTAATACGGTAATTTCAAATTACGGTAATTTCTCTAAAATTTCTATTTTAAGGATGTGGTAGTGTAAACTGGTTATTTTTTTTTTGTATTGTACAAAGGCAAATTAGATTTTACGAATCAGTTGCATTTAAAACCTCAGTGAGTAAACATCGCTCATCGCAACTCTCAAATTATCTACAAAAAAGTGTTTAGTTTGACTAGAAGCTAGTCAAGGAGTTTTTTTTATATCAATAAGATATTATTTTTATAACTTTATACTTAAATATGTAAAATAAACATACCATTATAAGTGAATTTAATAAAATATAAAACAATTGTTGGCACATGCTAATTATTAGACATTTTAGGAAACTGAGTTGTTTCTTATTGTTTTAGACTTTAAAATGACAAAGGAAAGAGATTTGTACATCTAAAATCAAATCCAAAATGCTTTTGATAGATGTACGAAATGGTAAAATTAGCAAAGAGGCGGCAGCAAAATTGTACAATATACTGATATCTACAATTCAGTTTAGATTAAGTTTAAATTTTTCTGAAGTTCGTCTTTGCCCAGCAACAATATTAACCATTGGGGAAGAAAACCGTATTGTACAGTGGATTAAAATATCACAAAAAAAAAGAGTCATCTGGAAAATGGGCTAATGCAACATATGTATTCCAGGACTATAAATATTTTTAAATACAAAAAAAATAGATATATGCCTAATATCTGAAAGCCATTTTACTAAAACTTCATTTGCTAAAATACGTAAGTATTGTTGTTATCACACCATCCATCTAGCAGGAAAATCGGGAGGAGGATCAACTATTTTTATATTTGTAAAAGAAAATCAAACATCAAACACCACGAAAGAATAAAAGTTGAAGAAATTATGATAGTAGCAACAAGCAGCTTGGGATAGTACAACTCTAAGTCAAAAATAAACTCGAACACATATCAACTTCTCTTTGGAAGTTCGAGAACTGGTTAGAGAAAAACGTAAATGTGATGATGTAACTTGGGCAAGAGTTAAAAGTTGAAATCAGCAATAACTTAAGCTCAAAAAAATCTCCTGACTATGATCTAATTACAGGAAAAATAATTAAAGCAATGCCTGAACAAGGATTACGAAAGCGACTTCAAACAATTAATGCAGCATTCAGACTTAACTATGTTCTACACCCACATGGTTAGGCCGATTTTTTTGCTTCCAACTATTTCTAAATTATTCGAAAAATTGCTGCTTAAGAGACACGAATTAATCATAGAACAAAAAGATTTTATTCCTCCCGCCGGCTCGGTTTAAGAGAAATACATTCGACTATAGAACACGTCCACAGAATCACAGATATAAGTGAATATGCATTTGAAAACAAAGAAATATTTGGATGTAGCGCAAGCCTTCGATAAAGTATGGTACAGAGGACTAAAATATAAACTCCATCGAGATCTACCAAATCAGTTTTAACAAATTCTAAGATCTTACTTAGCTGATCGACATTTTTGGGTAAAAAATGAAGATAAATACTCCTAGTAGACGAAAATATTAGCAGGAGTACCACAAGGTAGTGTGTTAGGTCCACTAACACATTGAGTAACTGGACAAAGAGATGGCGCCAATTCATGTTAACTTCACCAACAAAAAAGTTAACTGGATACCAGTGGAAATCAACTCACAAGTTCTACGTGCAAATACAGCAAAATATTTAGGCATGACACTTGACGCTAAGCTTAAGTGGAAAGAGCATGTCAAAAAGAAAAAAAAACGCTTAACATCAAATACAGGAAAATGTACTGGCTAAAACCAATATAGACCTACGGTCACCAAGAAGACCAATGTGAAAATAATACAATCATTCCAAAACAAAGATTTACGTGATATTGTAAATGCACCATAGTACATCAGAAATGATAATCTCCATAGGGACTTAAAGATTAAATACGCCAACGAAGAAATCAGGAAGCACACGAGGAAACACACATTTCGTCTTTATCAACATGAAAATGTCGAGATTCATCGTATGATGGATAAAACGAACTTAGTTAGACGTCTCCTAAGAACCTCTAGCACTAGAGTAGCTAGAATAAAATAAACTAATTCGAGACTAATCGATGGGTTATAGGCCCACAAAAAATTTAAAAGAATGTTGTATTAAAACTATAATAAAAACTATTATAGTAGACAGGGGGATTGACAAAGTCAAATCTTACCGTAATGTTTACATTTTCGGCATCAGGAAATGTAACTTTACCTATGGTGATTTATCCCTATAAAAAATAGTCAAGTCTTTGCCCAAAGGCTGGGGAATGGGTGTAAGCGACAATGGATGGATGACGAAAGAGATATATTACGAGTATATCTCAAAGTACTCCACCCATATCATGTACAGATTGGTAAAACATTTGCAATTATTTTGTTTGTTGACGGACATGCTATACTCACTTAACGTTAGCTATTAGCGAGCTTTGCGTTAAAATTAAAATAGTTTTAATAGCATTATACCAATAAAGGCTAGTTGGAACAACAAGGTGTTGGAGTGGCGGAGAAACGGCCCAATGGATTCATTGACTAAGGATAAATTTGCCCCCTTCTCTATGCTGTAGTGGCAAATGCTATTTACCATCATAAGAAAAAAATACCCATTGGTGTTCCAGATGTCGGGTCGATAGAATATCGACAAAATTTAGAGAAAATATATGACATTTAGGCGATTATACATATAAAAATATTTTAATTATTTTAAAACGATACCAGTAGCGACATCAAGCACGTCAATGGGCTAACATACCACGGTAGTACTATGTGTATTTATACTATGGTGTCAATTATTATAAAAGTGTGTGATTTTCCTACATTTAGTAAGTTTTCCATATTTTATTTCAAAGCATAAAAAAGCAATCAAAATACTAATCAAAATTCCTTAAGAGTGCCAATAATTGTTTACGCTAAATATATATATATATATATATATATATATATATATATATATATATATATATATATATATATATATATAATATATATATATATATATATATATATATATATATATATATATATATATATATATATATATATATATATAGACTATTCATTTCGATAAAGTGGTATGAGAAGTTCTGTGGAACATTAATAATAGCATTCGAATGAACAATGACTCGTACCGTATCGCGTCAATCGGATTTGTCGTTCATCATTTGTACTGTAAAAAGCCAAACATTTCGGATAAATAAATTCATTGTTTTTGATCACGAGCAAACATATATTATTTTTATTATTATAAAGTCTGCCTACACTTGTCTGGATATTTTCATTTCCGCCCTATCTCTCTCCCATAGAAATATATTAAAATAATACTTATACATCTATATAATAATTTACTTATATAAATAAAATTGCAAAAAATTATAAAAAAAAATTAAATTATAGAATTAAAGAAAAAATTTAAATTAACGATAATAATTAAAGAAAAATTTAAGATTCCAAAAAAAAAAACAAAAACTGTTTTATCGTGTCTAATTATGTTTAATTTGTTACAGGCGATTTTCTAGTAGGGTAGATTTTTTGTTACGATTTTCCTTTTTAAAAAAAATTTTGAAAATTTTCGTTTTGAGAGGTTCGAAAATGAAGAAAAATTTAAATTTCTTTCTGCATTCAGAATATTCCTTTTTTTATGGATATATATATATATATATATATATATATATATATATATATATATATATATATATATATATATATATATATATATATATTTAAAATATTTTTGGTCTAAATTTTAATTAAGTAAATTTAATTAATAACTTTCTTGTATAAATATTCTTGTTCAATTTAAAGGCAATTATTAATGTTACTGTTGGTGATTTTGTTTTAATAAGTAAAAATATATATTCTTCTTAAAAAAAAATTGAAAAAAAATTATAAACAAAAAAAAATTAAAATAAAAAAAAAAAAGAAAATTTTTTTTGCTTCCGTTTCTTTCTGAAAAACATGTAAACAAAAAACAAAATTAGTAAATATACTTTTTGTATTTCCTTTTTTTCTGCTAATATAGTAGGTGTAAATCTTCTAATTTTCCTTTCAGAATTAAGATGTTAAAAAAAATAAATAAAATAAATAAATAAAAAATAAAATAAAAAAACAATTTTAAAGGCTGCTGCACGTATGCAGCTGCTCGTCTGCATATCAACCAATCAAATCAACACATCTAAACCATGTGACAAGATTTGCCAATCAAATCACTTAAAAACAAATAAAATAAAAAACAAAAAAATTATGAAGAATAAAAACAAAGTAAAAACCGAGTAAACAATTTTTTTACTTTGTTTTTATTCTTTTTATTTTTTTGTTCCGCAAACATGTAAATCTTGTCACATGGTTTATATGTGTTGATTTGATTGGTTGGTATGTGCCGCGCACTAGCCGCATATGTGCAGCCGCCTTAAATCTTATTTAATTTATTTAATGGAAAATTTAAAAACGCGTTACAAATCTACTATATGTGTCAAAGAGATAGGGAATGGATAAGACCACCAAATTTAATTATGAGTAAATTATGGGCAGCTAAGATATATAGCAAGAAATGTTTGTGGATTTTTGTTGTAAAATATATTAATAATTTAACGAAATCATAAATTTAAAAATTGTATTTTTATCTTTGTTTCTTTAAAATTTGGATTTTCTTTTAAATTCTAAACGAAAAATTGAAGACTTCAAAAAAGTTTATACCCGCGATTTATTAAATTTTTTGTTTTTTCTTTAATATTTTTTTTTTTTTTTTTTTAAATAAAACTAAACAAAAATAGGCAAATAATAAGAAAGAATAAAGTGATTCCTAATTTGTTTATTAGTTTTTGGTTGCCATTTCTTTTCTTTTTTTTTTTTTAATTTAATTTTTATTTTTTTTTTCAAAGATAGATTTCTGTTTGCAATACCTCCCGAATCCGCGGGCGATCGGTCTTTTTTGCGTTTCTTTTTTTTAGAACCGTAACCATAGTTGTCGCGTGCGCTCCACCCTGGGTATAATTCCATATGCGCTTGCCGTTCTTGTCGTGCTTTTTCATAGTATTTACTCTGTTCTTCACGGCTGAGTGAATGCCACTATAAAATTTTTAGTAGTTTTATGTATTTTTTTTTTAAGTTTATTTCTTTAAAACACAAAATTTATTAATTTCTCTTTTTATTCTTAAACAGTACATCATAAATTGTAATCACATAAAATGGACGTTTAAATAGTTTATTGTTATGACTAAATTTACTTAAATCAAAATAATTTCAACGGTAATTTGAAATATTATTTTAAATAGTATCATGTAAAGGTATATGTTTATCACGTCGCAGTCTCGAGCTTTAAAGTTTCCGCTCGAACAAAAATAATAAAACGAAAACTTAAAACTAAAATTATAACTTGTACCGGAAATTGCACCGGAAAACTTTTCTGGCTATGCACAAATAAATCTAGAACTGTGACAGTATGCAAGGGGATAAATACAAGACTCGCTTTTTCGTGGTAGACAATACCTGTTCGTGCTGGCCACTATCAACTACTCCGTTAAAAGTGTAGGCTAAAGTGTGAGGGCTGTGGTCCTCCTACAAGGGGTAGGCGTTAGGCCCAACCTGTAAAATCTCATTGTTACGAAACAAACCTCAACAAAAGCCTCGGATAAATTTGAATTCACAGCAACAACCTCGGATTAACACTATATGAGGACAACAATTTAAAATTTAGAACATGGAACGTACTAAGCCTACATCGCCCGAAGAGCATCCATCAACTCTTCGAATAAGCATCTAAGTATAAGCTCGACCCCATGGCACTGCAAGAATTTCTTGATTGACAACCGATGTCGTGTGACTGATGTAAAACCTGTCAATAATAGGATTTGCACACTCAGGTTTCATGGACGTCACTTTACGTTTGTGAAGGTTCATGGCCCCACAGAGGAGAAACCAGATCAAATCAAGGATAGTTGCTATATGACGAACTCAAAACTGGCTTGAGCAAAATACCGCAACATGACTTAACGTCAACATGACTTAATCGTGTAAGGCAGTGCTGGCAGCGTATATCGTAGCACAATTGGCCCAAACTCCTTGCACCCTAAATCACAAAACAACGGGATTCCAGTAAAAGATCAAGCACGTTAACGAAATCTATCACAAAAAACAAAGCAATCTCACGATGCCTACATAACAGCGACGAAAGCCTCGTATCGGCTATACAGACAAAAGAAAACGGATTGCCATGAACAACAGGCTCATAACATCTAAAATTGAGGCCTAAGGGATAGATATCGATATATAAGAGAAATAACTAAAGAATTCCTTTCACGTATCAGCGCTATTCGCAATTAAACAGGAGAGCAACAACCTATCTTGACAATCTGATCAAAAGAAAATATCCCAGAAGAGTGGAAGACGGCTCTTATTTATCCAATACATAAAAAAGGAGATCGGTTGGACTGCAACAACTACCGCGGTATAGCTTTGTTGAACGCGGGCTACAAGGTTTTGGCCAACGTAGTCACGACAAAGTTATCAACATACAGCGAGAGGATCTTGGGTGATTACCAATGCGATTTTCCTCCAAACAGATCAACGACTGATCAAACGTTTACTCTAAGGATGGTTCTAGAGAAGTTCTACGAAAAGGACATCACTGTAGATAGTCTGTTGATGCAACATAATTTAATATAAGTAAATATTTTTTAATGTTTCGCTTCTATCCTCCAGATTTGATATTAATGGTTCATAATGTTCTGCATCTCTCATTTAAAACACCGAATAAATCGCCCCTGAATATCCGACAGTGTCATTAAATCCACGCGTTTTTGCTTCTTGTTAGACGTTTTTACTTCCTAATGTTTTCCATTTGGAGTGCAAAATGTTGGATAAAGGCCACACACAAACCGGATTCATCTTTGCTTTTAGTAGTTCCACGGCAGACTTGTTTTAAAGATTTATATTGCATGGTCAAGTGTTTCAGCTCCATGTCAAATATGTTCTATTCGGGAACCTTCAGACCAGATGAAACATTCACAGGCGTAGGAATTTTTTTATTATCCGCTTCGTCGTTGCAGTGCGTTGGCAGTCGACTGATTTTAGCGATGGATCTTTTGAGATTTCCGTTCTGAGTTTTCAAGGTAACGACTCTAACTAACTTAATATGTCCTGGGAGTATTTTTACCATTCTTACCACCTTGCTCAAGCTTTTCCAAAAATCATTGTGTAACCTGTCGCATACCCAGCATGAAATTTTTATTTTGTGCAGCTCCTAGAATGTTGATTTGTATTTGACCCATCTTCTTAGTATTTCTTCAGGTAGCTCTTCGTCCCACGATATCCCTTTTATGTCAAGTATACAGATGATTTATAACCCGCAATAAATGGAACATTTTTGACCATCCTTATACCGGTATATAAACGATTAAAGCAAAATGTACAAAAAAATGTAGTTATAGTGAAATAAATATCAATCTAGTAAAATTTTATCACGTGTTTTGGTTATTGCAAAATCCATTACGAATCCAGAAGCCAAATTCGTAACCATATGTTGACATAAACCAAAATCGAATTTGTGGAAAGTTACGAGATAACTAGAGAACGACTTGCAAGAGAAACTCAATTCTCATAAATTAGACATCAAAAGTTGTCGATGATAATACTACGACAACGGTGCCAATATGGCAGGGAAATACCGAGGTGTTCAAGCGCAAATTTGTTCCTTGTGCGGCGCATATCCTTAATCTTGCCGGAGAGCATGCAGCTGAAGTATCGAAGATGATTACTTTTTTTCAGTGTGATTGAAACGATTTTCACTAGCTTTTATGGATCAATATCAAGATGGCAAAAACTCAAGTCGATTTTAAATGTATCGTTCAAAAGTCACTGCTCAACTCGGTGGTCATCAAAAAAAGCCGTAACACCACTCAATCATCAAAAGAAATATTCCAGATCTTAATGGAGATGTCTCACGATGACAGCTTGAACTCACAAACAATATCGGGCGCAAAGCAATTATTAAGGCAAATAGATTTTAAATTTGTTAGTCTACTTGATTTTTGTTATTCTCTCTCAGCCACATTGATCATGTAAATTTATCCTTGCTAACACTTGAGGCCGCTGCAAAAATGTTGTATGGTTGAATGACATCCATTACCGAAACGAAAAATGAGTTCTATCAACTGCTTGAAAAGATTAAAAATACCGCAGAACAGATGGATATTGAACCTAATTCATAATTCTTAAAACATAAGCTCGCCATTTTATGGATCCCAGATAAGGCCTAAAGTTTTTATAGATTCACGTTCCTTACTTCATGATGGTTGGTTTGGTTTGGAACCAGAGAGAACATCATAAAAGTCCTTCAGAAGAATTGTTGAAGCGATTGGGTATATTAATTGTGGATGTCATTGAGGATTAGTCCATTTGATGTTTTCATCGATGCATCAAATACTATCCTAACCTTTGTTATTGTACTCGATTGTTTAACCATTGCATGGTGTGATAGCAAATGTTTTTCTTGCATGTAACATCGTCTGAGTTTATTGGAACCATATGTCCTAGTTGAATGTATTCATTTAACAAGTTGTATTCTTGTTTTAATTTGGGTTCTTTTCTAATATCTGCTCCACTTGTAGCAATCTTGCTCTGGATTTGCTCCTGCACCTAAAATTGTAAATTTCCTTTAGGCAGTTCAAGATTAATCAAGATTATTTCGAGATATCATAGTCAAAGACACCGAGTTTGAAGTTGGCTGTGTTTGTGTCATTTCCATAAGGGTCCATCCTAGCTCCGTTTTTTGAGCTACTGAATGGTCTGGCGAGTTCTTAATTACTCCTTCCTTTGAAATATTTGCACCTAGAATCATGTCGATAGCTGCAGGTGTCTCGTTGTTCGGATCTGCCAATATTGAAGATTTACACGAAATTTTGGTAAATTTATTAGCTCGGCGACTTCTTGGGTAATGAAAGATGATTGTGACCTTGGATATATTAAAGAGCGTAGTTGTATTTCATATCCAATACCAGTAGTTGCCTTTATCAGGGCTGTAGCTAATTAAGATACTCCATTATTTACTGCAGGAGCATTCTTGGCAGTTTGAATTGAAGTTGTAACGTATTATACTTCCCATACATACCACGCAGGTTTCTTTGCTGAGACATTGGCTATGCGTTACGATTAAACAAATTCTGCATAGGTTGTTCCCTGGGCATCTTGTTATGTCACGTGATGCCTTACAAACAATGCACATTTTTCTAATTTCACCAGAAGTTCTTCTTGGTGCTTGTGACATAACAGGTAATTGTCGTGCGAAGGTGATCTTAGTTTGTTGGAATCCCCTTGCTGGGCTATTGATTGCTTCTAGCGATTGGAAGCGACCTTCTAGGAACTTAAGAAATCCACTCGGGATCTCAAGATTTAAGTTCTTCACGGCATACAGATTTTCTACCAACGTGTCATGAAGACTTTTTACTAAATTTGCGAACTTCGAGGTAATATTTGGCAGGGTCAACAATGTATGTTGGAATGTGATTTAGAAGTTTTGCTGCCTCTCCTTTAACATAAGTTTTGAGGTAGCTGATTTTATGCGTATCACTGAGATTTTAATTTTTCTGCACAAACCTTTGAAATCTGTCGTAAACCGTTACTCATTTATTGAAATATGGTATTTCAATGGGTGGCAATTTTAATTCTGGTTGACCAATTTTATTATTAATGATGCTGCTTCCTGTTGTATTATATACAAGATATCAACTTGCTATTCCCCTGAAATTTCCAGAAGTAGTTGCTGTAATTTCTGCGACAACTGATGAATAAACGTTTCTCAATTATGCATAGTTGTGCTTGTAGCAGTAAACTCCGGATATGGTTCACTTTTATTTCGGCCGAAATATCGCTCCCAGTAATGTTATTTTCAATGTTGACTGGTTGTAGTTGGTGTAACTGGGGTGCGGGTTGCTTTTTATTTTCAGGGAAACTGAAAATTGTAAACGCCGGAAATTCTGTTGTTATCGTAGGTGTTGTTGGAGCTCCATTTAAATGGTGTCTCATCTCAGTAACGAGCGCGCCGTATGTTGTTGACATTTTTCTTAAGTATCCATGTGAAGGCATGTGTCTAGATTTCTAGATATTTTTTGCTGTTTTTCTTTCTGGTTCATTTTTTTGTAATTTTTTGTAGTCTTTATCTGTGTGGTAATTTCTTATTGCTGTTCTAATAGTGAATCTATCATTACACATTTTTGCCCAAAAAAACTCTGCTTTGACAGGGATTTCGTGGTAACGTCCTTGATAGAACAGACTGGGATACCGATGGACCTCCTATGGAACCTAACAGTCAATAGTCTGGGTCACGGATGGACCAAAAATGAATAGTGGAGCCGGCATTGGTGTCTTTAGACGCAACCACCAAATATCGAAATCATTGGGAAGTTACCCCAGTGTTTTTCTAGCTGAAATTCACACCATCGAAACTAAAGGTCTTAAAGACGTTTCCGTTCACATTTTGTCCAACAGCCAAGTAGCATTGAAAGGACTTGCTTCTAACTGCCTAAATCTAAATCGGTTAAAAGTTGTTATAAACTGGTACAATCTCTCTCTCTTGCCATCACAAAGTTAGGTTGTGGTGGCTACCTGGTCCCAAGGGCATCACTGGAAATTAGATAGCCAACCAGCTTTGCAGCCTACACAATTAGTAAATGGGAAAAAGCACAGTGCTTGAACTATAAGAACTGTATTCACGGCGTTCCACAAGCCAACTCTCTGATCAGATCAGTTCACCATAAGGACGGCGGTTAATTTCATTAAAGATAATATCAGAAAATTAGTAGGTTTTCTTTCAGATCACTGTAACCTGAGATATCATTTGAAAAAAATGAACCTGTCCACAGAGACCGAGTGCCGACTCGGTTTGGAAGATAGAAACCGCAGAGCACATACTAAATGAGTATGTTGCTCTGTGTACACTGATGTGGCTTCATTTTGATGAGTGGTATTTGACGCAGGAAAAGTAGAGATTGGCCTTTGCAAGCAGACTAATAAACCCAATAGCACAAAAGTTCTTTTGGCTAGCAGTGCTGACCGTTTGGGCAGAGGAATTAAAAAAAAAAACATATAATGGATTGATATTTAAATTGGTTAGGAAATCATCTGTAAAATAGTATTTTGCAGAATTTCATGTTTCTAACGGATAAATAAGTGCAATAGCCTGCTATTAAATGATACTAATGAGAAATAACATTTCAAATGAAATTTTTATTTAAGTTAACGTGAAATTAGAAACAAAAAACTACTTGAAACCAAATTAATTTTGTTCATGACTGTCTGTATATATTAAAAAAAAAAAAACGAAAAAGCTTAATTGTATCTCAAATAGGCGATAAAAAAAAATCATAAGTTTCGATCAATTAAAATTGAAGTGAGAAAACATCGTTGTCGAACAGAAAGTGATTTTGAATTTATTCGTTAAACTATGAAATTTTAACGACTTTTTTTTTATGTGCGTTATCAAATACAAAATAAAACAGCATAATTATAAAAAGAAAATAATAAATTTTGTATCTCGTTTTTCTTTTTGTCTCTAAAACTGTATGAAAAGTATGAAAATATATTAAACAAAATAATAATAACAAATAAATTAACAAAAAATTATATAAAAAAAAAATTCATTTTAATTTCTCGAACGTTATAATAGGTAGGATATATATATATATATATATATATATATATATATATATATATATATATATATATATATATATCCATCGTATTATAATTTAAATCAAAATCAAAAGGGTTATCTTACCCGCCTTCCTAATATTTGATTTATTGCCGCTGATTCTTTCAATGTACACTCGGCAACAACTTTTGCCCGCATCTCCTTCATGTATAACATAAACGCGTTTAACGGTTTTTTTATATGAGGTTTCTTTTTCTCATTTGATTCTTTGCTCTCTGCTTGTATGACACCTGGCGAAACTTTTTGGTCGTGTGACGTCCTGAAATTAAATGATAGAATCGGTTAGAATATAAATCAAGATATAAATTCAATATGCTTATAATATATGACAGCAAAGAAATATTTTTAAATTTGTCAATGGACAATTTTATTCCTTTACTGTCACATCGGGTTTAATATGTATAATTTGTGCAAACCTCTGTTGTGACAAATGAAATGGATATCCTAACATAATCGAATTTGGCTTATTATTATTATGACATTTATACGACGAATAAATACTAAAAGAGTTAACTAAATTATTTACACCACATTTATTATCTTCATTACTATTATTTATAGTGTTGTTGGTATCATCGAAATTACTATTATTACATATAATACTATCAACATCATTGATATCATCAAGATTACTATGACTTAATTTAATATCATTATTGCTGTTTGGATCTATGATCATCGCGCTTATATTAACATTATTATTGTTATCTTTATTATTATTACTATTATTATTATTTATATTACCATGTGTATTATGATTACTATCACGACTAAGATTATCATCACTATTACAATCGTCCGGACATCGATTGAATAATTTTTTGTCTTGGAATGCGGCCGCATACTTAAAATAATATTCCGACATTAAATTTTGTTCGAGTAATTGATTTATTAATGATATTAAATTATTTGTTGCAATTTTATTTGTTAATATATTTGAATGAATTAAATTTCGTAAATGTTCTTGTGACGTTGTACAATTACTACTGTTTAAAATCGAATTTTTAATTTTATTATTACTATTATTACTATTATTGTTATTAATACCACCGGTTGTACAATTACTTTGATTATAATCAATCGATGTATTATAATAACAAAAATTGGTTAAACCACTTGCCGAATTAATAGCCGACGATTGTAAATATTGATTTGTTAATTTTAAATATCGTTCCAAGTGTAATTTGGCCGCGTCGAGCGATTGTTTTTGATCGAGAAAATTTAAAATCGGCGACGATAGTAATAGAGTAGTTGATGTTGTTTGATTATTATTATCAACATTTGCATTATTATTATTGTGAATAATATTTTTCGATGACATGTGTGGCCAAGTTGTTCCTCCGGGTAAATTTTGTAAATTTTCAATCGACAATCCCGACGAATTTATTAAATATGGTAATTGAAATTTATCCGTTTGATTAAAATCACGATTACTATCGTCTAAATTTGTTATATCGATTGTTTCATCTAATTTTATATTTACTGGAAAATCATTTGTATAATCAGAATTATTCGATATATTCACATCATATACATCGTTAGATGGCGATAAAAGTAATGGTGACGTTGTTGACAGCATAGACGACGACGATGATGAATTCATTGTATTAGTGGAAGATGAAGGTGGCACAATAGCAATTGGCCTTTTTTTTATTGATAAATTTAATGGTTCATTAGAACTATCCATTTTATGTTATGCGACTATGACACTTTCACTTTTTATTTACTTTTATTTTGTTTTTTTTTTTTTTATCTCCTTTTTCACAAAAGGGAAAACAGTTCATTCAAAAAAATTCACATATTACATATATATTATCATATATAGTTTTGTTTAAAAAAAAAACACAAAACGAATATCGGCGGGAAATTTCATTATCCTAAAAATGTTTTTTTTTGTATGTAAAACTAGTCTGTTTTTTTAATTATGCAAAATAATTTTTTTTTCTATTTTACAGTAAGTTAAAATGATTCTATACTCATGACTGTGGGTTTGGAGTAGTGTATAAGAACAAATACATATGTATTCACATATACATTTATGCTTTAGTAAATACAGGTTTGAATATTATATATACCCGAGATCAATAAATATTTTTGGTACTTCTTCAAACAAGTGTTTTTTATCCTTTTCTGGCATTTCTCATTATGAGTTATTTTTCCCTTTCTCATTATGATATGAATTATCAAATGAACGGAACTTACATATTAAAACTATGTATACAAGTGATATGTATAACATTCTTTCCACACATATAAACAATCCACAGGTTTAAAAAAAATTATAATAGAATATATAAATAAAATTATATATATATATATATATATATATATATATATATATATATATATATATATATATATATATATATATATATATATATATATATATATATATAAATTATCAAAGAGCTTTGTTTGGCTGAAAACTTCTTTTTTTTTCTATGTTCTATGTTTTTAGCAAAATAATTGTATTATATCCTGTTTAATATAATTAGAAGTTATTACGTTTTATGAGGAACAACACAATGTGTAAATTTAAAATTCACTAAAATAATAAAAACTATGCACACAAATTAAATTCATAATTAATTTTTTTTATAATTCAGACTTTAAAGTTTTAGCGTGGTTATAATACGTCCATGTTATTTTCTTTAGGTTTTCAGGACATCCTAAATGTTGTGTATAGTAAGATTAACAATAGACAATAAAAAAAAAATTGTAATCGCGCCATCCCTTACAAATATAAATATAAAATTTATACAATAAAGCACATACAATTTTATTTAACGAAATGTTTAGTAATAGAGGGGGTTGAAATTATATATGTTTGACAAATAGATGTCGGGTTGCATCTTTTTATATAAAACTATTATAAGCGCTTTCGATTGACATGAATAAACAAAATTAAATTAATTGACAGTTCGATTCGAAACATTCACTTCAGTTAAAAAAATTGAGCTACTAAATTATCCGAATGTGTATTTTTCTCGTGTAGTTTATTCACATAGTCATAGTTTTTAATACTCAGTTTGGATAAAGCCGTATTCAATACAGCAAAAATTAAATTTCAATACTTCAAAAATATTGAAATATTTTTTTAATAATTTTGCATTAAAATATAATATATTTTTTATATCTCTAACTGTTATAATTTTTTGTATATTACAATTTAAGACTTAGGTTATTAAATTTAATAAAAATTATTAATTATTATACGTAATTTTTATATATTAAATTTTAATATATGTAAATATTAATCTGATGATTTGTCAATCAACATTTTAAATATTCTAATATTACAAATTTAAGAATTAAAATTAAATTCGTATGTGTTTAAATCGGGAACCGCTCAGAAATGGACATTTTAAAACTGGGTATTTCAAAATAGGATTTGACAAAACGAGATAAGGTACAAAACAGGATAATTCAAAACTGGATATTTTAAAACTAGATAAGGTACAAAATGAGATATGGTACAAAACTGGATATTTCAAAATTGGATATTTCGATACGAGATAGGTACAAAACGAGATATGGTACAAAACTGGATATTTCAAAATTGGATATTTCAAAACGAGATAAGGTACAAAACGAGATATGGTAGAACACTGGATATTTCAAAACAGGATATTTCGACATGTGATTTAAACTCAAAATGATTTTTTGGGAAAGTTCTGGAATATGGCCAATTAGGGAGGAACTCGGCGAGTTCTTAACCGATTTTGATGAAATTCGATATGTAAGATGAAAATGGGATTTAAAAATGAACTTTTGGGAAAGTTCTGGAATATGGCCCGTTAAGAAGGAACTCGGCGAGTTCTTAACCGATTATGATGAAATTCGATATGTAGGATGAAAACGGGATTTAAAAATGATTTTTTTGGAAAGTTCTGGAATATGGCCAGTGAGGTTCTATACTTGAATATTTCTAAGGAGAGAAATAGAATTTTCCTTTACTTAATGTTTTTTTTCTTTAATTGTATAATTAAATTTGATTTTAAAGCCTTTTTTGGGAAAACTTCTGGAATATGGCCAGTAAGGTTTCATACTTGAATAATTTTAAGCAGAGAGATAGAATTTTCCTTCACTTAATGGTTTTTTTAATTGCTGCTTTTCTCATCTTATTCAAATAATCATTGACTTGATCGAGTTTGCTGTCAGTAAAATTTATCTTCATCTATTTTTTATTCTTCTACTTAATATAACTTTTCTTTACTTTAGAGAATCTATGTGGGAAAAATTAATTAATTTTCAACAACATTTTCATCTTACATATAGAATTTCATCATAATCGGTTAAGAACTCGCCGAGTTCTTTCCTAATTGGCCATATTCCAGAACTTTACTAAAAAATCATTTTAAGTTTAAATCACATGTTGAAATAACCTGTTTTGAAATATCCAGTTTTGTACCATATCTCGTTTTAAAATATCCAGTTTTGAATTATCCTGTTTCGTCAAATCTAGTTGTAAAATATCCAGTTTCGACCGGTATCCGTTTAAATCTAATACGTTTCTATTACATTTTAATACAAAATGTTTTAAGTTATAAATAACAAAATCTGTATGTGTATTGGTAATTTATTTTACAGTAGGCCAAAAATCTGTTATTTCACAATGTTAATAACAATTGGGTGTTGGGGTGCGCTTTAATAGGGTAGGAGTTGACCGTCTATAGTCATGACTTTCGTGGAATATCCAACTTTGCAACTATATAAAGACCACCAAATGTGTTTAGTATACCTCCACATGGTAATACCCGGGCAACGTTGTTAAACATCGGATAAATACTAGAGGCGAGTGTATTACACTATAAATATTCAATATGCAATGAATAAAACAGAAGGAAATAATACCCCAGGTGGTACACCAATGGAAACATTCACTCTCCAATGTGACTGGCTTTAAGGATTCTGGGGAGGGCCGAACCTTGTTAAAAAATTACAACAATAATATTTACAGGATTCCTTTTCTAGAGGTTACTAGATCTCCTGAGAAAACTATTAATTTCTCACTTGAAAATCTGAATATGGAGCAGCACCCCAACAAGCAGGTATAACAACCTCATATAATTAAAGTAAAATATCTGTTCTTGAAAGTAGTGCTTCCGAAAAAGAGCGAATGTTATATAAACAATGGCAACAAGTAACTGATGAGAAAAATCAGCAAAGCATTATTATTATCAATTTACAACAAATTGACGAACTAAAAAAAGAAATGATGCAATTAAAGCAGCAAAAACCCGAAGCTAGGTCATCAATGGAGCAGAATCAGAACCAGAATATCAAATTTAATGTCAACAATGGTAAATGTCAAACCGAAACAATGCTACAGAACCAAAGCATCAATTCAAAGAGAACTGAAACCAGTTTGAGCTTCTTACGAAGCGGTTGATATCTTTAACGCTCCAATTGCTGAGATCCGTTAGGAAACGAGCTCCAAAAAACTTGAGTCTCGTTTGAGACAAACAAGGACAGGTGCATAAGAAATGAAGTATTGTTTCCTTTTCTTCTTTGTCCTTGCAACTTCGACAGTAATCATGAGAGAAGACGCCAAGTCTACTAGCATGTTTACCTATAAGACAGTGACCAGTAATGACACCCACGATTGTGCTAATGTTACACTTTTGCATAGACATTAATTGGTTCGACTTTTTTAAGTCCAGATAAGGCCAAATCACCCTAGTAATTACACAAGAGGCACAATTTGCCCATCTGTTTTTTGTAATTTTATAAGCTTCCTCTTTAAGGAGCAGTTTGCACGTAGCAAGTGGAACTCTAATATCCATCTTGCATGGTAATAAGAGGCTTTTATATTTCCCGTAATATTTCGCACCCAAATAAGTTTTTTTTTTTTTTTTTTTTTATAAATGTTCAGAGCACTTAGGATATAGGTATGTATATCCTTTATTTGAAAGTTTTAGCAACAAACACACAGCACTACTGCAAAAGGTAAAAAGAAGGATTAGGAGGAAAAAGGTAAGAGAGGAATAAAAGGAATAAAGGTTTTCAGTCTTCTAGTTGTTTACTTTTGATATTAAGTTTGAATCTCTGTAAATTGTATTCCAAGGGAAACGTCTCGTCGTTCAGTTTATTCCACATTCGCGTACTCCTATTGTTTCGGATAAATTTTACTGACAGTTAACTCGATCAAGTCAATGATTATTTAAATAAGATGAGAAAAGCAACAATTAAAAAAAACCATTAAGTGAAGGAAAACTCTATCTCTCTGCTTAAAACTTTTAAAGTATTAGACCTTACTGGCCATATTCCAGAGGTTTTCCCAAAAAAGGTTTTAAAATCAAATTTAATTATACAACTAAAGAAAAAAAACATTAAGTGAAGGAAAGTTCTATTTCTCTCCTTAGAAATATTCAAGTATGGAACCTTACTGGCCTTATTCCTTAACTTTCCCAACAAATCATTTTAAAATCCCATTTTCATCCTACATATCGAATTTCATCATAATCGGTTAAGAACTCGCCGAGTTCCTTCCTAACTGGCCATATTCCAGAATTTTCCCAAAAATCATTTTTAAATTCCATTTTCATCCTACATATCGAATTTCATCATATTCGGTTAAGAACTCACCGAGTTCCTTCCTAATTGGCCATATTCCAGAACTTTCCCAAAAAATCATTTTTAAATTCCATTTTCATCCTACATATCGAATTTCATCATATTCGGTTAAGAACTCGCCGAGTTCCTTCCTGATTGGCCATATTCCAGAACTTTCCCAAAAAATCATTTTAAAATCACATTTTCATCTTACATATCAAATTTCATCAAAATCGGTTAAGAAATCACCGAGTTCCTTCCTAATTGGCCATATTCCAGAACTTTTCCAAAAATCATTTTAAAATTCCATTTCCATCTTACATATCAAATTTCATCAAAATCGGTTAAGAAATCACCGAGTTCCTTCCTAATTGGCCATATTCCAGAACTTTTCCAAAAATCATTTTAAAATTCCATTTCCATCTTACATATCCAATTTCATTATAATCGGTTAAGAACTCGCCGAGTTCCTTCCTTATTAGCCATATTCCAGAACTTTCCTTAAAAATCATTTTAAGTTTAAATCACATGTCGAAATATGCTGTTTTGAAATATCCAGTGTTGTACCATATCTCGTTTTGAATTATCCAATTTTGAAATATCCAGTTTTGTACCATATCTCGTTTTGTACTTTATCTCGTATTGAAATATCCAATTTTAAAATATCCACTTTTGTACCTTATCTCGTTTTGTCAAATCCTATTTTGAAATATCCAGTTTTAAAATGTCCAGTTCTGAGCGGCTCCCAAACGAAATATATTTTGTTTTACTTACTTTTGTGTAGGTGGCATTATACTAGTTAATCCACCTTTTAAACCTTTACCCAAGATTCAGGTGGGCCTCTCGATTGAAGTTCCAAAAAATAAGCTATTGTGGAAAGTGGCACCACTGTTTTCAACCACGATTTCCTTCCCAATAAGTAATTAGCTTTGTTTCAGTAGTTCTTGGTTTCGAGCTAAATGAGAACTTATTAAAAAATTCGGTCTCTCATCAGGCTGCAGCGACCAAACTACAAAATATACATTTTATACAAATATCTTATAGAGTAAAAGGAAAACGTCCAGAGAAAGCACAGTAGATACTAATGGTCATGCTAAAGATCCATTAGAAATGAGAAATAATGTCTATACGCTTTTGGAATGTAATAAGGAAATTAATCAGTTCAAAATTTTATTTAAATTGCTACCGATTGTGGCTCAGGGTCTCAACCAGAAGAAAAAAAAGATATAATGTTTAAAAATTTTCGACACTATTTTGAAACTAATATTTACGAAAATGTATATTGAAAAAGTGTATATTACATACGCTCTCCATTTATACCATTAAATAAAATTATACCATTAAATAATAAAGTTATACCATTAATAGCTGTTTACCATTAACTGTTCGCTAGTGGAGACTCGCAACTACAATATTTTCAGAAGTCATACCATTCTAGAAAGGGGCAGGTTCAGTATAAATGAGTACGTAAATTAATTTTATAAAGTACCGTTATCTTGGGTGTTCTAATCAGATAAATCTTAGTTTATATTTTTACCGCTAGAGGTCAGAGCTACCAAAATTTAAGTAGACCTGTTCTATTTTATAATTATAATAGCCATATACATCTTTCGCTAATCTGACATCTATCGCTAATAATAAGTTTATATAGTATAATTTATTAATGGTCTAAAATAAACAGCTTTGTATGTATATATTATAATTTGTTCATTAGTAAAGAAACTGTTAAACTGAACGGTAGCATCTAAACGTCAAGGTTAAAAATAAAATAAATTACCATTTCTATTGTTATTAATTTATATAATTGTAACGTAATTGATGAAAGTGTTGTTGTTTAAAAATCTATATTTTATACCTGGGGATTTTCGAAACAGCAATTCAGGAGTAATCTATTTTTATTAACTCAAGAGAGTCATCGATACATTGGTCCTTCGAGCTGGATTCTCCAACACGATACACATTTGGAGCGTCCATATTCTACACAAAAGTAATCAGGCATATTCTAATAGAACGCAACAAAGGGAGTTCAGTTTAACCGTTAAAGCAGAGAAGTATTTATTCTATATTGTTTTGTTTTGTCTAACCATGTGGTTTTGTTCGTGCAACTGAGGTGCATAAATTCGCCATCTTTAAAAACTTTGTTTTAGCTATTAATCTATTTCAAATAAAATTTAAAATGAATATATAAAACAAAATTGCATTGCCAATTAAAATCCGATTAGTCATTAGCGGGTTGAAAGTGTGTGAAACTAAAAATAAATATGGCCCATGCTGAAAGCAAAATATTCAAAATAAAATTGATCTTATTACGAGGATCAATTCAAAAAATCAGAGATTATGCAAGTGAATGCATAACATCGGGTGAGATAAATCTAGAAAAGGTCAATGTTCGTATGAGACGCGTGGAAGGATTATTATCTCAATATTTTGATAACGAAATTCAATTATTTAAAGTTGATAGCAATGAACCTTCAAGTGATAGCAATGAACCTTGAAGTTGAAGAACTGTATTACGCTGCAACTGTATTACGCTGAAACTTCGGGATCTCAGTCATTTACTGATACAACAACACATAACTTTGGAATGATATGTGAAGCGCGTAACGCAACAGAAGTATGGCTGCCGAAGCTTGAAATACCAAAATTTTCAGGTAATTATGTTGATTGGCAAGTATTTCATGATTTTTTTACCATGGCGATCCATGTCATGGTGATCCATGGCTTGTTTATTTGGCACTCAAAAACGTGGATAACGACACAAAAAGTGACTGGGCTGAGTTCTCATCAAATAAGGAAGTTCCAAGTTTTGAAAGATTATTAGAATTTTTGTCAAATCGAGTTGATGCATTAGGAATGTCAGTCAAGTCAACACTGTCAAAGACACATCGAAATCTAAAGGCATTTGCCACTACAGCAATCCAAAAATGTGAACTATGCAAAATTGATAATCATAAGGTAAACGGCTATAATACTGACATATGCCGCGACAAATCCATGTTTGATATTCCTTATAAAATATAAAACTTACACTTTTGCGGGTTTTCTAAATTGTCAATTTATTTAAGATTACTTTAGAGAAAGGAAAATTGAAATTAAAAGAAAATTTCTTTTATAACTTTAAATATTTAATGAAAAAGGAAAAGTGTACCTAATACTGATCTATCGGAAATTTGTTGAGTCCATTACTGACATTTTTGGTTGCTAATACTGACATATTTTTACATGAGGTAAGTGCATACCTATATTTTCCGGAAAACGTAAAATAAAACGTAAATACTCTTAGTACTTAGTTACTTATTTAAAAAAATATATATCTATTTCTTAATTATGGTGTCACAAATTAGTAAAAACAATAACAATAATTTTCATAACTTTTACCGAAGCTTCATTTGACTTTGTATCTAAAATAGTACCTGGGAAATATTCTAACATATATTTTGGGATTTCTCCTAAAAAAACCTTCATGCTACCGTCTACCGAGCCTGCTATCCTTAAAATTATTTTTCCGGTTTAAGTTTTTAAGTAACAGCTGTATCCCGTAGTTGATATTTTGTCGCAGGAAATCCCGCTTTGCCAATGTAAATAATTTAATATTTTATAGGGTGTTCCAATAACCGGTTCAGATTTGACATATCGGTTATTTTGGCTCTAAAAAAACTAATGTCATTCTTTCTTTGACAGAAACTCAGTATATTATTTCTAGTTGACAAAATGAGTCGCTTAACGCTACAACAAAAGTAGGAAATGTTGGAAATTTACTTCCACAACAAAGACAATTGGTTCCAAGAAAATGTCGTACACAATTTGGTCAAAACACGGGACTCACACCCAACGGTATCAAGAAGTTTGTGCATAAAGTGCGTGACAGGGGCTCCCTAGTCGACAATCCAATGCGTACCCGTACTTGTCTTGTTCGTTCAGCCGAAAATATCACCGCGTTTGCCGAAAATGTGCGCTAATGGCCGAGAATAACGGAATCAACTATACCGTGGCATGTTAACATCTCTTTTGTGGCCATTTATTGAAGATATTGGTTTGAGCGACCTTTGGTTCCATCAAGATGGTGCGCCATGCCACACATCGAGCGTTAAAATAGTGAAACTGCGTCAATAATTTCATGGCTGCATTATCAGTCGAAATGGTGACGTGAATTGGCCGGCAAGGAGTTGTGATTTGACGCCTTTGGATTTTTATTTGTAGGGTGCCGTGAAGGACAAGTGTTATACGGGCAATACACAAACAATTGAGCATTTGAAAGCCAATATTGAAGCCACCATTGCCGAATTAGATCCGCACACAACCCGAAATGTTATCAGAAATAAGACCGACCGAATGGAGTACGCCAAGGCCAGCCTCGGCTCCCATTTGAATAAAATCATTTTCCATAAACAATCAGGAGGATTGTTCTTTCAAACAAAAAACTAAATTTGGAAATATATTAAGCCGTTTTTGTTTTATTAAATTTTCAATTCTGTACTTCTTACTGGGACACTCTTTATGTTTGCTTCTTCCTTAATAGATAAAATAGTTAGGTAGCCTATCGGTGCATTTAACGCATATACACCTCTTTCTTTATATTACAATGTCGTTCGTGGGATTTTATATTTGTTGGTTGCTGCGTATATTGTCATCTCGTTTGCCATATTTTGAAGTGCAGTATTCAAGTCATCCCGACTTTATTGAAGACGCTTCAATTTCGTTGTCATTCTAACTTAAATTTATAATAATCCTTTACTGACAGTTTGGTATATAATACTGACACATAATTTTAAGAAGATTTATTATATTTAAATGTTCCGAAAAGTTGTTGTCAGTTTTGAGCTAAGTTTTGTGTAAATAATTTTAAAACAATTGAATTATTAAATAAGAGTTTAAATTATATACAAATTGGTTAAAATTAAATAACTAAAAACAAGAAATTTATCGTTATACTGACATAGAAAGGAGTCTATACTGAGATATGTGTGGACTTATTACTGACAGTCGCGTTTTCATTTATTTATAGTAAAAATAACTTTAAATATTAGTGTCAGAATTAGGACAGTTAAATGATAGGTTCAAATAGAAATGAAATGCAAAAAAGAAGGATTAGATACCCTTTTTTTAATATTGGATATAAAAATAGCAGTTGTTGACCTATTACTGACACATGTGTCAGTAAAAGGAACAATACCATTTTTCATTTGTATATAATTCTGACATAACTAATTTAACCAATATTTGTCTTTAATTTCACTTGTTTCACGGAAGCACACTTAAATAATCAAAAATGAATAACCAAAGAACACATTACAATAAAAGTTAATAATTAAAAATGACTTACATCATAAATATTACTAAAATATGAAATTTCAAAATTTAAGGCAAAATTTTAAGAAATTTGCAATAACTAGATGTAATCACAACCGTTGTCAAATTGTAGCTGATTATTACTTAATGTTATACCAACACTGACACGAATATTAGAACAGAATGAAACAGGAATATTCATGATTATATTAAAGAAAAAAAATTGAATGTATATTGAGTAATTCTCTTAAAAACTAAAATATATGCAATATATGTCAGTAATACCGCTTATGTCAGTATTATAGCCGTTTACCTTAAGTTGTATGAGTGTAAACAATTTAAAATGTCGTCTCCAACTGTGTCGTAGACCATCAAAATGATGAGATGGCACAGTAGATTGGTCACATAACATGTATACTTGTCATAAAGTTAATACTTGACCATAGAGAGATGCATTCATATCTTATATTATATACCTTCTTCTTTATTTACAAATATTATAAATCAAAACAATTAATGTTAAAAACCTTACAAATGTTAGAAAGTAGAAAACCTCACTAATGTCAATTTGAATTTAACCCTGCAAATGACAGTGAGTAAAAATTTGTACTAAAAAATGAGACATCTGAATGAAATTGTATGAAACAAATATTGTCAACCATAATGTGAAATATTTTTTGGTCACTTGATCGCAGACCGCAAAACTGAAAACATCAATCTAAAAGAAATTAAATAAAGTGAACTATCAGAAATATTAATAAAGTCTAAACCCAATTTAGTCAATCTAAGCCACAACTTTAGTCATCAGTCCTTTGTGGAACTATACCTATTGGCGAAAACAAACTGAACGACGAAAGTTTATTGCTGATAATCAACGTTGTTATAATTGCTTAAATGCTAGGCACAATGTTTATAATTGTCGTTTTAGAGGAAGGTGTCAAAAATGTTATCGCAACCACCACACCCTTTTCCATGAAGAAGAAATAACCAAGATCAAAAGTATCAACATGAAGGAAGACCCGTGTACTTCCGAAATTGTGTCCAATATGCATTGGACTAGATCCACCCATGATATCAAGGGGAGTATGCTTGTCAGAGGTGGGGACACGGGCGGAATAGTACGAGTAACTGCGTTTTTTTCTGCGAAGTCCATATTTTTTAAAATCCATCTGGTGAGTGACTTTAATTTGGTTTGTAGGGGGTTGCAATGGAGCTTGAATGTGATAGATTTTTTTATGGAATTTGTTTATTGTCGTTCGTTTTTCTTCGCAGTCACATGCATGTAGTCTGTAGAGTGCTTTATTTGTATGAAGGCACTAACACGGTTGTTTTTTCGGTTGGTTTTCGTTATTTCTTGAGCGATCGCCGATCGCATGCTATATGTTTTTAAAATTTTTTTTTTTTCTGTTGTTCTGCGAATTCATGTGCATGTGTAGTTGCATAGTTTAGCAAGAGCAAAGGGTTATTTATTCAGAGTGGATGATGCGCTTAGAGTCATTTCCTATTGTTGTTTAGATTCGTGGAGCAGTTTTTTTGTGTTTTTCCAATTTGGAAATGTTGGCCAATGGTGATTTGGTGATAGATGTATTTTAGTGTGGGGGAGGGATTTTCTGATTCATACACATAGTTTGTTTTACGAGGGGTAGTGGGATTCTTCATTGCACAGTGTGGAGTGCGGGGCTCTATTGCGTTTTGGTTTCTAGAACCAGCGATCATGTGTTTTGGTTTGAACTCGTTGATTTTGGGATCGACAGCATTTGACAATTGTTGATCAGTGCATTTAAGACACCAATCATAATTTTGGATCCCATCACATTATTCAAATTATTGTAAAATTAGTTTTTATCTTTGGGTGGCTTACATCAATAGGCAGATGAACACAAATGATTGACAGGTTGGCTGACTGCATGTGTAAACGTAGCTTATCACGACTGTACAAACCATTATCAGCTGCTTTGGGGTCGGAGTCGGCCTGTTTCACCTGGGCCCCAGGAGATACCAGCCCCAAGATTATCGAGGTCGTCTCCGTTGTGGAGTGGTGTATAGCATTGGGATACGGGGTCTCCACATTTTCTCGAGTTTCTTGGAGGGCAACGAATTCGGGGCGATGCTCTTTCATGACTGATGTAGAGCAGACTGACTCGCCTGATTTTCTTAGCGGCTTCACTTTTCGCGTATCGGTCTTGAACTGTGGGTCCGTTAATACGCAAAAAAGGGATTCGAGTTGAGTTTTGGCGGTACCCACATTTCCTTTTGTTGATTATTTTAATAGTGAACTTTTTGTGGAGGTGGGTGGTCGGCTCAGCGATCCCTTGGATCTCCACCACAGCATCCGCAGCTTATCGTGGGAGGTGGCTGGACGAGGATTGGATCGCTGGGTTGACTACTCGCATCCATAGAAAGCCTCAATGTTTAATGTATCAGCAGGGGGGATGGATGCCGCTAATATTTTAGCTGACCCCCACTTATGTTAACACACACGCAGTTTATGATCGGTGGGTGGAAGGTGAAGTGGCTAAGAGGACCAGGGGCGTTTGATGGCACTCTATTAACCATTCTTGGGCCCAGGGTGAGAGGGGCTGATTTGAATTTCAAAGCGGTTGATAATCATAAGTGTGAGCTGCGTTTGCGCATGCAACTAGCCAACCTGAAGACAGCAATGTTGTGTCAAAGTTGAGAACAAGCTATCAGAAATTTTTATAACTGGCTCTGAGGTACGGCAAGAAAATGTTGTCCTCGATAGTTTTTAATCGAATGTTAGAATTTACCTTTCGTAAAAGTAGAACACCTCAGGACAACATCTTGTACTGTCGGTCCAACCACCGTCAGTCTAATTTTTTTTGGAAGCCAGGACTCAATGGAGTTTTGTACTTTGCACTGTGTAGTGAGGGGGTTCATTGTTTCCTGTGGGGTGGGGTTGTGTGTGTGAGTCAAAGAATTGTTCTTCTATATTGGAATGTATTTGTCATCGAGTTGCTATTGGCCGGCATTTCCGAATTGGAGAGGTATGGGGGATTGCTGTATGGATTTGGATAGCAGTGGGGCAATTTTGTGCGCGTCATCTATATTAAACAAATAAATGTTTTGTTCTTGTTGAATTGTGTAGCTGCATGTGCGCGTGTATTTGTAGAGCAGCAGAGGAGCGAAGCAGGATTGGGAAGGGTATGGCATGCGATCGGTGGTCGCGCAGGAGGTGGTGGGGGCGGCCGGGGAAACAATTGTTCCATCACCATTAACAATGGGTGGATTGTTCTGGTGTTTTTATATAAGTGAAGTGTATTTTGTATGCGTGTGACTGTGAAGGGGAACGAGTGGCAATGGGACGGGTTCCATGGGGGAAATCTGTCACATTCAAGCTTTATTGTAACTTTTTGTAGATTGAATTGGAGTTGCTCACTGGATGGATTTGGAAATTGTGGATTTTGTGGAGGGGGTGTTGTTGCCCGTGATATTTTGTCTGTGTCTTCACTTCTGATACAGTGTGTTTTCTGTGATAGTATGTATATAAAACACGTGTTGATTCTAGGTTTTTTGATATTAAAATGTTAAAAAAGTTTTGAAATTATCTTTTCGTGACTTGTTGCGACATTTTGTTTTAATTTTCTTTAAATACATAGATGAAATATGTATATATATGTATGTACATGTATCACTAGGGTAATTGCTATAAAACGGTGGGTTCGATCGAGTTCGAATGTTTAATTGTTTTGATAGGGTTCTATTTGTGGAATTTTCGGGCAGTGCACCGGATAAATTGGCAAAGTGTAGTTCGCAAACGTTTTGCTAATCAATATATGATATTTTATCTTAAAATGGTTAAAATAAATAACAATTTTTTAATTATATATGCAAAATATAATGAATATTATGGATAAAATGTTTACTCTAATTTTTTAGTTTTGGGGCTAAAATTTGTAATTCTTGGGTTCATTTAGTTTTGTCGGAGTGTAGAGTGTTTTAGCCTGTGCGTAATATTTGAGTGGACGCTTTTAGGGTTTAAATTAAAATTCATATCTTTGTACTGTTATATTGTGGTCTGTGTTACCACTGTGGTACGGTACTGAATTAACACCTAATTTTTGGCAACAACGCAACGGAACGAATCAATTAATTAATCTTTAAATTTCAAGCGAAACTAATCCAATTTATTATAGCATATGCAGAATTATAATTTTATAATATTATAATTAATTAAATTATAATTTCAGATTGAAATTAATTCTATTTCTTACAGCCTATGGCTAAGAGCACTTAGTTCATTAATAGATTTTGTTTTCAGGAAACCTCTGCAGATTACAGATGAATGGTGGCACACTGGAGTTGCTGATAAGAGATAGCAGAATGCAGAGCAGTACAACAAAAATGTGATTGTCTTACACTAACAGTAGTTTGAATATTGGCTACCGGGAAATCGGACCAATTAAGTCATAACTAACATACTTTTCCTTTCCCGAACCCACAAAAATTTACTAACTATTGGCCGCCAAGGTGTCTGTAATCGGGTCGATCTCAATAATTTAACTAGTATCCTTCCATATCCTTCCAAGTATATGTAAAAACGGGTGTACTGTGGGCCCGGCGCTTTCCGGGATATCCTGCTTAATGCTTGGCAGTACATTCAAAATCAATCAATCAATCAATCAATATGCATTGGACTAGATCCACCAATATCTGTATTTTACCTACCGTGATTATCGGTATTCAAAACTCAAAGGAAATAGTCATGCCTTTGAGAGCATTGTTAGACTCAGCTTCAGAAATTAGTTTCATTTCCGAGAGTATCTTTAAAGTTATTGGACTAGCAAAATATGCAAATGCTTTTACAATAAAGGGTTTAGGTTCTAATTATGTTGGTAAAACTATGGGTATGGTCAAAGGAAGCATCTCCAATGAGGATCAAACATACAGGTCCGAAGTGAACGCCTATGTAGTACCACATATAGCAACTATACAACCAAGGCTCTTGATAAATGAAAAAATCTTACAAAATTTCGAATCAATAAAAATGGCAGATCCTAATTGGATAAATGGTGATGAAGTCGATATGTTACTTGGGTCGGATATATTCTTTGATATATTGAGTGATGGTAAAATTCAAGTTGAGCAAATTGTTACATGCAATACAAAATTTGGATGGATCCCAGTGGGCAAGTTACATGTTGATGCAACCTTTGAAACTGCGGTTAGTTTAAATGTGATGATGGAGGTTAATTATACATTAAAAAAGTTTTGGGAAGTTGAAAAGGTTCCTAAAACTATTGAAAGTCTGGAAGATTTTTTTTTTTATTTTTTTTATTTTTAATAAATTGACTTTATTTATTTTATTTTATTACAATCTAGTCTCCTGGACTAATGAGCAATTTATTTCTGACTTAATTTACTAATATAATTATATCTATGACTCCACCCATTGGCGTTTCACAGTTTCTGGTAAGTTGTTGGTTATACCACGTCGGTATTGTGGTTGTAAATCAGCATGCCGCTGTTTGCATTAATAATTAAACCAGTTCAAAGGGTTTAGTTCTTTTCAATCTGCGTATAATATTGGTGTTGGTTAACAGCTGAATTGCCTCTATATTCACATGTTGCTGGAGTCTTTCTTCGTGTTTCCTTGCATTTTTTTTAATTTCATTTGAAACGGTATCCACTTTAAGGTCTCTATGTAGATCACTATTCCTGTCGTACCATGCTGCATCGACGATGTTCCTTAGTATCCTGTTCTGCAACCTTTGTATGCTATTGACGTTACTGGGTTTTGTACAACCCCAGAGTTCAATACCATAAGTCCATATTGGTTTCAGTATTTGCTTATAAAGTAGCAGCTTATTGTATGATGATAGAGAAGAGTGTCTGCCTATCAGCCAATGCATTTTTTTATATTTGAGTTTTAGTTCTTCATTTTTCTTTTTGACGTGGACCTTACATCTAAGTTTAGCATCCAGGGTCATGCCTAGATACTTAGCTGTGTTCGCATACGGAATTAGTTCTCGATTTATTGAAACAGGTATATGTTCAACTCGTTTGTTGGTAAAATTTATGTGAACTGATTTAGTTTCATTTAGCTTAATTCGCTATCTTTTAGTCCATTTATATACTTCGGAGATAGCTGATTGTAATTTTTGTGTTGATTCTTCGTTGCTTTTTCCAACAGCTAGGATCGCAGTGTCATCAGCAAAAGTCGCCACTGTGTTGTTTTCTAATTCAGGTAGATCATACGTGTATAATAAATATAAAATCGGTGCTAATACACTGCCCTGCGGTACCCCTGCTTTTATTTCTTTTAATTCAAAATAAGTTTCAGCAAATTTAATTCTAAATAATCTATCTTTCAAGTATGATTCCAGTATTTTAGCGAATTGCATTGGTAAGAGGTTTCTTAACTTATGATTAAGTCATTCATGCCAAACCTTGTCAAAAGCTTGCGCCACGTCTAAAAATATCGTGGAGCAGACGTATTTCTCTTCAAGTGCTTTCTCAATTACATTGATTACTCTGTGTACTTATTGTATTGTTGAGTGTTGACGACGAAATCCGAATGATGATTTGGGATTAAGTTATTACTTTCGATTATCGAATTTAACCTTTTAATCAGTATTTTCTCAAAGAGTTTAGACATAACTGGCAACAACGAAATTGGTCTATAAGATGAAGTTTCGTATGGTGGTTTACCAGGTTTTGATATCATTATTACTTCTGCAATTTTCCACAAAGTGGGTACAAATTTGATTCTAAATGCTGCATTGATAATATAAGTAAGCTTAACTAGGGCCTTCCTTGGTAGTTCTTTTAAAATTTCTGTAGTAATAAGATCATAACCAGGAGCTTTTTTCGAATTCATATTGAATTTTATCTCATGCATGACTTCTTTTGGTGAAGTCAATAGAATTTCTTCACTTTCTTTTTCAGATTCCACCGTTATTATTTGAGATTCTAAAGTATGATCATCATGTGGTTGGAATATTTTTTCGAGGTGCTCCGCAAAACATTGAACTTTATCTTCGTTATTTCGAGCCCATTTCCCCCCTTTTATTCTTATTGGAGGGTTCTGCATTGTTGGTCTTTTAATATTTTTGGTTGCTTTCCTAAGTGAATAATCAGTCCTGCTATCATTAGTTAGTTTTTTTAAACAGTTACTGATTGACTCGTCTTTTACTTTTTGGATTTCCCTTCTTAACTGTTGGGTTAAATTGTTTAATTTAGTTTTATATTGAGGAGCTCGTGTTTGCTGCCATATTCTTCTCGCTCTTCTTTTTTCTGCCAATAATTCTCTAATTTCTTTAGGGTAGTTGTTTCCTTTTATTTCATATTTAATTGTTGGGGTACTTTCCCAGGCTGATTGTTGTATATCATTTACAAATTTTTGAACTTCGTTTTCTACTTGCTCCTCGTTTTTTAATGGAAACTTTAGGTTAATTTTTTCTTCTAAGGACTGCCTAAAGTATTCCCAACAAGTGCGTAAAAAAGACTGGAAGATGATGTTTGTGAACCACTTTATTTAAAAACTACGTAACTAGGACCTGATAATAAATTCGTGGTGCGCTTGCCTGGAGAAGCGTTTCCAACGAGACGCTACGTTCAAATCACTTTATCACGATTTTATGTCTGAATACCAATCTCTTGGTCACATGAAGTTAATTGGTCATCCTAAGACAAACGAGTATTATTTAAGATTTAGACAGCACAAGTATGTTTTAAGCGGAGACATTGAAAAAATGTACAGAATGGTTTGGGTTCATGATGATGATGTCAAATATCAACAAATTCTCTGGCGAACGAATCCTGATGCACCAATACAAGCAAATCTATTGTGCACAGTTACGTATGGCACGACTCCTGCTTCATTTTTATCAACCAGATGTATTAAAGAGGTAGCCAATCGAAGTGCATTAAAACATCCACATATTTCAAACATATTGTCCAAAGATATCTATGTTGATGATTTAATGTGTGGATCCAATACAATTGCTGGACTACTCTCCGATGCCAGCAAAATGTTTGACCCTTTAGGCTGGATATCACCAGTCGTCATCAAGATTAAAATTTTATTTCAAAACCTTTGGTTGGAACCAGTTACATATGGGACGATCTCTTGAGCAGTTCATTTCTGCTTAGTCACAAAGGCTGTGCATGCTGAAGTAGCAACTAGTATGTCAACATCGGCATTTATAGCCGCCCTACAGCTATTTATTTCAAGACACGACTAATACTGATCACATTCATTCATATATTTTAAGGTGGGAAATAGCAGCTCCTCACATGAGGGGAATTTGGGAGTCCGCAGTTAAACTTCTAAAATCGAATATGAAGAAAGTTACATCTGGACGAATTTGTCACTAGAAGAGCTCATTACTCTTATAACGAGGATTGAAGCAGCAATCAACTCACGTCCGCTGTATGTTGTGTCTAATGAAGACATCGATCTAATAACACCAGCACATTTTGTAATTGGTGTTTATTGGTACCATGTAACAAAAAACTGTCTGCAGAATAATTTTACCACCACCCCAAATTTGCAATTGTATCAGCAACCATCATATAAATAGACGTACAAATTTCTAGGATCTTTAGTTATTACTCAAAGCGCAATATAACGTATATTTTTTATAAATTTACTATTTAAAGTTCTAAGTGGTTCAGTGAAATATTGAGGTCAAAATACAAGATGGTTAATCCGCAAATCTGCAATCCTTTTAATTTGGAAAATTTGAGACAAAGATCTATAGTAAAAAATTAGCTGAACATGCTCAAAAGCGGCCTTAAATTGTACCAATTAAATAAAGTTTTAGTTTTGCCAAATCTAGCTGCAACCTACTGGTCAACATCATCGTACCGTAGTCCAAGTCAATCGGAAAGAATAATATCACCAAGAAAATCTACAACAATTGGGTTGATCACCTGTAAGAAAACACAAGCTGTCAGAGTCAGATTATTGCCATAAGCAACTGGAAAAATTGTAAAACTCACCACTGTTCCCGTGATAACACCAACCGAAGAAGATTGTGATGAAAAGTATCTCGAACTATGGATATGATCCAGGCAACAAGACACATTGTATTAAAATTAAAGAATTTAATTAAAGATACAGGATATGGCAGCTTTCCTGGGTCAAGAAAAACGAGGTCGGGAATTTCTCCAGAAACAATTACCTTAGTTGAGGAATTCTACAGAATTAAATGAGTTAACAGGAGATCATCAATGCCGTAGGAGGCAACCAATTAAAAATCCACTAGAGAATGACGGCGAAACAAAAACGATGAACGAGGTCTTAACATCAGCCTTGGAATATGAAGCAGTCAGAACCAGCTTAACCATGGATTCCCTTTAACTACGGAAGCTCGAAGTGGAAGATATAGCTCAAATAGAGGCGATGATAGAAGCAAAACTCGAAAGACCACAACAAAGCTTCCAGAACATCAGACGGAGATCTCGTTCCCAATCAGGGTCTTTAGATGCCAACAACCCGGACACTACATCAAGGATTGTAAACAACCAGCCACCAGCTTTGCGGGGCGCAAGCTGGATAAAGTGGGAGAAAGCCCAGGGTCACTTCAGATTGCCTAACTATAGAGAAGGACTGCAACAGCTTAGTTGTTAACGGCGTATTAGAAAAACAACCGTGCACATTCACGTTGGATACCGGAGCTTCCAGATCGGTTATACGTCCTGACATGATGCCACAAGAGCGTATGGAAAGAGTGATTCAATACAACGTAAGAACAGCAACTGAAGACGCTGCAGCAGTGAAAGTAGAGTGCTCCCTATTAGTCATTGTTGGAGGAATACGGTTTCAACATCGATTCATTGCTGCCGACCTAACTGACCACTGTATCCTAGGCCTAGATTTTATGTCGAAGCACCAAATGTCACTTGACCTCAAGGACCAAGTCTTGAAATGGCGCAATGAGGAAGTACCACTACAAATGGACAACAGTGGCGTAGTTAATAGGAAGCACGGCGGGTTACAGGTCATCACAAAAGAAAGAGAGGAGATACCACCAATGTCTGAAAAAGTTATCTATGCCAGAATTCACGGTGACCTTGAGGGTAGCAAGTTGGAAATTACTATTCCCAACTTGCTACCCCCACGGTCACTGTGAATTCTGGCATGGTTCCAGGAAATTCTGGCAATTCTAGAGCCAACCAAAATAATGAACGAAGGTCCATTATGCGGAAGGACTTTAATGAAACTTATGTCAAAGATACTTGCAATGAACGTGAGCACGATGGTTAGCGTGATCAATGAAGGAGTGGTAATTGGTAAAGCTGAGGAAGTCGATTTCATCGCAAATTGCGTATCTGCTGAAAAACGTAACAAACCGATACACCCAGCAAGAAAACGGATCGTTCAATTATTATGTGATCATCTGGCAGTAGAAGAGTCAAAAGCGGCAATAAAAGTATTAGAAGGGTTGGCTGACGTTTTCACCATGAATGAGGATGCCTTAGGAAAAACCAATCAACACAGGGAATGCAATTCCAATACGACAAGCACCTAGAAGATTGCCGCTAGCTAATCTACTTATTACAAAGATGGAGCGAGACGAAATAATCGAGAAATCTAACAGTCCGTGGAGTTCACCAAAGGTGCTTGTACGAAAAGATGAATGAACGAAGTATCCAAAAAGGATAGTTATCCATTACCACGCAGTGACGACACCTTGGACACGTTATCTGGAGCAAACATCTTTAGCACACTAGATCTCAAAAGTGGAAACTTGCAGGTAGAAATTCACGAGGAAATCAAAGAAAAAACGGCATTTACGGCAGGAAATGGTCTATACCAATTCTCGGTATCAGGTCGGCCGAATTGAAGTTTAATGCGTTAAAATGTAGCCTTTTTAAAAACGAAGTAAATTATCTAGGCCAGATTGAGTCGAGTCAAGGGATACGAACTGATCCGCAAAAATTATCAGCAATGGAAGAGAGGCGTACTCCAAGAAACATACACGAACCGAGGAGTTTTCTGGGATTATGTTTTTCCTATCGACGATTCGTGCCGAACTTTGCAGATATCGCACGCAGCTTGCATTATCTGACGGAGAAAACGCAACCATTCAATTCGACAAGGGAACATCAAGATGCGTTCATCCAACTAAAGAAGAAACTTTGCAGGTTGCCGATTTTGGCGTATCCACGAGCCGGAGAACTCTTTATATTGGATACCGACGCAAGTGGTACAGGAGTAGGATCAGTGCTATCACAATATAAGGGGAATTCCGAATGGGTAGCATACCACAGCCACGCACTATCCAATTCAGAGAAAAACTATCCCGTAACACGAAGAGAATTGTTAGCAGTGGTGAATAGCGTGAAGCACTTGCATAAGTACCTGTGCCTTGGAATGGGTAATACAATTCAAAGAACCAGAGGGACAAGTTGCGAGGTGGATCGAAAGGCTACAGGAGAAGAGTTATTGGGCTCAGTGGCAATCACTAACAAAAGAAGATGGATTGCTGTTAAGACGATGGGAATCAGCCAATGGTAATGATACAAAACAGCTAACCGCACAATGGAACATATGGGGCACATTTAGGCATCAATAAGACATTGGACATGACAAGGCTTCGGTTTCATTGGATCAATTGCCGAAGGAAAGTAGAAGAGTGGTGCAGAAAGTGTGAGGTATGTGCTGCCAGTAAAAGCCCCCAAATGAAAACCAGAGGAACGATGAAGCAATACAATGTCCGAGTACCATTTAAGCGGATCGCTATGGATATTGCTGGGCCATTTCGCATGACAAAAGATGGAAACTGATACATACTCGTACGTATATATTAGAAAGAAGCTCGAATAATCGCAGACACGTTCGTAAGCAATTGGACCAGTAGATTTGGAGTACCGTTGAAACTTCATTCTGATCAAGGACGTAATTTTGAGTCGAACGTGTTTCAGGATTTATGGCTAGTACTTAACATCAAAAAACGAGGACTACACCATTACGTAAAGAAGTCAATGGCAACCAGGATAATTGGGACAGATGCATTCTACTATTCACGATGGCGTATCGCAGTTTCGTACATGATACAACTGGAAATTTACCAGCTATGGCTGTATTTTGCAGAGAACTCCGATTTCCGTGTGATATAAAATTTGGCTAACCAGCAAATGAACCAGTTGCCAAACAAGATTACGTTGCAGATTTAAGACAAAGGATGATCAGCGTTCACGACGCTGTAAGAACAGCCCTCAATTTGTGGAAGGTGATTTGCTTTGGCTATTCAATCCTAAACGAAGAAACCGGGAAATCTCCGAAACTACAACAAAATTGGGAAGGACCATACAAGGTCATCAAACAAATCCATGATGTCGTGTATCGGATTCAACAAAGTCATAAGGACTGGTTAACACGTTGCAACGCCGGAAGCGGAGATTAATCTGTCCGGAACGAACAGAATTAAGGAGGGATAATGTGACGATTATGTCTGCCATACAACATCAGCAACATGTGAATCGGCAATAGCCGAATGGTTAGTGAATAAGTTTAGTAAATTCGAGATATGTTCTTACAGCGTTAGGCGTGGCGATGATAAAGGGGAAACAAGTATAATGGAGAGCTAAAATCCTATGAATAAGAATGTTTAAGAACACACACACAACGATGATAATGATAATGGCGGCAAAAACGTCAAGTATATAGATGATTTACGACCTGCAATAAATGGAACATTCTCGACTATCCGTCTACTGGTATATAAACAGCACCGATTTCGAGGAGAGACATAGTCTTATGTTATCTGTGCAATTTTGTAAATTTGATCACGGTGTTTCGGTTATTGCAAAATCCATTACGAATCCAGAAACCAATTTCGTAACAAAATATATAATTAAGATAATAATATTTTACCTTCCAAATCGATGATTTGTTTCTGGCATAATTTCTTGTTTTGGTCCCGGTGTTACTATAGCTGGATGTGAATTTAAAACATGATGATGTGTATGTACAGAAGGCAACAAACTAGGTGAAAAGCGGTAAAATTCACTGAAAATAATATATAAAAAATTAGATTTAAAATGTATACATTTTTCATTGCATATATTACCTTGATAAAGATGTATTTATAGGCAGCGATGAAGGATACGGACTTCTAAATCCAGATGTTGCTGAATATACTGACGGTGTATGCCTAAAATAAATATAAAACTTTTTTAACGTATTTAATAAAATTATATTTGTTTATTTTTCTTACCAAGAAGCAACTTGTGACATATCCGGACTTAGCATTGGATATGGATATTGACTAGTAGGAAATGGATAAATGGTGGGCCTTGTTAAACCTTGAATGAAAAATTTAAAAACAAAACAAAATTTTAAATTATATTTACTCGAAAAATTTTAATATTTTTTAAGGAAAACTTTATAGTATTTTTGTAACCCTTTAAACCCTTTAGAACCCACGATATGGTGCGATAAGAATTCATCTTACGACCAAAAAATCTTCTGAATTAATTTGAGAAATTGTACTAAGTCATTAAATTTTGACAGAAGTGTAAGCATTTTATCAATAGATTCCTCCGGGAAATATACATACCAGATTATGCAATAAAAACCAACACAAATGTTAGGGTCATAATCGAACATTTACACAGATTTCCGATTTCTATCATGGAGATAATTGTCTTTATGTTGTAATTAAACCCAATGCTATTCTTCTTGTTTATTTATTAGAAAATCAATTAGAAATCCCTCGAATAACCCTACATTTTACCCCTAATCAAACTATCATTATACATATGTACATATAGTGCGAGATATACTATAAATAAATATAGTTTAAGTTTATCGAACCGATAAAATAATCAAATTATATTTTGAGATATATGGTTATATGTATATTACATATATATGTTTGACATGAGAGCACTGAATTATAATATTTCGAGTAGTTCCCTCTTTAATAGCTCTCTAATATTGTGAAATTAATTTTAAAATACATAAAAAGGACAATAATAATTGTGTGAAAGATGTAATACAAATATACGTTATAAAAGGACAAGTAAAATTCATTTTATAGGACTTAACATTCATGTGACATGCTTTTAACGATTTTTTTCAAATTAATTGTTCATTTATTAGAATAATGATAGAACTATTAAGCCATTATTGCAAGCCCATCGGCGTGGGGAGCAGAGACTTTTGATTAACATATTTGACAGTAAATAATGCACTTCAATGTCCTTAATTTCATATCCTTAATGTGACCTCTGTGGTTAAAGAACTTATAAACGAGCATGATATAATTAGAATTTCAACACATAGTATCCGTTGTTTACCGGGAAATGGCGCAGTCGTTAAAGCTGTGGTGCTTGGGTCGGGAGGTACCGGGTTCGAATCCTAACGGGGGAGGGTTGCAAAAGGGATTTTTCATCATCTGATTTCGATCGGTGATGACACATAGCACAAGTGCAATAATGTTGTTTTAATTAAGGTATCATTCATGACAATCAAGCCACTATTACGTGTTGAATTGACATTACCATTAAATTTGTAAATTTGCAAAGGCTAACTCCTTTGCTATTATTTTGCATACAAAACATTTTTTGAAATTTATGGATAATGGTTTTGGTATTTGGCTTGGAACGCGTGCATATAATGCGACGGGTTACCATATAAAACAAAAGTTTCGTAGCTGGTAACGCTTTTGTTTCAATATATATACTTAAAAATTATTTATAAGTAGTCATAAATAGTATTGGTAAAATTGATGTACATTGAAAAATATAAATAAAAATCATATTTTACATTTTTAAATATGTTACCGTTATGATGTGGTAAAATTAAAAGTTAAACTAGTCGTAGTCCATTCGTCATACATTGCGCATCGCAATGTTCCAATAAAATAATTAAAGCTTACACGAAGAAAAAAGTGGGTTCTTGATTTTAAGGATTGCACGGTTTTGATTTTAAGAAACGGAAGTTTATTAATTTTTATAACCATTTTCTTATTAATTATAACTTTAATCTTGAATATAAATAAACAATATTCTTTATTTTTAAGTACGAAAATCCTTCAACAGTCGTATTCACTCGTTTTAGTTTTGATGATCCTTATTCTATAGATTTAAAAAAAAAAAATCTTTGGAAATTAAGTTTTTTTATCAAATAAGAATTTGTTTCTTTAAATTCTAAGGCAGTATTGACACATTAAATTAATGGTAAAGATGGCTATAATTATTAAATACAATTTTCTTTAAATTTATTTCCCAAATTTATAATACTATGAAAACGGTCCCTTAAATCTATGTAACGTTTTATTAAACAGTTATTACCGTTTCTTTTCTATAATAATATTTGAACATGTTCAATCCTGGCTTTGTTCTACAAAAAACGTATTAAAATTGTGAACATTTTGTTTAAGTTTAATAATTAATTAAAGTTTGTAATGTTTTGTGGTGGAAAAGTTCAATTTGGGGCTAAGTGAAGGATAATTAGTGTTTTAAGTGATTAATTTAATGAAAGTGAAAGTGTGAAATTAAAATTGAACAGTTAAATTTATTAATAATTTATTATGGCGGATAAAGCTTCTGATGCTTTAACCATAAGTGGTAACCTTGAGAATAGCGCTACTTTCTCAACCGCGGGATCATTTTTAATGCAATTTGATCCCACAAATATTGATTCAATTAATTCCACCAGGTTGATAATAGTACCTGATATCCCTTCTGCTGTGAGTGAGGACGCTGTTATAGAAATAGACATTGATTTTAAAAATGTTGTGGAGTCGTTCGGGATTACATCTATTGCTACATTTCAACTGTTGGTGGCAAACAAAATAACTCTTGAAGTTCTAAAAATTATGACCAAAGAGGATATAGATGATTTATTTGATGGATTCGCAAAAGGAGAGAAATTCCTCTTTAAAGCCGGCCTAAACGAATGGAGAACTAAACTGGTAGGTTTACGTGATATTAACATTAAAATTAAATCGTAATTTTGTTTAATAATTGTTGTACAAATTGTATATTTTGCAGGGAATGCCAATTGCAAGAACAGCCGACACTAAATCAGTCAACACCGATGTCATAAAATGAGTGCAGGAACAACAGAAAATTGTTCCATCCCTATCCAGCCCAAACACACCTTCAAGTAGCACTTCATTTAATTTAAGGTACCTAATGTGCTATACATGAATCATATCTCAAAACTAATTTTGCGTGCTTATGTTTCTTACAGTTCAAATAATACACGGGTACCATTCGAATCAAGTCCGACTATTACACAAATTCTAGAAACTTTTATTCAAGGTCAAATTTTACTTGAATTTTACAAAAAAAATAATTTTATAACTAAAAATCATCAAAAGGCTTTAGTTCATTGCCTTATTTCTTATTATATGTCACGGAAATATTTTTTGAAGCCTCCAGATTTAGAAAAAATCGCTAAAAATATTGCAGATACGTTTAAATCAGAAAATTGGGTTAGTTAAGTCTATTAAAACAAAACGTGCAGTGTCATAATTTAATTTACTGTTTCAGCTGGACTATTATACTCCCCGCCAAGGAAAGAAAAAAGCCAAAGGAATACTTTACAGCAGATATTCCAATCAGTGCCAAACAACTAAATATCTCAAATTAAACGATAGTACGAGATCAGAACATACAGACGATAATGAGTCTACTGATGATTTTGAGAATACTGTAACAATTTCGGGTATTGCAAATTACTTTTATTTGACATTTTTAAATTGATATAATGATAACTTTTACATTTCATTATTTTACAGAACAGTTTCGTGAAGACAAGACGTGGCTAGCAAACAATTTAGAACCATGGAGTTTGATTTTGGAAAAATGGCAGGCAACCGCAACACAACGAATCAATATATTCAATCATTCTTTGGATAAAAATATACACCAATTTTTTATTGACTGGCCCTTATATACAAATCACCTTGGTTATCAGCTGGTAAACAATATAATTGCAAATAATTATATTTTCTAATGAATGTTTTAAAAAATTATTTTGTTTCTTTATGCAGATTGACATAGATTTTGATTCAATGTTTCCTAAAAAATCGGGTTTGCTGTTAGATCGATATGATGATTTTATTAAAATAGCCATAGAAATTTATAGTTTGGAAATTAAAGACCCAAGGAATCGGAACGTTTTACAAGAATTGAAAACTGACAAAGATATAAATCAAAGTAAGACGCATCAAATTGTATTTTGAATGTTTATAAATATTTATTTAAGAAAATTAATTTGCTACTTTATGTAAAATTTAGATTCGAAAGACATTGCGTCTGATTGCAATGCTTTTACAAGCCATTATTCAACCAAAGCGGATATCTCCTAAAATAAAACCAACGATATCAGATGGCCAGCAAGATTTTATGCTTCTGATTGGGAATTTAAATGAGCTACAATCAAATTTGGAAAAAATTAAACAAACGGAAAATGGAAAAATTCAGCCCCGTATAATAATGGTTGGACCATCAATAAAGCAGATTGAAGATTTTTTTATATATTTCGACGACATAAAATATAAACCCGGTTCTATAAGAAAAAGCATAGATACATTGATAAAAATTTCGTATGTATTTAACTTAGAATATTCGAATATAAGCAAGCAAGCGTGGTATTTTTTTCAAGAATATTTCTTTGGCATAGACTGTAAGGAGAGAGAAATTAAAAAAGTTATTGATAAGTTTAATCAATGGCAAACAGTTTAAATTCGACAAAAAATACCACGTTCGCTTGCTTTTTATGTGATCAAAAATATTTCTATTCTAAATTAATTATAAAACATTTAAAATACATTCATCTAGTTCCTTCTATTTATAAATTTGAATGCAAACTAAACAGTTGTTTTCAAATTTTTCAAAATATATACAAATATGAAAATCATTTGAGAAAACATGAATCAGAAAATCGTTCTAACATTCAAACTGTCTATAAGACGTATAGACTAGAAGAATAAGATTTCTAGAAAAACAAATATCTTTAATTCAGTTATTATTACATTCAATCAATTAAATTATCTTACATGTTTATTGTTTACAGAATTTAAGCTGACAAGTAAAACCTTACAAAAGTTAGAATTGTATAATTTAAGTTTATAGCATAATTATATTATTCGCCATCAAACAGAAAAATGATAAATTAATTTAGAGTACGTTTAATACTTTATAGCTAATAATACCACATAGGACATCTATCATAAAATAGTCCAACAATTATATTGTAGAATTGATAAAACATTGTAACCATTTTGTAATAGTTCTCTTCTTTCATTTCACCGACCAGCAAGGCGAATACAAGTCATTTTATAATTTCTACGATAAATAAAAATCTTTGTGAATTTGAAGATAGGGTGTTTTACTTTATTTAAACCAGCGACATTATAGAAGCCCTCTTCATACATTTTTTGGTCCTTCGAGCCGGATCGTGGAACGAATCAACATACCACTACAGCATATATGAATGTATCATTTAAAACCTTAAGTATAATTTCATTTATTTTTTTTAAGTGTATTACATCAATAAATTAAATGAACTGAATAGAGAAATTAGAACAGTGAATTAGTGTACCGGGAACTGTTCCTATAGAAATCAATGTGTTTAATTAATTTATACTTAACGTGTTAGTTTGATTTAACAGTAGTTTGTTAGTGTATCTTATAATGAACGCTCTTAAAAAACGACGTGCTGTGTTAAAAGGTCAGATGACAAAAATCATGCTATTTGCCGAAAAGATCGAAGAAGAAACAACTATGGACGATATCAAAGCGCGATTAGGTAAAACCAGTGTTCTGTGGTCCGAATTCAATGCCGTCGAAGATAAGATTTTTGAAACCAACCATGATGACCTTTCACTTTCGGAAGAATTCGATGAGACATATTATCACGCAATTGCCTTACTGAATGCTGCCCTGCGAAGTTTTCATGCAACAACGTCACAATTGCAAACCTCAGTTCATAATGGAGAAACCACGTGTCAGTTTCATTCAAGTTTACACGAAACTAGGCTACCTCGTTTAAATATCCCAATATTCGAAGGTGATTTTCGAGACTGGCAAAGTTTTTTCGACCTTTTTAACAATTCCGTTCATGATAAGGTATCGGTAGCAGCGGCCCAAAAACTGCAATATTTAAAAGGTTGTCTTAAAGGCGAACCATTAAGCCTTATTAGGCATCTAAATATTACTGATGCAAATTACATAGAGGCGTACCAAATTCTAATCAAACGCTATGATAAGAAAAAGTTAACAATTACCAACTACATCGAAACGTTCTTCAAACAACCACATATCACTCGTGTCAACTCGTCAACTATTCGAAAATTAGCTGATACTACCGAAGAAATTATGAGAGGGCTCAAAGCAGTTGGAACGCAAGGCGACTTACGAGACCCTTGGTTAATTTATATCATCGTCAATAAGTTGGATGACGATAGTAGACAGTTTTGGCAACACGAGTCTTCAAAAATCGATCACCCAAACCTTCAAAATCTTATTGAATGTCTGCAAACACGAGCTGACGCACTTGAATGAATCCGTGAAACCATACCAAAACCTGTAACTCGTATGACTGCAAGTGTACGAGGTACCCATACCACCACCGCTTCTAATTTGAACTGTCCGTTATGTGATAATGAGCATATATTATATCAGTGTCCAAAGTTTAGGAATATGACCATCAGTGATAGAATAGTATTTATAAACGAACAATCAAGGTGTTATAATTGTTTGAATGACACTCATGGAGTTACCGCTTGTAAATCCAAACGATCATGTCAAATTTGTCGAAAACGGCATAATACTCTTTTATATTTCACTAATACACAAAAATCACAATCTGTATTTCGACCATCAACAATACAGTCAGCCAATATAATACAATCATCACCCAACATACCAACCATACCGTCGTCAACATCCACTCAAATCAATATCCCATCTACATCAATTTTGCCAACGATACCACAATCAACAACAATTCATACCACGAATGTATCTACACCCAACATACATCAGTCGGAGGGCAACCTACAGATAATAACAACAACCAATAAACCAATAACGTTACCAACAAATCAACTCAATACCATTACCTTACAGGCGTTATTACCTACAGCACGTGTTTATGTTACTGATGCTGGGGGACAACCACAATTATGTCGTGTACTATTAGATTCTGGGTCACAGGCAACATTTGTTACCGAGGAATGTGTACAACGTTTGGGTCTACCGAGAACTAGAGCAAAGATCGCAATTAAGGGTGTTGGCTCATCGACAGCGGGAACAACACGAGGTGCAACAACTCTTGAAATATCATCCAGATTTGAAACCAAACCAATAATCAATATTAACGCTCTTATATTACCAAGAGTAACAGCTCCAATGCCATCATCAAATATCAACCCAGAATGTTGGGAATATCTTAATTCGTTACAATTAGCAGATCCCACATTTTTTAAACCAAGTACCATTGACATTTTGATTGGAGCCGAGTATTTCTTTGCTATTTTAACCAACGGCAAAATCACCAGCGATCTAGGAAACCCCATAGCCCAAAACACCATATTCGGATGGGTTGTTGCGGGAAATACCGAAACCAGATCTACAAATTGCCTAGTACAAGTAGGTTTGTGCACAGAATCCGATGTGGATCGATCTCTCCGTAAATTCTGGGAGATCGAAGAAATACCATCAATCAACCATTTGACGGAAGAAGAAACACAGTGCGAGGCACACTTTGCAGCCACCAGCCAACGCAGTAAAGACGGGAGATTTGTGCTTAAATTACCATTTAAACAGCCCAGAGAACCATTAGGGAACTCAAGAGATATGGCAGTACGGCGCCTATTTGCGATGGAAGACAAATTCAAAAAGTATCCCGAGTTCAAAGTCCAATATACGGCATTTATTCAAGAATACATCAATATGGGGCATATGGAGCGCATCACTACTACAAGTTCAATCAAAGATCCGAATTTGTCGTTTTATATGCCACATCACGCGGTTTTCAAAGAATCAAGCACCACTACGAAACTTAGAGTGGTGTTTGATGCATCAGCGAAATCAACAACCAAGATATCATTAAATGATACTTTAATGGTAGGACCTACGGTTCAAGATAGTTTATACAGTATTCTATTACGCTTCAGACGACATGCCATTGTATTTACGGGTGACATAGAGAAAATGTACCGCCAAATAGAGATTGCAAAAGAAGACACCGATTTCCAAAGAATCGTCTGGCGTAATAATCCATAATCCACAATTGAGGATTATAGGCTTATTACGGTTACGTACGGAACTGCCTCCGCACCATATTTGGCTACGAAAACCTTAGTAGCACTTGCCGACAATTACTCAATCGAGTATCCTGCAGCCGCAAATATCGTCAAACATGATATTTATATAGACGATTTGTTGTCTGGAGCTAACAACGAAGAAGATGCGCTCATGTTACAATCACAAATTACGAAAATATTAGAATCAGCCGGGTTTAACTTACGAAAATGTGCTTCGAACTGTCCATTATTGCTTAAGTCAATACCTCAAAATAGCCAAGAATTATTACCGATCGAGATTTCTGAGAGAGTAAGGTCAATAAAGTTACTTGGTTTGGAATGGTGCCCGAAAAATGATGATTTTCATTTTAAAGTTTGTGTTAGTCCAAAGGTTACCAATACTAAGCGCGAGATGTTGTCTGAGGCTTCGAAGATCTTCGATCCACTAGGGTGGCTTGCACCATGTACTATTATGGTGAAAATTCTGTTCCAATCACTGTGGCTGTTAAATTTGAAGTGGGATGATCCATTACCGGTAAATATCTCAAAGAAATGGCACAAGCTTAGAAAGGAATTAACCGAAATCGACAAAATATCCATTCCACGATGGTTATGTACCAATAATGAACCCTTTTAGTTACATGGATTTTCTGACTCTTCTGAGTTCGCATACTCTGCCGTCATTTATGCTAGAACTACAACAAAAAGTGGCACCTATCAAACCAATATAGTTTGCTCAAAAACAAGAGTTGCCCCAATTAAATACACATCTATTCCACGGTTAGAACTGTGCGGAGCACTGTTGCTAACTAGATTAATGAAAACAGTAACTGATTCACTACAATATCCAAATATTGATATATTCCAATGGACCGATTCAACCAATGTATTATGGTGGTTATCGTCCCATCCGAGATGTTGGAAAAGCTATGTAGCTAATCGCACAGCAGAAATTTTGGAAACTACGCCACGAAGCAATTGGAGATATGTACCGACGAAAGAAAACCCCGCGGATTATGCATCACGCGGAATGTTACCTTCAAAATTACATAATTTCGAGCTATGGTGGAAAGGACCAACATGGCTCCGTCAAGAACCCAAATCTTGGCCTAATCAAACAAACCTTTTCCATACTATCCGACTTACCAATGAAGAAAAAACTTCTAAAATACATAAACTGGATGTTGTAATGTCAAATACTTGTCTTGACGATTTGTCACGAAAATATTCCGAATTTTCCAAACTTGTTCGAATCATTGCAATATTGTTTCAGTTTTGTAATAACGTCAAGAAGTCCATTAAAAACGAACCAAAGAACAAAATCTTATCACCTGAAGATTATAAAAAGGCAACCGATGTGATTTTCAAATGGGTTCAGACAGATTGTTTTAGCATCGAGATGTTATTAATACAAAATAAAAAGCCTTTACCAAAAAATAGTAAATTAGCAGCACTGAATCCATTTGTTGATGAACATCAAATTTTACGAGTCGGAAGCAGAATTCAACACGCAAACGTCACATACGTTAAACGGTTTCCAGTGATATTACCAGCAAACCATATCATCACTAAACTTATTATTGATGAGACCCACACTAAATATCTACACGCAGCACAATCTTTAATGGTGTCCATATTGAGGCAGAGATATTGGATAATCAGTTGTAAAAATCTAGTGCGTCAAAAAATTCGTCAATGTATCACATGTACCCGATACAAGCCATACAAGCTCACTCAATTAATGGGAGAACTACCGTCCGCGCGAGTAAATTTTAAATATGTGTTTAACCAAACGGGAATAGACTATGCTGGCCCCATTTGGCTACGATCCATGGTTGGGAGACGAGTACAGCCACACAAGGCTTATATCGCGATCTTTGTTTGTATGGGCAGCAAAGCAGTTCATATCGAATTAGTCAGTGACCTGTCAACCAATGCGTTTTGCAAAATTGCGAAACGATCAAAATAATTAGTAATATTAATATTACTATTTTCTTTAATATGTTTTGCTCTATAGTTTCTACTGTATCTGTCTAGAATTCTTTTAGTTTTAAAAGTGGCTCTAAATACTTTTCTAAAAAAATTAACTTTTGAATAGTGTCTTCAGTTAGCAATGATTTTTTTATGATTTTCCTTTTACTAATTGGTAGTTATTCAACACATTTCCACGCCATAGATTTTTTTTTAAAAGTTTGAAGTTTCTCCCAGAGCTTACAGAAGCTTTCTTTTTTGTTTGTTTCGAGTAAGGAGTATAATATATATTTCTAGTTTCTCTTGGAAATAGAGCTACTATATTCGATGTTAGTTCTTGGAATCAATCCGTAGTAATTTTAAAATCGTTTTTATCTCGAAATTTAACAACATCAAACTCTTTTGAAATAAGGACATTTACTAATTTGTTTCGGTGATACTCATCCAACAATTTATTTTCCATATAAAATTTTAGGATGGATTTTCCTTCTCTAACAACTAAATAATCCTTTACTGTTCATTTTGGTCTTTCATGTGAAAATTTTTCACATGATCCAGTTGATTTGCTCAATGATGAAAGCTGTGCTGATGAAGATCAAGCGCAATAATTTGATTGTTTATTGCAAAATTATCTGCAACCTTTTTAACATGGTGGATGATATTTTCCTCAATGTAGCTCGGCTCAGAATTTGTTATCTCAAATATATGTAATGGGATAAAACAGTTAATTCGATCGAATTCGAGCGTTTAATTGTCCTATTTAAATTTTATTACAAATTAATTAATTTATCATTTCAGATGAAAACTAATTCAATTTATTACAGCCTACAGCTAAGTGCAATTATTTCATTAATAGATTTTGCTTTTAGGAAACATTTGCTGATACACCTGAATGGGGGCACACTGCAGTTGATGATAAAAAATGAAATAATGCAGAGCAGCTCGTCAAAATTGTGATTGTCTTGTGCTAACATTAGTTGAATATTGGCTTCCGGAAAACCGGGTCAAATCTGTCATTACTAACATACCCTTCCTTTCCTTACACCCCAAAAAAAAACACTAACTATCGATCGCTTAGGTGTTAGTAACCGGGTCGAGTCTGTCACAACTAACATTCCTTCCATTCCTTCGGTTTTGTTACATGTAACACGGGTGCACGGTGGTGCCCGGAATTCCGGGAGTTCCTGGTTTGTCCTTGGCCGTACACTCTAATCAATCAATCAATCAATCTGATTTCGATCGGTGATGACGATGAACACAACTATGACCCCCTGTTGATGTGCAGAATCCATGGGCCATCATCCATGCCAGTACAGGCTGGTTGGAGCAATTCAATGTGCAGATGATATTCACCTATATTCATGCGTCTTCGATTTGGCTGGCGACGGCTGAAGGTAGGACGTTAAAAAGTAACCGCGACATTGTTGGGTGTGCTTCGCCCTCATAACAGATGGCATGCATATATACAAAAAAAAATCCTTTGTTTACCTATGAGGTAACTAACCGGTTGGATACCTCAGGTTACAGTTACTCACTGCTATCATTGAATATGCAGAATTCTAGTACAACATTACCCCAACAGTTAGTTATGATGGAAATAATGACATACCCGCATTTTGCCCAATTTTAAACCGTAATTGCCCGGATTTTAAATTGTAGACAAGATTCAAGCTCAAATTCCAGCTCCATATAACTTAAACAGGTTAAGCGCAAGTATTATTGAAGAATAGAACAATCCGGAGATGATCTTATGGAGAGTATGCCTATGCTAGGAGGAAGGCATGGAAAGCCCTAAAAAGGTAGGTTCATCCGAAAGCTCCCTATTCAAAAGACAGAGATCAGCGGATGAATCTACAAAGGCCGCAAAGAAGACAAAGTTGCAGGAAACTGCAACTAGGTCTTTTAGTGAGGTTCTCAACGATCCGCTGGTTATAATTGTAATCGATAGAGCCAAGAAGGATTGGAGGAAGGTGGAAAAGGCTCTAACCTGCTCTTTCCTGAAAATTATGCGGGAGAATCCTGGGACTGCTCCTACATGTCGGGACGGTAGTTAGAACAAAAACCATGTCAAGCTTATGCCAACCAGAGGTCTCTGTACCTGGATAAGAAGACGATCAGTTGCCTAGGTGAAGTTTGGCCTGAAGCCAAACTAGACGTCACTGCGCCAGAGGATAGCCCTTGCAGGCCAAGAGCTCGTGCGTGGATTCCGTCTGAGCCACATGATCCAATGACTTTATTCTAGAAATGATTAAGATTGGTAATCCTGAATTGCCGACAAACAACTGGAAGATAGCCAGAGTAGAGGAAGCTAAAAATGATTATAGTTCGGCTATAATCATTATAAGTAAAGAATTATTGGCAGTGCTGGCTAAGATTATTATGCTCAAAGTAATAAAAGATGTCATTAATGTTGTCTTGGTTCAAAAGCCATGGATCAATGAGGATCGGGTTTTTGGACTCAGGGCTATAAATAAACTGTTTGTGCAGGTTAACGGTAGGATTCGATCGTGTGTTCTTGCAAAGAACAAACTAAAGATTTTTCTACTTGCCAATTATAGCGATGCAGATGTGGTAGCAGCGACCTCAGCAACCAGCACCTCTGGCTCGTCTCAGCGTACTTACCGCACGATGAAGAAATTATCTCTCCGGCTAATGTGCGCAGGTTAATAACGGATGTTCAGATGCGTAAAGTTGTTGTGGGAAGCACCAATACGAACGAGAGAGGTGAGTCACCCCTTGATTACATTCTAAGTACTAACCTTTCTATCTATAATATAAGCTATAGGCCAAAGAGGACCAACTGAGATATCTTCAGAATAATTCTAGGTTACTCGTTACCAGTGTTAGTCTCTAAATATTCTGAATCAATACAGGTATTGGATGCTTTGGTCGACAAAGTGTCCAATGCTTTCAATGAAACTATTTCAGGCTCGTGTCCTATTAGTAGGCCAATCCTTGTCCACCATGGTGGTTAAAGGAACTCCAAGTAACACGCTGGAATGCAAGAAGCTTTTTAAAATGCGAAGAGAACAAAAGGACTGGGACTCCTATAAGGAAGTCCTTAAATCATATAAATACGGATTAAGATGTGCAAAAAAGCAAAGATTGTAGACTATACTGTGACAACATACAGGAGTTCTCTGAATCATCTAGGCTACGTAGGATTATATCTATCTGTCCTGCCATCTCCAACGATCAGATGGTATCTGGACTACAACGGGGCGGAATCTCTGGAGCTCCTACTAGTAACTCATTCCCGGGATGTTCCGGAAACAGGAGTCAACACGACGAACACCCTGTTGTCAGTAACTAGTTTTAAGTCTTTTAAGTCAGCAGGTCCGGATGACATTATTCCTGGCGACATTCAACAGACCAGTGATTTAATGATTCCTTGGATTGAGGTGATTTTTAAAAGTAGCCTGGAACTATGTCATATTTCAAACAAATGAACTGAAGTAAAGATTATTTTTATACCTAAGGCGGGAAAACGATCTCATTGCGGCTCAAAAGACCTTAGGCCCATTTGCTTATCTTCGTACTTATTGAGAACTCTAGAGAGACAGATAGAGCTTATATTAGAGCCTCAATCGAGCCGGTAAAGTTAGCTGCATCTCAGCATGCTTACTGCAAGGGGCAATCGGTGGAAACTGCACTACATTTTCTCTTAGGCCCTATTGAAAAATCGCACGAATATAAAGAATTATCTTTAGTGATCTTTATATCACAGAAGGTGCCTTTAACAATGTCAAACCAGAAGCGATCACGCAGGCACTTTCAGATTTGGGGCTGGATGTGACACTCGGATGCTGGATTGTTTAAATGCGCAGGAGCAGTTTCAACCGTCTAGTCAATATTCATGCTCTTGATAAATCCGACAATATCTCTGGACGGTACATGAATTATTTGGTCTGGGCTCATTATTCTCCCACCTAAATGTTACAGTCGTTGGCGGAAAATCGCTGCGCATTGGCACAGGTCGTGTTCCACTGATCCCACTACCATATTAAAGAAGCGACTGGCATCCATCGCACTTAGATCCATATTCTTAAGATGACATCTTAGAAGAACATGGCCTGTGAGGAATCCAGTTAGTAGCCTAAACTCCGGTTTGCCAAGTACGAGGAGTTCTTTAACTCGATTTGACGAAGGTGAAATAAACCTCTTCGCTTGTCGTAGTCCTGGAATTCTGCGCCAAAAAGAGGATCTTTCAATGTATTCCCAGAGATTCGTCGCTGTTCTAAGGTGTGCCTTAGTAACATCGTTAAAGGGTTCTGATCCAATAAATGGATAAACCGCCCGGGGAAGGCCTCGTTTCCCTTGATTCCAGTATATTCTGACACCCACACATGTGTTTCCTTAATTTGGTCGCCAGTTTTTAAACTGTGTTAAGACAATTCCTCATAAGTTTTGATTCAATGGAGTGGGACCTAAGAGCATCTAAGGCTACTTGACTGTCCGATACAATAAAGACCATTTCCATTCCCAAATATTCCTACTTCTGCTCCGTCTACTATTTTGGAACCGTCTGTGTACCATACCATGGGCTTTCAAAAATATGACCTCCCTGTCCCATACCGGCAACAAAACACAGAAGGTCTTATCGAAATCCAGTGTGGCTGGCATACTGTTGGAAGGCTTCTAATGGAATTGTTTGCTTGAAACTCCCGAAGGATTTCCAAGTGGCCAACCATATTGCCTGGTTGAAAATTTTCTTCTGCTTACATCTACAAGGTCACAAGTGCAGCTTCCTTTTTTACATGCAGGTGCAATGGAGCCAGTCCTATGAGCATCTCCATTGCAGCAGTCAGGCATGTTCTCATTGCTACCGTAATACAGAGGCAAGCCAAACGTTGAACCTTACTTAGTAATGTTTGTGCTGCCTTCTCCTCAGTTTTAGGCCACAACACTATTAAAGCGTCTAATGATTGTTAGAAATGACCGATAGATCATTTTTGGCTGTTTACCTCAGGTTCGTCTAAAGAGCCTTTGACAGGCCCAGAGTGCTTTAGTGGCTCTCCTCTGAACCTTAAGTATGTGTTGTAATAGTAAGGGCAACTAAGTATTTCAGGCCATACTTATTCGGACATAAGTTTACAATCGTTACCGATCACAAGCCTTTAACTTGGCTGTTCTTACTTAAGGAACCAAACAGCAAGTTAGTAAGGTGGAGATTTGGGAGAATTTGTTTATACCATACCATCTGCAAATACTGTCGCCTACCCTAAGAGATCAATTTCAAAAATTAAGTTAAAATAGGTCAAAAATAAGGGACCCAAAACTGATCCTAGAAGGACACCACAATTTATATTTCCTCGATATATTTCCTCGATTGGTTTCCTCGATATAACTCATAAACCAATCAAAAATATGGCCTCTGATACCAATATCGGATAGTTTCGATAAAAGTATTCCGTGGTCGACTGTTTCGAAAGCTTTAGATATGTCTATGAATAGGGCTGAGGGTTTTTGGGAATTATTTGTAGTTGTATATATATCTGACTCGGAAAGACACCACTGTCAAAGTTCAGCAGATTTTTTAACAATTTCGAAATATATACCAAGAACCAAGCGAACCACCACATTATCAATTCATCAATTCCATTAAATCCTTCAGATCTCATGCTTTGTAATCTCTTATTTGTAATCTCATACAAAATTTCCGTAGATTAATAAGTTCAGAAAAACATGATATATATATATATATATATATATATATATATATATATATATATATATATATATATATATATATATATATATACAGTACAAACTCGCTTATCTCAACTAATTAATGTTTGAGGTTGGTTGCAAAATGCGAAATGTTGCAAATATAGGGAACATATATATTTTTGCTATAAACAAAATTAGCAATGTCGCTAATGCATCTAGATGCCAATATATGATGCGGAAAAAACAGAAGTATATCGTTTATTTCATATTTATTTGCTTTACAAAAGGATCATATTTTCGTTTGCACTTTGTGTTGCACTTCTAAAGCAGTATTTAAGCAGTTAACAGCAGTTAGATCATGTAAAGGAATTAAATTGCTTGTTTTTGCATTAATAATGCTTTCTCGAAAAATTAAATAAGGAAAGTCATCTTCTGAGCCGTAACGTCATTAAAATAACACATTTACCATTCCTAAAACTTTGCAACTGTAGCCGAATAATACTTTTGCAACGCATCGAACAGAAACCTAATCGCGTCCCTTAAATTAATATTTCGCAACGCCGATTCAAAATTGTTGCCACCGGAACTAACGAATATTTTCATAAGATAAGTTTTAACATGGTTAAATTGATTATGTTTCGATCGATGACAAGCAGCGTAATCCAGTAAAAAAATTACTTTTACTTTAACTCAATTTTGTCTCAAAAATAATTGGGTTCCGAATGTATTTTTATTTATTAAATTATTCTAAAACAAAACAATAATCGCATTATCATTGGGCGCATTCAGGTCCGTCAACTGTTGGCAATATGTTGAGTACGAAAATCAGGTCATTTTGGCAACATGTATAATCAAATATGATACCGATTGGCAGCGGTATCGATGATGATGGCGGACCTGAATGCACCCATTTTGTCTTTCATATTTTTACGTTTTCTCTTTGTTTAAATAAAAATAAAAATAAAGTTGCAACTATCGAGATTAATTTTGAATAGTTGCAGTTCAGAAGTTTTTTAGTGCAATATTTTTAAATTGCACCTATCGAGTATTTGCACTTATCGAGAGTTGCGATAAGCGAGTTTGTACTGTATATATATATATATATATATATATATATATATATATATATATATATATATATATATATATATATTTAAGTTAAAGATAACACGATACTCAACATCTTTCCACGTGCTCATATCATAACACACATTAAAATCATTAATCAGCAAATTCCATTTGTACTTTTCCATTTAGTTTCCATAATTAGCATTTTTCTCATATATTGTAATTTTTAGAATAAGCACTTTCGTGAGATATATAATATTTTGTAATAAAAAATAAGTCAGTTTTAAGTTAGACTCAAAATAAAACGGACATAGTCCAAAGTAAATATATTTTTTTTCGAGATTAATGTTCGATTAATCTTAACTGGCGCCGAAACAGTGTGAGTTGTGTTAAAGTGGAAAAACTGTGAAAGTGTCAAACCAATAGAAGAAAACTAACCCCATGAGAACTTGGAAATCGTCTACGAACTTAAGATAAATACAGTTATAACCGTAAGAACATAACCAATTTTTCTACATACCAAGCGAGTGATATTGTACCGCAGTAAGCCGCCAACAACAATAAACGTTAGCAGCTAAAAAGGAGAACTACAAATCATCCAAACCAGTAACCAACTCAAGTGTACAAACCCGGTGTGCACTTTAAAAACCTCTGAGCGAAACGCTAATCCTCAGATTTAAAAAAAAAAACAACCCAGGATATATTCCTCCATAATAATGAAAATAATCATTTTTCTGTAAGTAACATTTTAATACAGTTATAATACAGTTACGTCTTAAATATAAAAAAAATATAATAAAAACGTGAAATCTCATTAAAAAATTAAAATATTCAACGATAATAGAATAATTAAAATAAATAACCAATCATCATAAAATAATAATAAGTAATAATAATAATAAATAATATTCAATCTAAACCATATTGAGCAATTTAAAAATAAGTTATTTATAAAATGGAAGAACTTCAGCACGCTATAAGAAATTTGACAGGAGCACTCAATGCTCAAATAGAATTAAATAAAAAGTTAGAAAGAAGGATAGATCAACTGGAAAACAGAACAGTGAATCAAACGTCTAATAATAACAATCTCGTGGCACCCACAACGGAACAAGAATTCAAAGATATTAGAAGATTACCGGATTGTGTCAAGGAATTACGAGTCTTCGATGGGAACCCGATAGAATATGTATCATGGATATACAGTGTGGAAAGTATTCTAAAGGATTATGATATAATGAGGGATATACCAGTATATAGAGCCATATTGCAGCATATTAGGCAAAAAATACGAGGAACGGCAGATACGGCTCTCATATCATATAACATCTTTGATGAAAATTGACACGCCATAAAAGGATGCTTATCGCTACATTACGCCGACAAGAAGGATGTGCGGACACTAGAGTACCAGTTGGGCAGCCTAATACAAGGAAAGAAAAGCGTTGATAAGTTCTATGCGACAGTGAACCATCAATTATCCTTGATGATAAACAAAATTAAAACAGAAAACTATAGTACAGATACAATGACAGTACTAATCGACACGTATCGAAACAGAGCATTGGACGTGTTTATTAGAGGCCTCAATGGTGATATTTCAAAGATGCTAATCATTCAAAAGCCAACAAATCTTCCAGAAGCATACTCGTCATGTCTCGAAATACAGAACCTTAATTTTCGGAGTATGCCGATACATAATCGAAACTTTTAATACAATAACCATCCCCGTAAATCAAATCAATGCGGGAGGATCCCAACAATATGCACCTAAACCAGCGCCACTGCCTAGATTGTCACTACAACAAAGAAATGTAGGGTACAATATGCAATACCAACAACCATATCGGCAACAACAATATCAGCAGCAACCACATCAACAACACCAAAATTACTATGCAACATTACCAGCAAGGCCAACACAACCGAAACCACCCACACAATTGACGAATCAGGCAATACAAAAAAAATCAACTATATGAATCGACCGAAGAACTTCGACGTAAAGCCAACACAAAACAAGCAACAACCAACACAAGCAACAACGAATATTCCACATGGAACAACAAGAACCACAAGAGGATAGATCAGAATACCAAGAATATATTGATAACTACAGTGACAGAGAAAAAGAAGATGAAGTAGTGGAGGAAACCTTCGAGGTAAATTTTACAACGAATGCCTATCCAGCATTCCTTACCTAGAATATCGAACGAAGAATAACAACATGCTAAAATTCCTTGTCGACACCGGAGCCAACAAAAATTTCGTAAGACCACAAATTGTCAAAAAACCCAAACCAACCAAAAAACAATTCAATGTTAGATCAGCGGGAGGTGACATTAAAATCCAACATAAAATATCAACGCAGTTCTTCAAAAATCTTGGTAATGACATTCAACTAGATTTTTATATTCTGCCGGGACTGACAACGTTTGACGGGATAATTGGGGATGACACGCTGAAGAAATTAGAAGCTTTAATCGACAGGAAAAATAATACTCTTACAATAAAACCAGGCATAAAGATCCCTCTGAAGTCCAAGACTTCAATTCAAGTAAATACTATCGAAACAAAGAATGATCACCTAAATGAGGAAATAAGGTTTAAATTACATACCAAGCGATGGTCAATAAATATCAACCAATCTTCGGAGCCATTGGAGAGCAACCAACCATCGATACGAACGTTAGAGCAGAAATCAGGACCACCACTGACGAGCCAATTTATACGAAATCGTATCCATATCCAATCAATATGAGAGCCGAAGTGGATCAACAAATTGAGCAGTTGCTCAATGATGGTATCATACGACCATCAAAAAGTCCATATAACTCACCCATATGGGTTGTAGAGAAAAAGATGGATGCATCAGGAACTAAAAAATATCGGATGGTCATAGATTACAAGAGGCTAAATGCGGTTACCGTATCGGACACCTATCCAATACCCGACATATCAAACACCATAGCAAATTTAGGCGACTCAAGATTCTTCACAAAAATAGATCTAACATCCGGATTCCACAACATCAGAATGTTAGAAAAAGATATACCCAAGACGGCATTCTCGACTATGAATGGAAAATATGAATTTACCAGACTACCATTCGGGTTGAAAAACGCCCCAGCGTTTCAGGACGTCATCGATATTCCAAAGGATAATCGATGACGTCCTGAAAGAATATATTGGAAAGATATGTTATGTTTATGTCGACGACATAATCATATTTGGGGGAAGAAATGAAATGGAACACCTAGAAAAGGTCGGTAAAATTCTAGATAAACTATGAAAAGCTAACCTCCGAGTCAATCTAGTTAAAACCGAGTTCTTAAAAGAAGAAACGGAGTTTTTGGGTTATATAATTACAAACAAAGGAATAAGAACGGATCCAAAAAAGATAATGGCTGTGCAAAAACTAAAACCACTCGAAAATCTTAAAGACCTTAAAAGTTTTCTGGGGTTAACATCGTACTATAGGAGATTCATCAAAGATTTCGCTAAGGTAGCAAAACCGTTGACGAATCTTACAAGAGGGGAGAATGCGCAAATAACAGCCAACCAATCAAAGAAAGTAAACATAAATTTAACAGACGCAGAATTGAAAGCATTCCAACAGTTAAAACTGCTACTATCATCGGCAGACCTTTTAATATTTCCGAACTTCGACAAACCTTTTATACTGACAACGGATGCGTCGAACCACAGTATCGGAGCTGTACTTTCTCAGGGGGAAATTGGCAAGGATCAACCCATAACTTATATATCTAGATCACTCAACAAGACCGAAGAAAACTATGCTACCAACGAATAAGAAATGCTAGCTATTGTTTGGGCTCTAGATAATTTAAGAAATTATCTGTATGGTGCAAAGAAAATCAAGATCCTTACAGACCATCAGCCGCTGACCTTCGCGCTCAGTAACCGAAATAATAACAGCAAGTTGAAGAGGTGGAAGGAAGAGTACAACCACGAGATGATCTACAAACCGGGAGTTACGAATAAGGTAGTTGACGCATTGTCAAGACTTCAACTGGAAGTTAACACTCTTTCATCATCGAGTGACGATACCATACACAATGCTGAGGAAGATGGCACTCAACTTATTCCACATTCTGAAGCTCCTATAAATGCTTTTAAAAATCAACTGATAATAACGGAAGGAAATGGAATCTATGCGTATGAAGAACCACACCAGAACCACACCTTGACGGAAAACCATGCAAAAATGGAACTCACTAAACACCTCAAAGAAAGGCTACATCCAACATCCGTGAATGGCGTTAAAATTCCGGAAAAATTTCTTCAATTACTTCAGGAACTCTACAACACGCATTTACGCAACTACAAAATACGCATAATATAGCGAATAGTAGAAGATATTTGGAATGATGATAACAAATATCGTATCATTCAAGAGGAACATCGGAGAGCACATCGCAATGCAACCGAAAACAAGAAACAAATACTTGAAAGGTATTATTTCCCGCGGATGAACAGCCTAAAAAAAAATACACACAGAATTGTGATATTTGGAACCAAAACAAATATGATTGACACCCTAACAAACCTCAACTTCAGGAGACTCCAATCCCAACCTACCCAGCCGAAATTTTACACATCGATCTGATCGACATTAGAGGCGAGAAATTAATAGCTTGTATAGACAAGTTCTCTAAATTCGTGAAGCTTTTCCGTGTCAAGGATAGGACAGCAGTATATATGAGGGACAAAATAATCAAGGTTCTACATTATTTTACAACACCCAGAATAATGATAATGGATAACGAATCCAGCTTCATCAGTCCTATTGTAGCGGACTACCTAAGGACTTTGGGTATTCAAAAATACTTAACACCTTCCCAGAAAAGCGAAGTGAACGGGGCAGTAGAGAGGGTCCACTCCACTATAATTGAAATTGTTCGATGCCTTCAAAACGAATATAAAGATTTCACAGTTAAGGAGTTGGTTAATATAGCAGTTGACAAATACAACAACACCATTCATTCAGTCACTGGAAAAAAACCTAGCGACATATTTTTTGAAAGAGAACAACGTATAAACTATCAAAATTTATTAGACTTCAAGGAAAAAGTGAATGAGGATATTATTCAACGAATTAAGAACAACCAGCGACTGAAATTACAAAGGGAAAATTTAAAAAAGAACATCCCAAAAACATATGAAATTGGGTAACCAATATACACAGCTATAAAACAGATACAGGAAAAAATTAAACCTAAATACCGAAAGGAGATCGTCGCGAAGGATAATAAAGTTACCGTGACCACGGCCTCGGGAAAAAGAATACATAAGACTCACATTAAAAACATACCAACTTAAATCACTCATGTATTTCTTTCCAGTTCATGCTTTTGGAGGATAACAACGCCTTTAAGCATAGACAAGTACGATACTCCAATCGTCTCTATCAAACAAGGTAATGGAAATATACTGAGGGGAAACTCCGAAAGCTAGCAACAGACCACCAGATAAATAATATCACGGATATTATCGTCATAGTCACTATAGTCATACTAATTATAGTTCTGGTAATAAGAGCAAAGAAGCGTAAAGGGATAGTCGTATTCAAGAACAACGAAGTGACCAATCAACATGCTGAGCCACTCGAGATGCAACCAATCAAGCTAACACGATATTAAGGATAACACGATATTTAACATCTTTCCACGTGCTCATATCATAACACACATTAAAATCATTAATCAGCATATTCTATTTGCACTTTTCCATTTAGTTTCCATAATTAGCATTTTTCTCATATATTGTAATTTTTAGAATAAGCACTTTCGTGAGATATATAATATTTTGTAATAAAAAATAAGTCAGTTTTAAGTTAGACTCAAAATAAAACGGACATAGTCCAAAGTAAATATATTTTTTTCGAGATTAATGTTCGATTAATCTTAACTATATATATATATATATTATATATATATATATATATATATATATATATATATATATATATATATATATATATAAGTGGGATGCTTGAATATTTAGCATAAACTCAGTACCACCCTGTTACATTAAAAACTCAGCGTGAATATAAATCTATAAAAAAGACAACACAAATACTTACACAAAAAAGGTATTTACGAGAGAAATAAAAAGAAACGTGGAAGTTGAGTTTGGTTGTTCAAAGCGTTTACATCGGCAGAAAATTAAATATTGTTAATAAAATAATTACTAAACTTATTGTTTTATTTAAGAAAATCCCACATGGGGGCTCATACCGGTCAGTAATTCAGTGCTTATATTAAAATATAAAATAAAGTGTGAGTGTTTTAAGAAAAGTAAAGTACACATGTAATTTGCGAAACGACGTAGAGTTAACGGGATTTGTTCGAGAAAGGTGCGATCAAAAATAAATAAAAATTCAAAGTGAAGTACACGTGTAATTTGCAAAACGACGCGGAGTTAACGGGATTTGTTCGAGAAAGGTGCGATTGAAAACAAATAAAAACTCAAATTGAAAAAAAAAACACGTGTAATTAAACAGTAGATTAATTTATTTTCTATCAAAAGAGTGTGTATATAGAAAATCATAAACAATCGTGCGTTAAATAAAATACCGTAATTAATATTGCGATCGAGAAAAGTAACGTGATTTTTGAGTAATCGAAATAAAACATAATATTAGTGGTTTAAACATAATTATTAGTGATAGTGGAGTGCAAATTATTAACAACATGTCTGGTGATGAAAAAGAAATTGAAACGAAGCTACAAACACAGTCGATTGAAAATCAATCGCCGTATATACCAAGCCCAATTGGAGTAGAAAAACCTAAAACTACTGAAGAAATGCAAATGCCAGCCGAGAGAAGAGATGCATATGAAGAAATGTTTGAAATTTTTTGTAAACGGCTTGATGCAGAGATCAATTTAAGCCGTAGAAGTTCGATGGGTGGCGAAAATTTCAACAAACCAACAGTTGAATTAAGGCAAATAGAAAAAGAGAAACCTAAGGAGGATTTTCAAGAGACAACAGAAGAGAACCCAATAGATTCAAATAACCAACGTACTAAAGGCAACGATTTGACAAGGCGCGAGTTTTTACTAAAAGAAAAAGAAATCGAGCTGTTAAAAAGAGAGAACGAACTATTACGAAAAGGTTCAGTATCAACAACAGTTTTTAATCCAGTTCAATCGCCTTCATTTTCGTTCAAAGATGTCGAAGAGTCTTTCACTCAGTTTAGTGGAGATGAGCATTATCCAGTTGAGATGTGGATTAAAGAATTTAATGAGTCAGCCAAATGCTTAGGATGGGACGAACAACGGAAAACTGTATACGCGAAACGATTGTTAACTGGTACAGCAAAACAAAGTTTAAGGTTCGCAAAGGATACTAACACTTGGAATAGTTTGAGTTATCATTTAATCAAGGAATTCACGGTTAACCTAGCACTGTTTAGGTTAACCGTGAATGAAGTACACGGTTAACCTAAACAGAAGTACATGAAAAAATGCGTCTACGAACAAAACAACCGAATGAATCGTACAAGCAATATTTATACTCTATGCAAGAAATTGGTACTTATGTGAATGTTGAAGATTCTGCGATCATTGACCACGTAATTAATGGCATTAGCGACTCGGAAAATAACAAAGTTATTCTTTACGGAGCTGCGGATATAAATGAATTTAAAAGCAAGCTGATAATTTATGAGCAAATGCGAAATAAGCGAAAACAAATCAAACAAGAACAACAGCAACCAGCTACAACAGCAAAAAATAAAGACAGCGGTAGCCGAAAAGATTATCGAATACGATGTTTCGAATGTGGTGATTCCGGACATAGAGTAAAGGAATGTCCCAATAAAGGAAAAGGATTAAAATGTTATCACTGTAATCAGTTCGGACATATAGCTCCAAAGTGTCCAAAGTCTGAAAAAGTCTCAAAAATAATCGCATGTACATCTGTAAACGAAGAATATGAGATTAATTCAAAAGAAGTGAAGCAGTTTTCGATTGGAGGTAGAGAGCTTTATGCAATGGTAGACAGCGGAAGTGATATCAATCTCATGAGCAGGTCAAAGTATCAAAATATAGGAGAACCAAATTTTATAGGAAAATATACTACGTTCAATGGAGTTGAATCCAAAGCATTGTCTACAATAGGTTGTTTTGACACCACAGTCGTAGTGGATGGGGAGGAATACCATACGACATTTCATGTAGTTAATGACGGTTTGCTTCCAGTTGATATTGTTATGGGTCAAGAACTGATCAAACAGACCATAACAATATTAACCCCAAACAACATTATCATGAAAAGGTTTGTCCCGGACAATTATGTAATGATCATTGAACATGGTGAGTTTGATATTAAATTAAATCACATTAAAAATAAACAAGTTCAACAAAATTTAAAAACAATGATCCTAAATTATAAGCCTATCAGAAATATCAGAGTTAACTCTAAAAAGACTATACTTATGATCGATAAAAAGTCAATTATTCAGAGACCGAAGAGATTGTCACCACTAGACACCGAGTTGGTGCGTAAGCAAATAGACAAATTGCAAGAATATCATTTCAAATTGTAGCATAGGCCTGCGAAGCGCATGCAGCATGTGGATGCATTGAGCAGAAATCCTTGTGTGATGATTATAGAAGACAGTGTTATAAGTCGAGTACGAGCTGCACAAAAACAGGATCCAAGCCTTACGCTAATATTCCACATATTGAGTCAATCAGGTGCGTATGGTGATTATTCATTATCTAATGGTATTCTGTATAAATTTGTCAAAGGTTCATCTTTGCTGGTGGTTCCAAGGGCCATGCAAAGCGAGATTGTGCGAATATGTCATGAACAGGGTCATTTTGCTAATAAGAAGACAGCTGAACTAATCAACCGGCAATTTTACATATCCAAAGTTGAAGAAAAGATCCAATTGTGCATCAAGAATTGTGTGCGATGCATACTAAAGGAAAGGAAGCAAGGAAAGCAAGACGGATTTTTAAATCCAATTCCAAAAGGTGACGTGCCATTGGAAACGTTCCACGTCGACCATCTCGGGCATTTGGCAGAAACAAAAAAGAAGTACAGGAACCTGTACTGTGTGGTTGATGCGTTTTCCAAATTTGTATGGCTGTATCCAACGAAGACGGTCAGCGCAGCAGAAGTCATACAAAAGTTAGAGCAGCAAAAGACGATATTTGGAAACCCAAATAGTATAATTTCAGATAGAGGGGCGGCTTTCACATCAGAAGAATTCAAGAAGTATTGTGCGAAGGAAGGTATCCAACATGTTTGTACAATCACAGGCATGCCTACTGAAAATGGCCAAATAGAACGCATTAATAGCATTATAATTCCTGCATTGGCCAAGATGTCAATAAACAAACCAGAGGAGTGGTACAAACACACAGGTGTCCTGCAACGATTCCTAAATAATTCGTTCCAAAGAAGTATTGGGACGACTCAGTTCGAGGTGTTGTTCGGAACAAAGATGAGATCTGAAGACGCCAAATTACTGGAAATACTTGAGGAAGAATTTGTAAAAAATTATAGCGATAAGCGTAACAAGATTAGGGAGAATGCAAAATGTGAAGTTCTAAAAATTCAACAAGAGAATTTAAGAGACTATAACAAGAAGAGAAAACGAGCCTTACAGTTCAAAGTAGGAGATTTAGTAGCGATAAAAAGGACGCAGTTTTTTGGAGGGTCAAAATTAAAATCTAAATTCCTGGGTCCCTATACCGTCACCAAAGTAAATGGTCATGATCGATATGATGTAAAGAAAGTTGGCAACCAAGAGGGTCCTATCAATACGGCAACTGGCGCGGAATTCATGAAACCATTTTATTATAATGATGACACTGACGACAACGAAGAGGACGAGATTGAAGTCAATGAAGTTTTTGATGAAGTTTTTGAAGGCGTATCGGGGACGAATACGAGTGCAGGAGCGCCGAGTGGGATTCTTGAATACTTAGCATAAACTCAGTACCACCCTGTTACATTAAAAACTCAGCGTGAATATAAATCTATAAAAAAGACAACACAAATACTTACACAAAAAAGGTATTTACGAGAGAAATAAAAAGAAACGTGGAAGTTGAGTTTGGTAGAAAATTAAATATTGTTAATAAAATAGTTACTAAACTTATTGTTTTATTTAAGAAAATCCCACATATATATATATATATATATATATATATATATATATATATATATATATATATATATATATATATATATATATATATATAAGGATCCCTTTTCATACCCGAAATACCCAACAAATATCTTTAAAATCATCTTGAACATAAATTAATCATTCGAAATTCCTGACTTCTCGATACAAAAAATTTTAGCCCGTAAAACTAACCACCACTTATTGGTTTTTTTTTGTTCATTTTTCTTTGTTTGTTTTGCTTTTTTTTTGATTGCCTTCGAGTCTCTTGAGAATCGATTATTTGAATTTATATTTCTAATCGGTGAAATGAATTGTAAAAAGAAGCAAAGCAAACTAAAAATTATGATAAAATAAATCATTTTCAAGCATTTCATAATCGTGTTTTTACGAACCTTTTTATGAAGTTTTCATCTCGAAATTTCTAACGTGTTTGTAACTTAATTTATTTCTACGTCAATAAAAAAAATATTTCGCATTACCAAAATAAAACAAGAAGCCTAACATAAAAGTTGAAGCCTAATTATGTATAATTAGTGTATTAGGGCATACACTACTTTTACATACTTTGTTTGCATAAGTGAAGTTCCGTGCATATCGGTATATTTGGTATGAAACGGTGAATTTTATCGAATTATATATATATATATATATATATATATATATATATATATATATATATATATATATATATATATACTCTTGATTTTTACATATATATGTAACAAAATAATTTATTGAGGAAATGTATATAAAGGTCTGGCAGCCCATACTTGCCATAAAACCAGTAATAACATATATTTAAAAAAAAAAATCACTTTAAAAAATTTGTTGACGAATATGTTAAGGATAGGGGGATAAAATTAGATGTTTTAGGCCTCGTCTCTATTGAATGCTATCGGATTTGTAGATTTTCGATAAAAAAAAATGTAAGTATAAATTTCAATAGTCCCTTTATGTAAGCGTCGACATATATACATGAATTGCCGTGATATAAAATATCCAGGAAAAACTAATTGAAAACAGATTAACAATGGTTTAGGCAAGATATTCCGCTCTTAATAGGGTACAGTGAAAAATTATTACACACAATGACATTTTGTCATTCAATTCATTCAATAAAAGCAAAAACATGATAATTTATTTTAACAAAAGGGATTAAATAATGTATATGCCTATATAATAGCCCTTGAATATATCACAACAATGGGAAACATCTAAATAAATAGGGGTTGACGATCATTTATTCCATTAGAATAGATCTCATCGATGCTCTCCATCTCTTTTACAAATTTGTTTTTTCCGTGGTCTTGTATTTTATTTAAAAAAAAAAAAAAAAAAAAAAATTATTTAGTAATTGATCATTTTAATAAAAGCTTTTATTCGATTCTACTTTCTTCCTTCAAAATTCCCAAAGGAATAGTTCTTCATTTTATTTGCTAACACGATTAAATTACAAACTGACAATAGATCTTTCAGTTCGTTATTTCCATTCGTCAGTATCGAACTGTAACCAGCATTTTTTGTGCCGTGATCTTTGGCCAAAATATTTTCGGAAGTTGACCGTAGCATGGCCAAAGCGAACCAGGAACGATAGTAGCACCATTGGTAATTTATCCCCACAAATAGATCCACGACGATATATTAAGCTCTACATAAATTAGCTGGGATTTTGGTATTAGTGACAACGATTGGATGACTAGAATGGTGTTATATGAATACAGTAGACTCGCGATAACGTGACCTCCGAGGTACTCAATCCTGGTTACCGATCTTCACTATATCTTAAAAGGTAATGAAACATTCATAACGTGATCCAAATACCTCATGGGAACAATTATTTTTTCAAAGGTGAACTAAAAAAATGTTCCCAAGGACTTATAATGACATTCGATACCAAATGGAAACTCGCAAACCGTGAAAGTTTCTATGATTTTTTTTTTTTTTTTTTTTTATAAATGTTCAGAGCACTTAGGATATATATATATATATATATGTATGTATATCCTTTTTATGAAAGTTTTAGCAACAAACACACAGCACTACTGCAAAAGGTAAAAGGAAGGATTAGGAGGGAAAAAGGTAAGAAAGGAATAAAAGGAATAAAGGTTTTCAGTCTTCTAGTTGTTTACTTTTGATATTAAGTTTGAATCTCTGTAAATTGTATTCCAAGGGAAACGTCGCGTCGTTCAGCTTATTCCACATTCGCGTACTCCTAACAAAAAATGAATTTTTAAATTTATTGGTCTTCGCGAATTTAATTTCCAGATTGTATCGGTGTACCAGGCGTCTTAAATTACGCGCGGGCTTTGACAAACCAGGCATAAATTCATAAAGTTCCGATGAACAATGACCATGAAAGTACTTGTAAAACACGCATTAGGCTCCCACATTACGCCTATGGGAAAGAGAATCAAGATCAGATAATAATTTTACGTCTTCAATCATTCGAGATGCTCGGTTTTGGACCCGATCGAGTGCAGTTAAATGAGTTTTCGGTGCTCCAGCCCAAATATGAGAATTATACTCCAACCTGGGTCTTATGTAGGTCTTATATATTGTAAGTATTTCGGATGGATTAAAGTAAAACTTACATCGTCGTAGAAATCCAAGACATTTGGCTGCACCAATCGCTGCTTTGTTTATTTGTTCAGCCCAAGATATTCTCTTTGAAATAGTTAAACCGAGAATCTCAAATGTGTCAGACGTAGCCAAGCTGGATTCACCAGTCAGAAAAGACGTTGAATAACCACCAGTTCGGCCAGAAAAGACACAGGTTTGAAATTTGTTGGGATTAAATTCAAGTCTGTTGGCTTCACCCCATTTAAGAATGACATTGAGATCTCGCGTAAGGCGGTCATTCATAGCCATTCTTTCTGCGAGAACATCGTTTCGCGATGAAGAAGAAGGTAAACTGTAAGAAGTGGAAAGTGAGCTGTCATCAGCATAGGAGTATATTGGATTGAGAGTTGCTGATAGAAGATCATTGATGAAAATTAGAAAAAGGGTTGGAGAAAGGACGGATCCCTGAGGAACACCAGCGTTTATAAGATGTTGATCGGAAGTCACACCATCCACCACCACTTGGATTTTGCGACAAAAAAGAAAATTCTCAATCCATAAAATTAACGAACCGTGAAGGCCAACTGCCTTCAATTTACACAACAAACCCTTGTGCCACACGCGATCAAATGCTTTTGAGATATCGAGAGCAATGCCTTGAGATTCACCAGATTGATGAATGCTTTTGTTCCATTGTTCAGTAACAACATTAATTAAATCACCTGCTGAACGCCCTCCGCGAAATCCATACTGACGATCAGAAATTAGATGATTAGCTTCCAAATATTTCATCAGCTGGAAGTTGATTATGGTCTCAAGTACTTTAGAAAGCACCGAGACGATAGCGATTGGGCGATAATTTGAAGGGTCCGATTTACTGCCCTTTTTTGGCACAGGATGTATGTTAGCAGTCTTCCAGATGGAAGGGAAAATGCCAGAAGACATAGATCGGTGAAACAGATATGATAGTGGCTTAGACAAGGATTTACAGCAATATTTGAGGACAATTGGGGGAATACAATCCGGACCGGCTGACTTGTTGGTGTTAATGCTTGCAAGGACTTTAGCGACAACTCTAGATCTAAATATAATGCGGCGCATCGATGAACTGGCTAGAGAGATAATCGGGGGTATTAAGTTAGAATCAGGTAAATTAGAGTTTGCTGCAAATTTTCGGGCAAAGAGATTGGATTTTTCTTGAGCTGTAGAAAAGATATAATCCCCATCTTTCAGAGGTGGTATTGATGATTTCCTACTGTTCAAAAAGTTTTCCTCTACTTTGCGGGCAAAGGACCAAAAGGTCCGATTGCTATTGCCCTGGTTTAAGACCTGCCGCAACTCTTCTCGAACTTTTTTTTGGTAATTTCTTTTAGCTTGGGACACTGTTTGAGTTGCCAGATTTCTAGCCGCCTTAAATATAGCTAAATTTTCATTTGACGGGTTTTTAACATATTTGCGGTGAGAGGCTTCTTTATTGGCGGTTGTTGTTCTACAGTCATGATTATACCAAGGATTGCCAGATTTTTTTTTATTTGACTTAGAGAGACTGGAAGGAATGAACTGTTCCATTCCCGTGAGAATGACAGTCGAAACCACAATGGCTGCCTTGTCAATATTACCGAAGGCAAAACAAGAGTACCATTCGAACTCTTGAAAGAACTTGTTCAATCCTTCCCAGTCCGCATTTTTATAGTGCCATAATCGATGTTTAGGCGCAACATTCGTTTGGCATGACCATGACATTGGAAATTCCGCTGTAATAAGCCGATGGTCCGAGTTTCCCAAAGGAGAACTGACGGAGATACTGTATTTCTCCACATGAGAAGTTAAAAACAGATCCAGTAAGTGACCCGTATCGTTGACCCGATTTGGTATCCTCGTAGGCTGATCTACAAGTTGTTTGAGTTGGTTTAGAGCTGCAAACATTTCAGCCGCCTCACCAGCCGGTGTTACGGACTTAGAATAAGGAAGCCACTTGTCATTGTGGACATTGAAATCACCTGCCACAGCGATTTCAGCATTTAGTGATTTCTGAAGGATGCGCTCAATGGAGTCTGACAGAGTATCAAACCCAATATGAGCAACGCTGTTTGCGATATTTGGGCTTCGATAGAGACCACATAGGAAGAGGGGGTGTTTCGAGACATGAATTTCAACCCAAATGAAGCTGAACTCATTATTCGTGCTTTGGCCTAAAAAACTGGGAATGAAAAAAGGTATATCGTTGCGGATATACATGGCCAGCCCCCTATGGTGAATAAGCCGATGGATTAAGGAGTAACCCGTAATACCGATGGCCGAAGAATCACCGGAGTCCAAAATTTTGGTCTCGGTGAGAAGTAGAACCGCTGGTTTTGTGGAAACTGTGTGGTGTTCAACGGCTGCAAAGTTTGTCCGCAATCCACGAATATTGCAAAACTGAAAAGAGAACACTCTCCCCATGACACAGGAATACAGAGACTCAAACTTAAAGAACGCAAGAACAGCGTTAGACCAGCAAACAATGGTGTGTCCACAGTAGTACCTCCGAATCGCAGTGTATTAACCTTCCGACCGAACACACTAAAATGTAAACACAACACTGTTTGCTTGACAACAGCTGTTCAGCAATTCATTTATCTACTTGTATTAAACATGTCGACTAAACGGAATTTGAAAACAAAATTAAAAATTTAATTGATTAACGGGAAATAAATAAACGGGATGGATATAAAGTATTTATGATAGTGTGTGGTTGTGCGCGTCAATTTATCGTAAAAGTGCCGAACATTAAAACTCAACACATTAAGAACTCTCTTTTAACTAAAAATCTTTCAAGAAAGTCTTTAAGAACACATTTCTTTTAATAAGATAATTAACATGGTTAATGACTAATCAATAATTAATTAATTTTTAGTTTTCACAACACAGGTTAACACAGGTTAAAAAAAAATGAAAAAAATAAAAAACACAACAACAAAACAAAAAAAAATAAATATCAAATTAAAACAATGAGAAATTGCAATGCGATGTTGAATGATTATTACCATGGTCTTATATCGATGACTCTTTAACTTGAAACTCCCCTCGTTGAACAATAAATTGTTAGAATGATTCACCGGAATACAAAAGCGGGTCTGCAGGACAAGTTAACTGATGTCAGTATTGAGTGTCGACGAACTAAATTTTCTCGATGCTAGTGGCGAAGATTGTCCTTCTTCAACATCGTACTCGAATCTGCAGAACAGTAAACCAGTTGCTATAGGTAGGTGCCTGTTTTGACGCGAAAGAACAATAATTCTCGTTTCTCATACACAAATCACGCCCCCAATCTACGTCCTACGGTTTCGCATCAAAACTTTTCGCGAGATACTAATGAGAATCGCGGTCCTGACTAGTTTATTACTTGTTCTGGTTGAGGATCCAAAGGCTATCGCCGAGAGCAGTGTTACAAATGTAATCCACCTTTGGAAAGCTGGATACGGAGAGAACGAAATGCCAATATTTTAAATATTTCAGGAGACAATCGCCTCTATTTACTGGTACCATTATTATGCCTATTATCCCTATTATCTTATTATCCCGATTTACAGGTACTATTCTGAATAATCCATTTGTAAAATTTCACTCATTTCCATCTTCCGTAAAGACAGCAAACGGCCAAAAGGAATGTATACTAGGATATCTAAAGCTAACGATCACAATCGCTGGTATATCAAATTTGATTACATTTTATCTTGCTCCTAATTTATCCCAGGAAATGTACTTAGGGATTGATTTTTTTCAGGCCTTTCATATAACTATTACCGTACCAAATCCTTCTAATGACGTGCCTAATGCTAAATACCATTTATCTGAGATGCAACAGGAAATTCTAAACAATATAGTCAAGGAAATTCCATCATCTGCTATTGTAGGCCTGGGGCGTATTCGAAACCAATAAAGCAACGACATTATACAGTTTCACCCGCTGTGCAAGAGGAAATTTATATGGAGCTGGACCGCATGCTAAGTTTGGGCGTGATTGCAAAGAGTTTGTAGTTCCTGTAGGTGCCCTGTTACGTTAATGCACAAGTCAAGTGGCAAGGTGCGGCTGTGTCTTGATGGTCGAAAGATCAATCAGGTTACGGTTAAGGATGCTTACGCCTTAGCAATCAACGATGAATTGCTGGGGCGTCTTAATGATACGGTTTTCTTCGTGCCTGGTCGATCACCAATTCATGGTTATACCATTTGGCTTGTACCACAAACAATCGGCAGGCTAATGCACAAAGTAATTCCCCACGAGCTGCACCATCGGATATCCTTCTATTTAGGTGGATTGTTGGTCACGAGTGTCACCTTCAAAGAACATTAAGCATGTCTCCTTACTACCTAAAATAGAAAATATCTAGAACATAGCTGGTTTATTCGGCAGTGCGAAACAAATTTTCCAGTCTGTGGCGATATGTTAAAAGAAAAGGGTTAACTTTTATAAATGTTAAATTAAAAGAAAACGAAAGTATTTTCAATGCAAATGATGCGGAAAGTTACAACGTTTCAAAGTTCGTTTTGGTGACCCAAGTTGACCAAGTTGAGCTTGTGGAACCATTTAAAAGAAAATTACAATTCAAAATAACTGAACTTGATTTGTCTGTAAATCACATCAACGAATCACATCAAACCACGAATTACTTTTCTGGCATGCACCAATGCAAATGGACATCACAAATTACGACCGTTAGTAATTGGAAAAGCAAAAAAATCCCCGATCATTTAAAAATGTCAATTGTCCTGTATCAACATTCAAAAACTGCGTAGATGACAGCAATTAACAAATTGTTAAAAATAACAGATTATTTAGTATTTAACGGCACTCAAACATCTTCCCCATCGGGTTATACTTGGCTGAGGTGGTATATCTAAATTTGGTTCCGCTGTCTTAAAAATCTGAATTCGCGATGGTGCTTTTAGAAAAATGTTTTTTACACTTGATACCAAACGATTGGCGTCGCTAAAGTAGGATATAATAGTCTTTGCTACTCTGTTGAAATCCGTGAACAATTGGGAATAATTTTGGATAAAAAACGTTAATAGCTCGCGCTGCCTTAATTTACCGATTCATCGAACAATATCGATATCGTAGAATTGTTTCCAATTTGGCCACATTTAAAAGATATTTTCTTTTCGAAATATTCGGACCCCTATCTAAAATCCCTAAAATAGCATTGGCAATATATCTGCCGATACTATCTGTTGTCTCGTCAATAGAAATCCAAACGTATTTGAACGTATTAAATAAAAATATAATTATAAGACTAATAAAATATTTATTTAAAAATATTCGAGACAAGTTCACTCCCGCACATATATAATTTTGGCTGCGGGCCAAATCCAAGGTAATTCGTTGGGTAAAGTAAATAAAAATTTTTGTTGTACACTTTACCTTTGAAATCGTGCCAAATCTGCAGTAAATATATGTCTCCAAAACGGCTTAAAGGTAAAAATTATTTGCTTTACGGGTTAAATCAACTGGTATATAGGTAACAAAACAAAATGTCAAACGCTTATGATTAATTTAATTTGTTGGTGGTAAAAATAAATAAATTAATTAAATTTATTTAAATAAAAGAATTACATCAACTTATATCGTTCAGAATAAACTTTTTTTTTGTTTTATCCATTTTTTGCGATATGTATTATGTAATGGCCGGGTAACGTTTGATTTAAAAAACAAAATATCAAAAAAAAGCAACAACAACAATTATCTTTTTTATTTTTGTTTATCCTTCTTTTTAGAACGGTAAATGATTAATTTATCTAATATACTGTTAAAAAGTAAGTAAAAATAACGGAACCCGGGATTTGGATCATCAACTTGTCATCTTCAACATTAATTCTGTCATCATAAACCAAGGTATAAGCATCTTAATTAAGACATTCAGCTAATCATTTTGAATAAGTGCATTTATCAATTACACGAGGTTTTTGAGAAAATTATTAATACGCTAAATTATTAAACTAGTTAAGTAGTTATCATTTAATTATTATTTTACGTTCTTGTTTGTTTCGATAAACCACTTAATTTAAGTACTCGTCTATAAGCCACATTTAATCCGTATCACACCATTCATAATGGAACGCCAAGTACGCAGTCGAAACAGAATCATCTCTCAAATGGAATTGGCGTGTTCGCTAGACGGATTGAAGACACAGTTTCATAGGATGCTATTCGACCACGATTTGCAGATTTAATAAAAAACCACGATGCTTTTAACGATGTCGAATGGGCTCTTTTTTTTGTAACTTCATTTAGCTTTATTCTTGAATCTTTTCTGTCTAGGAAACTAACAAGATGTAATTAAATCTTACAAACTAATTAAATACAATTGATTAAGACTTTTAGCTTGCTAGATCCAAAGGATGTTTTTTTAAAGTCTGTGGACCTTTTTAAGATTTAGCCCGAAATATAGTAGATCCCGAAATATATTTGTAATACGTACATACCAGGGTACATTTACCAATTTTCTTAGTATTTTTGACTGCATTCGTTCCAATTTTATTATATCAGAATCACAAACCGACCCCATAGTTGAATGCCCTTTGTCCAAATAGGTTTAATTAACATTTTATACGGCAAAATTTTACACTCCAGACTTAAGTTTGAATGTTTCCCTATTAACCAGTTCATTTTGACACACCTTAACTTGATTTGTTGGCGTTTAGTTTCGATATGTTTTTTCCAAGTGAGCCTTCTATCTAAATGTATGCCGAGATATTTAACGTTTTGATTTTATGGTAGCTCGATATTATTTAATCTCACAGGTGGACAGGTAAGTTTGCGGAGAGTGAATGTAATGTGCGATGCGGTATTGTATTTCCCCAACAATTTTCGATTCAGCAAATAATTTTTAATGATTTTATAAAACCTTGCCGGTAACTGTGTTTTAATTTTGTATGTAAGGCCTTCATGCCATACTTTATCGCAAGCAAGTGCTATGTCCAAAAACGCTGCAGAGCAGTACTTTTTTTATCCTAGATCGTTTCTGATTTTAGATACGACTCTATGAACTTGCATGTTCTTCTCAAATTGATGATCCGGAATGATTTTTTGCTCATGTAGAATTGGCTTAAGTATCTGAAGGAGCATTTTTTCGAATAGCTTTGAGAGAGTGTCGGGAGTAAACTGAATGGACGATATAAGTTTACATTTGTTTCATCTTAACCGGGTTTTGGAATCATTATGATTTGTGAAATTTTCCAGTTTTGAGAAAAGTAGCCCGTTTTCATTATAGCGTTGAAAATGTACATTATTAGTTTGATACATTTTTCCGGAAGGTTTTTCCGCTGATTAGATCATGACCTGCTGCTTTTTTTGCATCTATGTTTTCCTTAATTTTTTTTTGTACTTGGCGCTAATCGTATTTAATTGGCTGGATTTCCGAAGCTTCTGCATCATCAGATAACATTTCGGGGCTTCCGATTTGCTCGTTAGGTTACTTTACTAAGATGTTGATCAAATATGTTTGCATCACTTCTTGTCCAGTTTCCATCAGGGAAACGAATCGGCAGACATGACAGTGTTGGTCGTTTTAAGTTACGTGTAGCTTTTCATAAAGAGAGTAATCGGTTGCTTCAGTTGCGGTGAGTCCATTTATATAATTTTGAACCTCTTCCTCGCGTTCTTTTAACAAGGCTATTTTCAGATTTTTTACCGCTTTGTTTAATTTTGATTTAAGAATAGGTGATCTTTGTAGTTGCCACTGCCTCAAGTATGACTCCGGATCATTGCGAATCCGTATTTAAGACAACAACAATACAAACAAATTATAATCGGTTTTTAGTGCGAATGCCTCTCAAGACACCAAGGGCAATGCTGGGGAATTAATATGTGAATGGAAAATGTCGGCTTTTGGCCATGGAACGAAAGTTTGTCAGGAATCCTTTTGTTTAAAAGAGAGTACATGGAATTTATGCACGAGTACAAACCATTTCCACCACATGAATAGAGTCGAATAGTCACAAATTCCAAGGTACGATGACAAACGATATTTCCTGCCACACCACAGGGCGTATAAAGAATCAAGTAGTATTTGACGTGTCGTGTAAAATTCCAAGCGCAGTGTCTTTGAATGATGTGCTTCACATTGCCCGAAAGATTCAACGAAGCATATATTTTCAATATTGTCACGTTTTCGGATGCGCATCAAATCGTATTTGTAGTAGACATTGCTAAGATGTACCGCCAGATTTTAGTTAATGATGAAGTAAATGTTTAGTAAACTCTCAGGCGCCGAATCAATTTAATGCCCTTATATTTTGGCAAACTTGGTAAAACTAATCAAGACTGACTTATTCGGTGAAGTACCAATCGAAATATGCGCTTGGTGTGGCTCTACTATACTGTTGCATTGGTTATCTGATATTCCAAGACGGTGGAAGACTTTCATAATGCATCAAGCATCCTAACCATCATTCCTACTCAAAAATGGGGATACGTACCAAGAAAACAGAATCTAGCATTTTTAATTACCAGAAGAGTGCATCCAGATCGATTGTATCAATCAGAGTTATGGTGGAAGAGGCCTCCATGGCTCGAATAATAGAAAGCAAATTGGTAAAAATATCAACTGCAGTTTAAAAAATTTAGTCCCGTCCTAAGCGAACTAAAATCAATGTCATTATTATGCACAAATCTAGTCGCAAACCCATCCGTAATCGATGAACTTTACATCTTTGGCTAAAATTCTGGAAACTCAACATCGTCCATTCAAAAATTGTGGTATTGATTATACAGGGCCGATCCTTATCACAACGAGTAAATTGCGCAAAGCTGCAATCGATAAAGCATACATTGCCATATTTATAGCCGGAAAATCAGTTCCCTTAGAGGTCGTGGACAGCCTAAACACGAGTTCATTTATAGCGGCATTGTGGTGATTTATTGCTAGATGAGGAATGTTGAGACAACTGAACTAACCTTGTAGCTGGCAATTCTGAACTCAAATTATTATCAAAACAATTAACCCATCAGCACAATTCTAATGATGTTGTTGATTTTTGCTTACAGAAAACGGAGAATTTCGATTTAACCCTCCTAGTGGCCCACATTTTGGAGGTCTTTGGGAGGTGACCGTTAAATCCATAGAGTTTCATCTCAAGAGCGTTACAAACAATGCAAATTTGATCTTCGAAGAATTTACCACCATGATATTCCAGATTTAAGCAATTCTTAACTCTCGACCACTATGCCAACTTCACGAGGATATACAACCGAACTACACGGCTCTAACACCAGGTCATTTCTTTTATAGGATAACCATTGTTGGCAGTACCAGAACCAGATCTTGAAAACAAATTTTAAAATTAAAAAATAATTTGAATATATGGCAAAATATTCAAAAGAGAGTTCAAGGATTCTGTAAAAGCTGGCACAACGACTATTCACACCCTTGAACCAACGTATACCAGATAGACATGTCGTTTTAGTCAGAGGAACATATCTTCCGATTGAACGTTTTTCAGTGATTTCGTCCTTTACATGCACCAATTATGCCATGAAATATTCGCTATTAATGGTTTTTCCATTTTCAATGTGGTTATAATTTTGCCGGGAGACTGTTGCGCCTTCGGACGATTTGAACAACGTCCATCATTTAATTCCAGAGTGAAATGGTGAATTCATGTTTCTACCATTGTCACATACTGAAGTAAAAATCCTTTCTATTACAAGTAAACAACGCTAAACAGCGTTCTAAATCATCAATGCGTTGTTGTTTTTGTTCCATTGTGAGGAAACGTAGCACCCATTTGGAAAAAAAGCTTTTCCATGGCCAAATTTGCATGCAAAATATTGAACACACTACCAATTGATATTTTTGTGACCCAGCTATCTCGCGCAATTTTTACTTTTCGATCTTTCTTGAGTCACTAGCTTCATTCTGAACAATTCGGACGATATCCTCTTTGGTAGTTTTAATGCCCATTAATTTGAATATGCTATGTTCTAATGTTTATTATTATGAAAAATGCGTTAGTACATATAGTTTTGATTAAGATTATAGTTTTGATTGCTCAATTGATTAGAGTCCTTTTTATCATTAAATCAGGATTCAGCCTCGATAAGCCAAAATTTTCGAAAATTGCAAATAGCTTTATAATTTTATTGAGTTGCAAGAACCGTGGTTGTACTGTATTTATTTATTTAATATTTATTTATTTAATATTTATATATATATATATATATATATATATATATATATATATATATATATATATATATATATATATATATATAAGTGGAATATAGACGAATGTCTATATTCCACTGCGATGTGAGAGCGGTATATAAACACAGTTCTCTCGTTCTCTCGAAATATCCAACATCGTAATATGATGAGATGATTGTTAATTACGGTACATTATTTATAAATAAATTAGTTAGTTCAATCTTGTTTCAACATTGTTCGGACGTGTTTTTCAATAAAAATTCTTAGTGTATTTTTGAAAATGAAAATTTGTAAAATGCTTTCGATTCAGAAGAACAACATCAGAACAGTTAATGGGTACGTTACTGGAAGCTAGAATTACTCCATGTGCCCCTTTCTCCAATACGGGCATTGGACCCAGTTCCATTGGACGCAGGTTCATTTGCAATCCGTGTATCCAACTGGTGACTGAGCTTACAACAGTAGCGTTCCTGGCAGCATTTAGACGATTTACCTCAAGAAGGGGAACATCTTTAGACATATACAGTGACAACGGTACCAATTTCGTTGGAGCTCGCAACGTGTTAAGCAAGGAGCTGCAGGTGGCTGTACAACAAACAAACAACAATGTAGCTCATGAACGAAATGGCATTTTATCCCGCCCGGTAGTCCTCATTTTGGGGGCATTCTGGAATCTGAAGTCAAATCAACGAAAGGTCACTTTAAAAAAAATTATCGCTGAAACAACACTAGCATACGAGGAGTTCAGCACCGTGCTCGCACAAATTGAAGCATGTTTAAACTCCAGACCGATTACTTCACTGTCAAGCGATTTAGATGATTTTGATGCTTTGACACCTGGGCATTTTTTAATCGGGAGACCACTAATTTCACCCCTGAGTCAGACAAAACCAATATAAGTCCAAAACAGAGGTGGACCCTTTTTTCAAAAATGACTCAAGGATTTTGGAAAATATGGTCCAAGGAGTACTTAAACAGTCTATAACAAAGATATAAATGGAAAGAACCAAAAGCAAACTACAGGATTGATCAGCTAGTTCTAATAAAGGATGAACAACTTTCACCTACGAAATGGGCAATCGGAAGGATAACAAATACTCATTCAAGGTCAGATGGTCTAACCAGAGTGGTATTAATAAAAGGTCCAAAAATGACCACTTTAAAGATGTCGTTTGGATGAAATAAAGATGTCCCCTTCTAACTGAGGATAATCAAGATCCAACAAACAAATCAGATAAAGACGTAATAAGAGACGACAACTCAAGGTTTGCAGGCCTCTAGTTGCCAAGCTCACCAAGATGATCTATGCACCACTGCTTACATTACTAATTACGTTCAATTTTTGCAATTCGAGCACACTACCATACAATATCACAACGTTCGAAAATCTACCAGGAATCTATTTTGATTCTTAGGAGAGCTCAAACTTACAAATAATGACTGGAACATAATAGTGTATTATAATCTAACCAACTATTATGCAGAATTGGCTGCCTGTAAGCGCTCCATAGACAGACTAGCTAAATATTGTTCATATCCTAACGACGACTTCACAAACTCGAGGATTGCTAGAATATCAAGAGAAAATACATTTGGACTAATATAGAACCATCGTTCGAGCAATCCTTACGAGAAATGGAGCACAAGGATGAGTTTCTTCATCACCATAAGCTGAGTTTTGGAAGAAGTAAACGGGGACTTTTTAACTTAGTAGGAAACATAGCAAATTAGCTATTCGGGGTGCTAGATGATAGAGCCGCGGTGCCTTATGAGAAGGAAATAGAAAAACTAAAACTGAACAACAACCATTTAACGGCGTTATTAAAGAATCAAACGTCAATCATAGACACGACTATAAACGTCTTCAAAAATAGACAAGAAGATCTCAACAAGCATTGGTTGGAATTCAAGAATCAGTTAGAAGCAGTATTATGGATACGCACAATAGTCATTACCACGAGGCTTTTGACGACTCAACAACTCAAAAAGGAAATAGATTTCATGACCAGAAATATAACATCTGAACTTCTGCTTCCCAATATCGAAGACACTGATGACATATTGGCACTATAGCAGCTCATGACAGCCAAGACAAGGCTGCAAGGAAAATATTTGATATTTACCAAATATATAAGCCCGTATTGCTGCCTACCTTCAACAGTTCATCTATATTTATACGGCCACAAATGGAACTTCTTATGATAGATTTGCATCGCAACACATGTTGTTCAATGAGAACTGAATGGCAAAACTGTACCAGCACCAATGATTTTAGCATATGCCAATTAAACTAGACTCTATCCATCAGAATTTAGAAGATGGTGTTTAATGTGAATAACAAATGCGAGATGGTCGCAAGAAAGATGACCAACATGCCCGATACATGGATTCAGCTAAGAGATTACAGATGGCTTTATTCAGTACCAACTGAACGTACGATCAGTACCGTTTGTCAACAAGAGCCATTCTCTACAAAGATATCAAGAAGAGGAATACTAAGCTTAGGCTCTGGTTGTATACTGAAGGGAAGAACGATAAGAATACCAGCGAAACCATCGTATTATCACAACATATACTCCTCAGTATTGCCAACATTTAATCTCTCAGAAATGATCAAGCAACCACAAGTTTACTTCTATCACTTTCAAGATTTGTTGAAAGTACAAGGATTCGAAGAACTACAACAAAGAATAAAGGCCACGTGCACCACTATGGGCTAGCACTCGCACTAATAGGCATAGTCAAACAAGCCAGTGTCACTCCTCTGAAGGCGCAGGTATAAAGCACGATAAAGTTTACACCTTTTTTTTCTTACACAACAGTCAACGTTTGCTGGAATTTCTACTTTTTGATTTGAGGTCCTTTTTAGCATTAAACCAGGATTCAGGCTTAATAAGAAAAAATTTTTACAAAATTGTAAATAGCTTAGTTTTTATTGAGTTGCAAGAACCGCGGTTGTACTGTATTATATATATATATATATATATATATATATATATATATATATATATATATATATATATATATATATATATATATATATATATACATGTATTATTTATTTATTTTAATTGAACATTGCTCGAAGACCTGTTTCCTTTTTTTTTAAATTTCTAATTTCAATTATTTTATTTTAAGGACATGAAAGAGACACGTGTCATATGACAAAATTATGGAAACGTTTGAAATTAATTTTCATGAGCAAGATGATGAGGATGATGATTTGTTGATGAGATATTATAAAAACATGATGATATATGGCTAAACATAAACTCACAGCCTTACAAATGTTGGGTATATAAAGGGGTAATCATTATACAATTTTTTTTAGGGTATGTTACAATTTGGCGGTAGGTTTTCATTATGTATTATGCAATGATAAATACATAATATGCCATAACATATACGAACTAATTTTAGGGGTGATTTATTTGCAATAATAAAATATTATGATATATATATATATATATATATATATATATATATATATATATATATATATATATATATATATATATATATATATATATATATATATATATATATCATATGTATATGGACATATATATGCTTATTTACAACATAAATATATTTTAAGTATAGAATTGTACTTACCAATTGCTTTTGGATCGAGCTGATACGGTGGAATTCCACAATGTGCTGGTGGTGGCGTAGTCAAATGATCACCATTACAAAAAAATGATGGTATTGTCATTTTGTTTGCCTGAAAAAATGAAAGAAACAATTTTTTTAATTTAAAAAAAATATCGCATTTGCGAAGCTAAAATAAAAAATACAATCCTACAGTTCAAAAGTTCATAAATTTTTTGTAACAAACTTAAAATCAATATAAATGTCTACACATTAAAGATACGATTATGTATAGCGTGCGGCCAAACAAAAAGAGGCGTGTTCGATATAATTCAACAGTTGATCACCACCTACAATCATTGGGATGGAAATCAAATATTTCCTTTCATCCTTTTCTTATTTGACTCGATTTCGAAGGAAGGAAATGAATGAGAATATAGAAATTTTCATATTTGTTTTACTCTCTATCCATGTAGGAAGGAAAAGTGTCTTGTTTAACGTGCTGGATAGCAGAAAGAGATAAGAATATACAATACTATATAAAATTGGGGTACAATTTAGGCGATACATTAAATAGAACATCCTATATATGAATATATATAGGATAAATAAATATTATATATATATATATATATATATATATATATATATATATATATATATATATATATATATATCCAGTAAGCCATTCCTTACAATATTAAGAATAAATATGGTTAAAATAAATAAAGATTTTCCAATTCTTACTTATCGTTATTAAAACAATTGAATATTTCGTTTGTATTGGGCTTATGTAGGACCTTTGACTACAAACAACGCAAATATATCACTAGCAATACCTACCAGACAATATGACTGTAAATCTATTAGATCGGATAAGTGCATCATGTAACCCTGTATAAATATTGCGGAAAATTAGGAGAGCATTACCCTACATCTCCACCTGATATAAATCATACCATTACCATTAACATACCATAAGACTAAATTATTAAAGATGGCGTCTCGTGTGGTCAATGTACGATAAATCTGACATTTAGGAATCATTCGTGAAAATGAGTATTTATTGAGTATATAACCTCGATATATTCAATAAATACTGATTGTTTTTATAGAAATTTAATAATTTAAATATATTTTTGCTTTTTATTTTTAAATTGGGTTTAAAATATCACGCATAACACAAAATTTCAAAGTAAAATCATAATGACGCCATTTTGAAAATAACGAAATGTCATAATTTTATATACCATAAGTCTACCATCAAGTTATACCATCATGGTATAACTTGATGGTAGACTTATGGCAATGTTATGTTAATTGCGAGTCTCCACTAGCAAACTGTTATAATATTAATGGTATAACTTGATGGTAATGGCAGGTGGAGAGCCTATGTTAGACCCAAAACAGATGGTATAAACAACAACTACTTCCAAAGGTATTAAATATTTTGCAAAACCTTAGTCTAGAAGTTGTCGAACAATCTCAGTTTTAAAAATCGACAACACGCAAATTTTATAAAAACTTAGACCACAAACAATACACTAATCAGATATGTGAACAAAAACAAATTATAAAATTTTCAATATTTTATTTAAACTCCAAAGTCATCTATGGGATGAGTTGTAAATTACAGAAAACTTTTAACAAGACTTATGTAAATATCGTTATATAAAATGGTTTGAATCGTCACTTAAATTTTATATTTGGTTTAAGCTTTAAATTTGTTTGTATGCGATAATACAAAACCCACTGTATTACAAGAAAAATTTCGTGTAGTATTGCTAAAGAAACCCTTTTAAAAATGATGTTTTTTTTCTCATATTTTCTGATTCAATATAGTATGCGAATGTTTATTTTATTTTACACTATATTCGACACGTTTTTTACTTACAATACATTCTTATGTTCATATGATTAGATAGCACTAGTATACGATGAATACGGCTTGTAGTAGAGAAGGTTTTGCATAATCTGATCAAAATATATAATATGTGGATACAAAATTTCCTATAGTATACATTTGTGTTGGTTTTGTGTGGATACAAAAACTTCTCTATTAGAAAGACTCACTTTTTCGTACACTAATACTACTATATATCCGCCGCAATAAGGTAGTATTGGTTCCAAAACCCTCTTTATTACAAGCCGTATTCTATTTCTCGTGCACGCAGCCTACTACTCATTTTACACCCTGCATCAGTATTAGTACTGAGAAACGCCATATAAAAAAAATAAAAAATAAAATAATAAATGTATTTGTAAATTCTCTTTAACAGTGCATCAGTATTAATACTATCAAAATAATCCATATAAACCAAATTATATATTCTCTTCATTGTCGCACACCATTAAATCTAAATTTATAAATGAGCATTTTAACCGTTTGATAGTTTTATTAAAATTTTTAATTAAATGTGAACTTAAAAATAAACCACGAGGATATTCCGTCGAAAATGTTTGTACTTTATTTGTCTTGTTTTGTCCAATAAAGACGCCAACAAAGTTAGATTATTTTCTACATTTGATGGTACACAAATCAATGGTAATAGACGGTTCATTTGATACAAAGACTTAAAACATTTAAGTTAACAAACAACATAGATTTTTTTGGTTTGTTTCAAAAAAGTTATGCATTGAAGGGTTAAATTTTATTGGTTTTGGCAATAATTACTCTCTTTTGTTTTATAGTATGCGAATGCAATTTTGTTTTTTACACTATATTTGCTATCATATACCGACAATTACAATACGAATGCAGTGTTAATATACGATACATTAGTATGCAATTAATACGGCTTGTATGATAGAGAGGGTTTTGAATCATATACACATGAAAATGTATTGTAAGTAAAAAACGTGTCGAGATATGGTTTCGAAAAGAGTATAGAAAAATATCATTCGCATAATATAAAACAAGAGAATGGTTGAAAATAGATATTTTGAAAAAAAATTTACAATACTTCCAATAATTTGGCTCTTAATAAAAAATCTATACACATTAAATAGTGTGCGTAATTTTGAGATAAAAATATTAAATAGTGGTAGTAAGAATGAGAAAATTACATTTTTTTAATTAAACTCAATTCTGTACATAGGTTTTGTTTATCTTTGTCAACGAAAGTTAGAAGACGGCTTGTAAAAGAGAAGGTTTTGTCTGTATATAACCAACACTAAATCAAAGAGGCGCTTTTCCCCTTTAAATTTTTGAATAGTTGGTCTTTCTATAGAGTAGTAAAATAAAATGAAATGTTTTCACTTCATTTTATCATTAAAAAACCTAATTGCATAAAGTAAGACGCAAAATATTTTATTTTAAAGCACAATAATACAATTTTAAAATATCTTTACATCCTATTCTATGCAACGGTATAAAATGTATTAGTATTTGAATAATTTCATTTCAATGATAAAATTACTTTCTGGCCTTTAACGTGGTTCGCTTTGAACGAAATAAAAAATTGATTTTCAGGGAATATTTCAAAATTATTATGAATTTTTTTTCTATTTTATTATTATGAGCAGCGTTGACAGTTATCGACAGTAAATTACAGTTTTTTGCTAAATAAGACAATTTTTGAGTTTTCTTGGTAAAATTCCATTTTTTTTATTGTATAATTTTTTTTATTTATTTTACCTTTTGTTGTTTTGTGGTTTCTTTTTTTTTGAAAATGATAATGGATTTCGATACAGAAATACAATTATTTGTCTGTTGGGCAATTTTGGAGACGCGGTATGGGTCGGTTAATACGGCCTTTAAAACCATAATTTATTTTTAATTTTATCTGACAAATAAAAAGAAATTTTTATTTGTTCGCCCAAGCAGACGACAAATTTCTACATCAAACACCAAAATGGACAAATATGTTTATAAAATAGGTAAGTATTAATACGTAAAAAATAATAATCATTTAATAATTATTGCGTATGTGTATTTCGTGTGATTATAGAGATACAAATCGAAATAAAAATTTTGGAAGCTTTTTTTTTTTTTTTTTTTTTTTTTGTAAACCTCATATAAACAGTTTTTATGTTCAAAAAACAGTGATTTTGTTGCTCAATTTACAGTTGTTAATTGATCTTGGGTTCGGCAATTGTAGTTTTAATGAATTCCGAAGAAAATCATAAGCCGTATGTGAACTCTTACTAGTATCGTTGATACGGGTTGTTGGAGAACTATTTCTAATAATGGATTTTTTGTTACTAAAGGATTAGAATAAACCCTTAATTCTCTCAATGGCGTTTCTGTCGTTTCAATGTCGAATCCAAATTTTTTCGACGTTTTGAAACATGACAAATTTAATTTAATCGTCAAAATTGGAACCGAACAAATTTTAATTTTTTTACAAAAAATACAATACAAACTACACTAAATATAAAAATGCTGTCGTAAATACTCGTAATAATACTTATAACGGTATTAAACAGTTATTATACTACAGTGGGCAGAAATATACATTATACCTTTTAACAGTCTGTACATAATTTTACCATGTGTAATTTTAATAATTTAATAGTTGGTAATCCTTGCAGAGAATGTTTTAATCGAACGTTTTATTTCAGAACAATCGAAATACGTTAATAGTGAGGACATGCATTTACCACTAATACTATTAAAAAAATAATACTTTTTTTACTATTGCAAAAACATGATGAAACATAATATGCAATTTTTGAATTTGTTTTTGTGTTTTTAAATATATTTCTATTTGCATCTCGCTTTAACTAATTAGAGTACCTATACGATGTTCATTTCGTTTTAATCGTTTGTACTTTTCGTACTTTATTTGATTTTTTGAGCGGAAAACTTTTATTCGATACACATTTTGTAAATTTAATTACGATAGATGTATCTGACTGTCCAAATGGAGTTTAACCACAAAGAAATTTAATAATAAGAGAATTCATGTGGTGTGTTTCTTGTATGGAAAATTTTTACTAGCGAGGCTCATCATGTTTCAGTTTTTCGAACTGAGTTGATCGTCGCAAATACTATATGCCATTATACATTGACGAGCGACGGCCAATTTATATTATAAATATTATATACAAGGAGCAAAAACGTCTCTATAGAGAGAACAACTATTCAAAAATTTAAAGGGACAAAGCGCCTCTTTGTAGTAGTATTGGTTGTGTAAAATAAAATCAAAAAAACGTTTTACTAACACTTATATAGTTATTTTTATTTTGTTATTTGTTATGGTACCAATACTACTTTATTGATGCGGATATGTAGTAGTATAAGTGTACGAAAAAATGAGGTGGTCTTTCTATAGAGACGTTTTTGAAAGGAGTGATGATGTGTATGCTATATTTGTATATAAAATAGGCAGTCAAACAAATGATAAAATAAAAAACGTATAGTCATTCCATATGTCTCAGTGCATCATTTTGTTTGCAAGCGTATTAAATACTATTGAAATTTGCTTTATTGTATTTTATCCAAGTAGTAGTGGTGCAAATATGTATATTTAATTTTTTTAAATTATAAAAATGGTTTTATAACAAATTTTTCGTATTCTATAATCTGTATTGGAATTTTGAGCCGTTTGGTCGACGTTTATAAATCAATGATTCAAAAGAGAATATTTTACTAAGCCAATTTATTACTATATATTACCGTTATTATAAAATAGTATTTACAGATTATTTAGTATTATTTACTAAACGATTTAGTTGAGAATTTTGTTTTTGAATAAAACAAAATGGTCTTGTTGGCGGATCAATTATTGAAATTCGATATTTCATTCGAATTTTAGTAATTGTTTGTACGTGTCTTACAATTTATATAATTTTTCTATTATTATCGTTCTTATGGGTAGGCCAGCAGGTGGTTAATGGTCCGTTTTGCGATCTTCGGTTACTGTACAATAACCGAAAAGATTATATCTCTTTGAATTTATACTTAAAGATCATTTCAAATGTAGATCCATTTTCGATCGTTTACCAGTCAGCCAGTCATCTCTTTGAATTTGTACTTGGAGATAAATTCAATTGTACATTAGTTTTCGATTCTATGCCCAGTGAATTATTTTAATGAATTTATTTATAATTTCATTTAGTCACCTATTAGAGAAAAAATGCACCATTCCATTTGTCTTGAAATATCTACATTAAGGGTTGTCCGAATAAGACGCAGGGAAATAAAAAACAATTTTGCAAAAGACGCCATGTTTGTTTTCTGTCATTTCAAGTAATTTTGTTAGTTGAATGCATAATATAAATACACATAGTACTACCATGGTATGTTAGCTCATTGACGCGGTAGATGTCGTTACTGGTATCGTTTTAAAATAATCAAAATATTTTTATATGTCTAATCGCCTAAATGTCATATATTTCTACTAAATTTTGACGATATTCTATCGATCCGACATCTGGAACATCAATGGGTAAACTGTTTTTTTCTTATTATGGTAGTACTATGTGTATTTATATTATGTTTACTGTTAGCCATTTATCGCTATGGAATCGTATTCGATTGATCAACATGTTAAAGTAAATCAATTACAAAAATGGTGAAAAAAACACGTTTCGCGCGATTCTTGAATATTTTGGTCCCAATACGGTTCTGTGTGAGTTCATAAACTGTATAAAATTTCATGTAAATTGGTCAATTATTTCTTAGCTTAGTGTGAGAAATAATCTGAAACAATTAACAAGGCGCCGCTGACTTGAATTGGACATTTCAAGGACTAGTTTGTTGCGAATTACGCACAAAAACTTGAATTTACACGCATACAAAAGCCAATCAACACAAGCAATAAAGTTAATTTACCATCATCCGCGTCGTGCGTTCACCGTTAGGCTATTAGATCACCGTGCAATTGATGGCCAATTTTCATCAAAACATAAGAAAAATTAAGGTTTCAACTCGTCTATGATTCCACCTTAAATCTTTTCATGCGACGATAAACGATGTTGAATATTATGCCGCTGATTTTATGGGGCGCTAGTCGCGTAGCTTGAATTCTCTTATATATTATGTTTCTTTATGGTTTAACTCAAAATTTGAACTACATACTTTTTTCTTCTTGTTTCCAATATGAATAGTATATTGTTTGTTCTAAGACTTAAGTTATACAATTACCTCTGACCAATTTTCGGACCAATTACTAGATTTTGGTTTTCCGTAAAAAAACCTTTTTGTGATTGGAATAACTTTTCTATAATTTAAAAAACTTATTCAAATTTTTTTATTGAAGAAAGATAACTTAAAGAACCATTAGTAAAATTATGATTAATTATTATAATTATTTTTATAAGTACTAAAATAATTGAACATAGAAAACATTTTGGAGAATGTTATTGGACTAAATATTAAGAAACAAAAAAAAATTTTGACGTTTCATTTGTTACCTACAAGCCAGTAATTTTAGCCCTCCAAACCTAAATATTTACCCAAAGGTTGGCACGACATTAAAGAAAAATTTGTACCAAAATTTTAATTTATCGAATTTTAGGATTTATCTTGAGTATGGCCTGCATCCTAAATAGTGATAACAAAACAAAAATGACATATGAACAAAATGTCAAAAACAATTCATATAAAAGTCAAGTATATTTACAGAATGATTTTAAATTATAGAATATAACAGTAATTATAACAGTAGTTATAACAGTAACAATGGAATCATAAATATACTCCCACCTATAAGGAATTTAATCCTTACATCGTTGTACGGGTGTCGGGATGTTACAATATATGTTAACAAGTACACCTCTTCTCGACACAAACCGTTCAAGTGCAGCAATAAATGAATCAGCCGTGTAAGATAAAACTAATTCCATGTGTATGGCCTTTGTGTAATAGCAAACGAATATGGCTTTGTATGATTTTAATAGCTTTGCTCCTTGTCCTCGCTTGGTTGCTACGGTAATTGGCTCGCATAATCTATTCCCGAATGACCTGGCTCATGACACGCGCACTTTTGGAAGCCCAATAGCGTTGTTGGAGTAAAAAGAAGGTCAATGTTAGACAAGGATGGTGATTGGATACATGGATATGCAATGTAATCAGGATACTGAAAGGATGTTAACTTGGTAAGACCATTGGATGCTTTTAATCAAAGGTCAGTTCCGCATGCTCTAGTTTGCCTCCGAATCTCAAAACTTCACTACCGAAGTTTGCTTGAGCTGGCAAGATCTTTTCAGCAGCTATAACTTCTTCAGCGCTAATTAATTTTGTGTAATGCTTGGATTTCATGACGTGTATGCGTATGAAGAATTGCATGTAATTATTTATTTTGGAGCACAAATTGTCAATGAAATGCTCATTTTCACCAATCGCCAAACTTAAAATATTTCTTTTAGGTGTTCTAAGATCTTCCTTAGTTTGGATTTGGTTGGAGCTTATGTCACTGACTGTTAGCCACGATCATGGATCTAAAGTGACCCAACTTGGTTCGTTCACTCAATATCTTGAATTCTTGTACAAAGTTATTCATTAAACTTGCAAGTAGCTGCGCAGCGCATAGTTCAAGCCTAGGAATCGATTTTAACGGTGCTACTCTCGTTTTCGCTGTCACCAAACTGGTGGGATGTACATCTGAAAATCCATGAAATTCTACATTTGCTTGTTGCGACTGGTGATCGTTGAACTGCATGGTATTTGTAGTTTTTCGAAGTAGTGAAGTTCCGTTTTATTTGCAACAATCGCTTGTTTATATCAACTGGCAGTTCATCGTCCCATTGAAGTTTCCCAAGCCACAGTTGCAGGAAAAGAATTTTACAAATTATTAATACAGATGACAACCAACCAAGTGGGTCAAAAGACACACGAGAAGCTTCACAAAGCATAATTCGCTTTATTTGAGTGGTTTCTGTCATTTCGTGAACCCGCCAGTTGCAATTCATGCTGTAAGTTTTGCTTTGATGATTTGTAGTTCTGCTATAGTTTCAGCTGCCGTTAGTAGGTCATCAACGAAGAATTGGGTTTGTATTATTCGCTTAATAGTAGGATTAGTTTCTCTCTCACCTAATTGATGTAAACATCGAGTCGTTATGAATCGAGCAAATGCGGTGCCATAGTTATCGTTAGGAGTTTGAAGTGCTTCAAGTGGTCGGCTTCATTTTCTCGCCATACAATTCGTTGGTAGTCAGCATCACAAGCATTTATTAAAATTTGACGATACATTTTTTGTATATCAGCCTTTGGAACGTACCTGTGAGTTCGAAACTTTAGCAAAATGCCAGAGTGTTGAATAGTTGGGCCCACTAACAGATGTTGGTTTAACGAAGTTCCATCCTTTACTTTCGCTAGTGCTGCTCGTCTAATTTCCTTGTCATATGTTTCCAAATTATGTTAATTGATCTATACGTCTGTTGATTCAGCATCCTCCTCCAACAACTTAAGCCCTCGTATTACTTCATCAGCTTTATCTACCAATTGACTTAGAAATTTAGATGACCCGTTTGAGTTTGGTTGTTTTAAAAAATTCTGTTACCTTTGTCTATGCCTCGTCGTAGTTGCAGTCGGTAACATTAATGTGCCGAATTAACTCAAAACCCGTCTTTTACTATATATTTCTATTATGGGTACCGGTCGAAACTGGATATTTTACAACTGGATTTGACGAAACAGGATAATGCAAAACTGAATATTTTAAAACGAGATAAGGTACAAAACGAGATATGGTACAAAACTGGATATTTCAAAACAGGATATTTCGAAATGTGATTTAAACTTAAAATGATTTTTTAGGAAAGTTCTGGAATATGGCCAATTAGGAAGGAACTCGGCGAGTTCTTAACCGATTTTGATGAAATTCGATACGTAGGATGAAAATGTGATTTTAAAATGAGTTTTTGGGAAGTTCTGAAATTTGGCCAACTAGGAAGGAACTCGGCGAGTTCTTAACCGATTTTGATGAAATTCGATATGTAGGATGAAAATGAGATTTAAAATGATTTTTTGGGAAATTTCTGGAATATGGCCAGTTAGGAAGGAACTCGGCAAGTTCTTAACCGATTATGATGAAATTCGATATGTAAGATAAAAATGCGATTTAAAAATGATTTTTTGGGAAAGTTCTGGAATATGGCCAATTAGGAAGGAACTCGGCGAGTTCTTAACCGACTATGATGAAATTCGATATGTAGGGTGGGAATGGGATTTTAAAATGATTTTTTGGGAAAGTTCTGAAATATGGCTAATTAGGGAGGAACTCCCTTAGGGAGGAACCTCCCTAATTGGCAATATTCCAGAATTTTCCTGAAAAATCATTTTAAGTTTAAATGACATGTCCAAATATCCTGTTTTGAAATATCCATATCTTGTTTTGTACCTAATCTCGTTTTGAATTATCCAATTTTGAAATATCTAGTTTTGTACCATATCTCGTTTTGTACCTTATCTCGTTTTAAAATATCCAGTTTTGGATTATCCAAATTGTATTGATTGTATCTGGGTACAATGTTTTACCCAGACGGCGAATGTATTGGAGCAAGGATTTGGATACCAGAAACGAGCTTGTTTCAAATTGGATGCGACGACCAACATTAGAAGAAATATTCATGAATCTTCATTTTTGTGATATCGAGGCGATTCAGGATACAACCAATAGGTTCGCTAAAATACGCCCATTCATCAGCCATCTAATCGAACTGTTTTTAAAATACGCTCCCATCCAGTTTATAAGAAACAAGCCGATTCGATTTGGGCATAAAGCTTGGGTAGCCGCAGGTCGATTGGGTTATTGCTATAGTTTCGACGTATACTAAGCGCGTAACCAAAAACGAGACATAATTAAAGACATTCAATTAAAAACATGTGTTTTAAAAACTAAAACAATTTTCATAACAATCAATTTTTTTATATGTCAAACAAGTTTTGAATGTGGTAACCGTTTTCGTATTTGTTATTTGTGACATATGCAGTTTGGTACAAATATTTAAACCTGGTCCCACGTTAGTTTATAAATTTAAGTGCTCTAGCAATTTTGGTTATTCAAACAGTGTGAGTGCTCAAATACATATTAAAATGAGTTTGAGTTGTTTTAAATGCACTGCTCATTTCAATGGACTAGATAACTACATCAATCATTTAAAACTAGTGCTATTGTACTATTGACGATTGTATACAGTCATTTAGTTCGGTTTATGTTTTAAAAAGGCATATAAAACGAAAACATTCTGTGCCAATAGCCACGACTTCAGATGTTACCTTAAATTTTGAAAGTGCGACAGAAATCACAAACATAAACCAAGGTGATAACATAACAAAAAATGTTCAAAATGAAAACGTTAGTGATAATGAATTTGTTCCTAATATTTCAAATTTACCACATCAGCTAACATCCGGTGAAAAATTGGGGCGGAATTGTTTGGACTTTACAATGAGCCTCCATGACATCAATTTTTCACGAAAAAATATTCTGTTAATCCAACGTAAAGTACAGGAATTAATTATTTCACCAATTTTTAGTAATTTAAGGCAAACTGTTAATGATTTATTATTCGAAGATGGAGTTTCATTCGATACGATAATGAAAACCGCAAACTTGACTGAGACACCTTTTGATAATTTTGACACCGAACATAAATTACTTAAGTACTTAAATGAACTTGAAGTTTATATGCCACCGAAATGTATAACTATTAACGATGAAATTACTGAAACAATCATGAATGGTGTTCCTAAGATAGATACAAAAAATTTTAAAGCCGTTATTTTTCCAAATTAAGAAATTTTTTGGAAACAAAAAATATATTTGATTTTACAATTAAAAACTATGATAAATTATCTCAGATGATTATAATAATATTATAAACGGGAAAATTTGGAAAAACAAAATTACAAACTATAAAGATAAAGAGGTTTTACCGTACTTGCTATATTTTGATGACTTCGAGGTAAACAATCCACTTGGCTCACATGCGGGAGTACACAACATATTAGGATGCTACTATAACATTCCGGTGATTCCGGATCATGAAAAATCTCAATTAAATATTATATTTCTGGCAGCTCTTTTTAAAAGTTCTGATGTCGATAATTGCAGTAATGATGTAGCCTTGGTTAATCTCGTAAATCAATTGAAAGAATTGGACACCGATTGTATCACAGTCAATCAAGGATAAAAAAAAAGAAGTATTAGGTGATAACTTAGGACTTAGGACTTAACAAAATATTGGGTTTCAGCGGATCATTTTCAGCACAATTATTTTTGCAGAAGATGCAGGAGACATAAAGATTGTACAAGTACCGACTTAGTTGAATATGCAACATATCTGCGTAATCCAGATAACTGTATGAATGACATTTTGTTGAAAGATTTTAGACATTTTAGACAATTTTCATGTCTGTGATAATATTGTTTTTGACATTATGCACGATGTCTTTGAAGTAGTTGCTATATAAATATGACGTTTGCAAAATATTATCTTACTTCATTAACGAAAAAAAATATTTCACCATTGATATGTTAAACTATAGGACACAAATGTTTAACTACGGTCCTACTGAGATAGGTAACCTGTCTCAAGAAATTTCTGCAGCCCAACTAAAAAACAATAATTTAAAAATGGCAGCTCGGGAGATGATGACTTTTATTCATTTTTTCCCACTAATGATTATGGATATGGTTCCACCTAATGATCCAGTAGGACATTTTTTAATTACTTTGATACAATTTGTAGACTTAATTTTGAAAACCTCGTTCCGTGAAAGTGATATTGAAACTTTGGAAAAATTAATATTTAAGCATAACTCTTAATATTTAAACTTATTTGGCGAAATGCTTAAACCAAAATACCATTTTTTGCTAAATCATCCTAATGCTATACGAAGTATGGGTCCCTTAAGGTCGTTGTGGTGCATGCGCTTTGAAGCTAAACATAAAACTTTAAAAACTTATGCTTATGCCACGACATCAAGAAAAAACATAGCATTGTCTATTGGCATTAAAATGAGCTTACAGTTTTCATATATGCTTTTAAACGAAACATTTTTTCAAGAACCTTTGGTTTTTAAATTATCAAATAATGAAATACTTCCACCGTAAATGCTGACAATTACTATACTGATTTGCAATTATTAAAATCTTGTTCATGGTACGGTATTATGTACAAAAAGGGATATTTTGAAAGAAGTTACCGAAATATTAGAGATAGACCATTTAGCGTTTCAATATAATTCAAATATTTTAGTTTTATGTAATAAGTGGAAGGTCACTAAATTTGCTGATGAAATTCAAAGCTATATTGTGTCCGCGACAACAGAAAAGGTATTAAAATATATTGCGGATTTTAATGCAATTCCTGTGCACTTATATTATATGCCGAATGGAGACAAGGTAATTCGGTTTAAAAATTTCTTTTAAATATTTTAAAAAGAATAATGAATGTCAATAAATATATATCTATGAAACTAATATAAAAACTACCCATATTCGAATATGTAACTACAGTGATCTTATAATTAAATAAAAATTGTTTTAAAAGTATAAAAGTAATCTTTTTCGTTAGTTTTAATTTAGTTATGATTTTTTTTTATCAACTATTATGGATGTACTCATAAAATAAATTTTGTATAGTGATTTTTTTTTGGTATCATGTAAATCCTCCGTGTTTTGAGTTGGTATCATGTAACCTTATTGTAGCAGTATTAATAATTATTTTTCGTTAGTGATTTTTTTTAATCACTAAAAGTCGTGCTTAATTCCTATGCGTGTCTCATCAATACCGGGTCAATATGTTTTATTTTATATGGAGTTATATGTTTTATATGGAGTTCGGTCAAAAACAGTTATCACAAAATTGACATAAATTGAATACACCTTTTCGCTTTTTTTTGCATTTCTGTTCACATGCTGTACATAACGGTAAATATAACATAATGGTTTTAACAGTTATATTTTTATATTTGATATTTAATTCCTTTATTAGTCTATTCCGGCCACCAGGCCCAGTAGAAAGGTGTGCGTTATGTATTACATCGAAAATTTCTTCTGTATGAACAAAATACTTAATGCTACCGCCTTCCCTTTTAGTAATGGGTGAAATTAATTTTATTTCTTTTCCTAAATTAATTATCTCTTAACGTAGCAGACGACGATATTCCAGCGTGTTTTATGATGTTTTCTTAATTTAGCGGTGGTCACTTCGTTGATTAGTTGCGCTCATGTAACGTCTTACTTAAAAAAACATTGTTTATAGTTTTTTGGGCTATTAATTCACCAAGACACTGATCAAATTTGTCTTTCATTTTTATTCCGAAACCTATAACTATACCACATTTTACTTTATACTAGTTCACACTTTTAATTTAATTTATTTGGTCCGTTTCAACAGCTCAAACAAATATTGTATTTTAAAATCCGAAAACTACACATACTTATTTGTTTCGGGGATACACGCTTTATATAATTATATAATAATTCGCAACTTAGGAGATCAATTTTGTAACGGTGCAGTTACGGTTAATATACAATAACGCAACATAAAAATTGTACACAAAAAGTAACAACCAGTCTAAAAAAAAAGTTCTAAAAAAAACAAAAAATTTAACTGTACAATAATCTAGTCCATTTGGATTTGCTATAATACATCCCAATAAGCACGGCACACGGATTTCCGTTTGCTTTTCTGTGTGAAAAACGTGCTGTGATTATGGAAAGAAACATGAAAAGTTATGTAGTTTAACATTGAATATGGTATATTCAATAGATTAAATGTTTTAATAATTTAGTTTTAGCTGCAAATAATTGGAAATAAAATATCTCGAACTCGAACAGGGCTTTAATAAAAAAACATGACTCCGTAACTTTTTATGTTTCTTTCCATAGTCACAGCACGTTTTTCACATAAAAAAGCAAACGGAAATCCATGTGCCGTGCATATTGGGATGTATTATTTTTTTGAAAGTATTTTATTGGCGATTGTACAAGTACAAAACGCGCCTTTAGCGCAAAAAATAGAATTGGGCTAGCACAGAAATTTGACGTTTGAATGTCAAATAGTGACATAAAATTACAAATTATTTGACTGTTTGATTGCGCTAGATGGAATCTGACATGCTCCAATCGTCAATAATTTTTCGAATTTTGTGTTAATTTTTTTGGAATACATTTTCATATATTTTCATTCTGTGCGTTTATCTTAAAAAAATATACAAAATTGAAGGTTTATTTTATTTTAAATTAAAATTTAACGAATGACATTTACGAACTACTTTGGTATTTTGTCAACACATTATTTATGCATAGACGGTAGCGCTTTGGTGAAGGTGAATATTAAGGTTTATGGATAGATGGTAGCGCCACAGTAAAGGTGAATCACCTTTACTGTGTTGACAAATACAAAATACTTTTTAGATACAAATACTTTTTATTTTTATCTCCCAAAGGTAGCGCTTTTGCGTTAACCACTCGAAGTAAAATATCCTCCGATTATAGTTAAAATGTTCGTCACCAGATGTCCATCAGAGCGTGATCAAAATATTTTGTTAACATTTTTTTAATAGAATTTCGCCCAAAACAACACCATTTCGACTGATCTATCGGAAATTTGTTGAGTCCATTACTGACATTTTTGGTTGCTAATTCTGACATATTTTTACATGAAGTAAGTGCATACCTATATTTTCCAGAAAACGTAAAATAAAACGTAAATACTCCTAGTACTTAGTTACTTATTTTAAAAAAATATATTTATTTAGAAATTAAAAAAATGAAAATAAAATTATAGTACTTATTAATAAAAGTACTAAAAAATAATAAGCATGTATCATGAATGTTTAATGTACAATTATGTAATTCTTAATTATATAATTGACACATAAATTAGTAAAAACTATAACAATAATTTCCATAACTTTTACCGAAGCTTCATTTGACTTTGTATCTAAAACAATACCTGGGAAATATTCGTTCAGATATCTCGGGATTTCTCCTCAAAAAACCTTCATGCTATCGTCTACCGGGCCTGCTATCCATAAAATTATTTTTCCGGTTTAAGTTTTTAAGTAACAGCTGTACACTATCCAGTAGTTCATATTTTGTTGTATGAAATCCCGCTTTGCTAATGTAAATAATCCAATCTTTTATAGGGTGTCTCAATAACCGGTTCAGATTTGACTTATCGGTTATTTTGGCTCTGGCAAAACTAATGTCATTATTTCTTTGACAGAAACTCAATATATCATTTCTAGTTGAGAAAATGAGTCGCTTAACGCTTCAACAAAACTAGGAAATTTTGGAAATTTACTTCCACAACAAAGACAATTGGTTCCAAGAAAATGTCGTACACAATTTGGTAAAAACATGGGACTCACACCCAACGGTATCAATAATTTTGTGCATAAAGAGCGTGACACGGGCTCCCTAGTCGACAATGCAATGCGTACCCGTACTTATCTTGTTCGTTCAGCCGAAAATATCACTGCGATAGCCGAAAATGTGCGCCAATGGCCGAGAACAACAGAATCAACTACCGCCACATGTTAACATCTGTTTTGTGGCCATGTCTTGAAGATATTGGTTTGAGCGACCTTTGGTTCCAGCAAGATGGTGCGCCATGCCTCACATCGGGCGTTACAATAGTGAAACTGCGTCAAAAATTTCATGGCTGCATTATCAGTCGAAATGGTGACGTGAATTGGCCGGCAATGAGCTTTGATTTGGCGCCTTTGCATTTTTATTTGTGGGGTGCCATGAAGGACAAGTGTTATACGGACAATCCACAAACAATTGAGCATTTGAAAGCCAATATTGAAGCCACCATTGCCGAATTAGATCCGCTCACAATCCAAAATGTTCTCAGAAATAAGACCAACCGAATGTACTCACACCAAGGCCAGCCGCGGCTCCCATTTGAATAAAATCATTTTCCATAAATACCCATGAGGATTATACTTTCAAACAAAAAAATAAATTTGGAAATATATTAAGCCGTTTTTATTTTATTAAATTTTTAATTCTGTACTTCTTACTGGGACACTTTTTATGTTTGCTTCTTCCTTAATAGATAAAATAGTTAGGTGGCCTATCGGTGCATTTAACGCATATACACTTCTTGCTTTATATAACAATGTCGTTCGTGGGATTTTATATTTGTGGGTTGCTGCGTATATTGTCATCCCGTTTGACATATTTTGAAATGTAGTATTCAGGTCATCCTGACTATATTGAAGACGCTTCAATTTCGTTGTCATTCTAACTTAAATTTATAATAACCCTTTACTGACAGTTTGGTATATAATACTGACACATAATTTTAAGAAGATTTATTATATTTAAATGTTCCGAAAAGTTGTTGTCTGTTTTGATCTAAGTTTTGTGTAAATAATAATTAAATCCATTGAATTATTAAATAAGAGTTTAAATTATATACAAAATGGTTAAAATTAAATAAATAAAAATAAGAAATTTATCGTTATACTGACATAGAAAGGCGTATATACTGAGATATGTGTGGACTTATTACTGACAGTCGCGTTTTTATTTATTTATAGTAAAAATAACTTTAAATATTAGTGTCAGAATTAGGACAGTTAAATGGTAGGTTCAATTAGAAATGAAATGCAAAAACGGTTTAAAGAAGGATTAGACACCCTTTTTTTAATATTGGATATAAAAATAGCAGTTGTTGACCTATTACTGACACATGTGTCAGTAAAAGGAACAATACCATTTGTCATTTGTATCTAATACTGACATAACTAATTTAACCAATATTTGTCTTTACTTGTTTCACGGAAGCACACTTAAATAATCAAAAATGAATAACCAAAGAACACATTACAATAAAAGTTAATAATTAAAAATGACTTACATCATAAATATTACTAAAATATGAAATTCCAAAATTTAAGGCAAAATTTTAACAAATTTGCAATAACTAGATGTAATCACGACCGTGGTCAAATTGGAGCTGATTATTACTTAATGTTATACCAACATTTACACAAATATTAGAACAGAATGGAACAGGAATATTCATGATTATATTAAAGAAAAAAAATTGAATGTATATTGAGTAATTCTCTTGAAAACTAAAAGATATGCAATATATGTCAGTAATACCGCCTATGTCAGTATTATAGCCATTTACCTTACATGCATAAATTTAATGTACAAATTCAGAAAATTTGTTAATATTCACATTTCCCAAGTTGCAATAGCAAACTTACAGATTTACCGGGAAAGGTACGAAATATACATATTTTGGCCATCTTATATGTACATTTACCACTTATATTGGTAAATCTGTACATATCTATATATACTGTACATATATATATATATATATATATATATATATATATATATATATATATATATATATATATATATATATATATATATATATATATATATATATATATATATATATATATATACTGTACATATATATATATATATATATATATATATATATATATATATATATATATATATATATATATATATATATATATAATTTTCGAAGGAAATATTTACTTTGAAATATACCTAATTCTACTATTTCAAGATTCTTTAATTTAACTTTACTGCTAAGTGCTTTTTACTTTAAAATATAGTTAGTTCTAGTATATAAAAAATGTTTATTTTACAAATATTGTTTACATAAATTAACTAAAAATATAGTTAGTTGTACTACATTGCTTTGTAAATTTTAATATGCAATAAGTAAAATAGTTTCTTAATAGTCACATTTTCCTAATAGTCTAATTTAAACAACAATTAACTGTTATACCTAGATATTTGATACTATGGACACTATAAATAATGAAACATTTATTAGAGCAATTATGGGTTCCAGGACAAAGACTATCGTGATAAAAAATATCATTATTTAACCTAGGGGGCCTAGTTAAATTAAAAAACATGCCTTTAGTTTTCAGACTCAGCACTAAATGATGGCTATTAAACCATTGACTAAGAATTTTTAGATCCCAATTAAAGTAGTTGAAGACGATTTGTTATGTTGTTATCAGCCTCCTGAATTTGAAAGACGTCATAGTTGGATAAACTTTCAGGATTAATAGTTAAAAGTTCGACTACTAATTGGAATCTTCACAATTTTTTTCACAACGTGAAGGTATGTTAACCCTTAAATTCAGAGATAATAGAAAACGGTTATTAGAGTATAGAATTTCCAATTTTTTTTTTTGGGAAAAATTAATTTTCTTAATTGGAAATGTCTAGTTTAAACAAAATCAGGAAACTAGCTGACGAATAAGTGGTAGTGAAAATATCACGTGGTACGTTTCCCGACACATTATTAAAAAATTGTAACCTCCTGGAATCGTTATGTTGTTTTTTTCGACACTGAGATATGTGATGTCCAAAGTTTCGGAGCCAAACTTGAAAACGCCGAACCCGGCTGGGGAGATGACGTAACCTGCCGATAATATGTTCGATTACCGGTTATTTGTGAAACTTTTGTTTTGGTATAATTTAGAATAATTTCTTCGCTACAAGCCTTTTAAATAGCAAGCCTTTTAAATTGAACTGTTTTGAAATCCGTCTTCGAAAGCTCTTAACCCACTTTTCATATTTAAATTCTAATGGCAACGGCAAATTCAGCTCACTTAGGATACAAGCATCATTGAGTTCAATAATAAGCTTAAGTACGCGGGAAGCGTAAGGTGCGTATAACCTTAAATTTAGTCGGACTCCGGTCAATTCATATTGAAGTTGTGAAACAGAGCGACAATCACCAAATTGAGCTTTTATTTTAACCTTGAGATCCGTCCAAGTTTTAAATTCACTATATTTTACTAGATCATAAGCTAATCCATTTAATTTAGTTTTAATTATATCTAGAAATTCTGATTCTTCGGTTTTCTGAATTTTCTTTATTACGATATCACAGCACGCAATGGTCGATCGATGATCGTTGAAGAGATCGGACGTGTTTTGTTCGTTCTCTTCATTTTAAAAATTTATTATTTGTTTTTGTTGTGATTTTTGTTTGTTTTTTTTTCGCATCAGTGTGTGTCTGTGTGGTTCTGGGATGGAGAAATGGATTATCAATGCATCATTTTTAAGGTGCATTTTTATTTTATTTTTTAAGTACATAGGTGTAGCTATATAAATACATGTACATAAAATACGTTAGTATATAAGTCGGTTTTGTTTTCCCGTTTTGTTATCCCGGTTTGTTGTTTATTCTAGATTGTGTATGTGTTTGTTGTAGTAAAAATCGAGCCTCGTTCATCATTTACATCATATAGAGAGAGAATATTATTTTACTGTTCCATTATACGATTTATAGTATGTTTATTGACAGATTTTACTTTTATTTTCGAACGGTTAGTGGTTGTGTAGCATGTGTTGTTGTAATATTCTCGTTGTTTAAAGAGTAGTCCAGTAGGAGTGTCCTATATTGATTTATTAATCATTGTTGGTCACTATAATTTTGTACACGTTTCGCGATTGCATTTTCAAATTTTGAATTGTGTAGTTGCATGAACATTGTAGTAATTTTTGGTTTTTGAAAATTTTGGTTGACAACGGTATGGCTAGTAAGATGCTATAGCTGTTGCGTTTTGTTAAAGGTGATTTAGTGCAAGGTGAGTAAATTGATAACATTGGATGTGTTGTGTGAGTATGTGTGTGTGTGTTGCGTAAGGGGCCTTGTGTTTGGGGACTACATTTGATTGGCCGATGGTATTGTTGTTTTATTATTTTGTCACCGGTCGTATGGAGATGGTTGAGATATTGGTTTGGACACGCCGCGGTCTTGAGTTCGGTCCCCACCGCTGACAGGAACGCAGTGACCGGATGTGTGTGATACCGTTCGTTGGGCTGACCTTCCGGCAGCTATCGCCGGTTGTGAGGAAGTGGTCTGAAGGGTCTTGTGGGTGTTCTCGGTGAACGGTCGACATTGGCCGGTAAGGCTGTTGATTTTTTAATGTTTTAGCTCGGTCATCATATGGTGGAAGTGGTCGTGCCTTTAGTGTGGCTTGGGGTTTGTTCTTTGGGCAAAAGTAAATTAATACTGGTGTGTATTTCAAGTTGGATGCAGGATTTAACCGCTGCCCTCTGGTTCGTTTCGGTGGTTGGTTGGTCTGCAATGGCTCCGTAACGTTTTAGCATTTAAAGGGATCCTGATGCCTGGTTTTGCTGTGGGAATGTTGTTTTTGATGCTTCTAGGTTTTTTTGGAGTGTCATCTCTGATTGTCCTGTCAAATGTTTTTGGTCTTGGTAAAGAGCGTAGAAATCCAGAGAAATGTCATTATCAATTTTTAGGGAACTGCGTTGATAGGTTTTGTCGGATTTTGATTTCACCTGATCTGGTTTTGAACTGCCTGTCGATCGGTTAATCGTTTATGGCAATTTTAGGTCTTAATACAGTTTTTTTGCCCCTCTGTCGACAGGGATTCTTAGGATCATGTTGTTATTTGTTCGATACTTTATGGTGGGTATGCTTGAGAGGCACTAGTTGCAAGATTTGCGTCGATATTCTTTTCCGTTTCTTCGTTATCCTCGATGTGTGAAGTGTCCTTTGTTTTTGTGGTGGTTCAAGCGAGTATCAGAACATATTGTTGATTTACTACAATCCATTTATTACAATCCATACGACTAAGAGCAATTAGTTAATTAATAGATTCTGTTCTCAGGGAACAAGTGCAGATAACAGATAAATGGTGGCACACCATGACAAGAGATTCTACAATGCAGAGCAGTTCAATAAAATTGTCATTGTCTTATGATAACAGTAGTTCGAATATTGGCTACCGGGAAACCGGACCAATTCTGTCACTACTAACATACCTTTCATTTCCCTACCCCAACAAAAATGTACTAACTATTGGCCGCCATGGTGTCTGTAACCGGGTCGATCTCAATAATTTAACTAATATCCTGCCTCATCTTTCCAAGTTTATGTAAAACGGGTGTACGGTGGGCCCGGCCAAATAGTCGGGAGATCCTGGTTAGTCCTTGGTCGTACATTCTAAATCAAACAATCAATCAACACTAAAACATTGGAACGCCGAGTTGAATGGCTATGGTTTACATACATTGAAACTCAATATTTGACACATGAATAGTGACACATGAAATTGAAATAATGCGTTAATTGGCAGAATACCTTCAGTTATATTTTTATATAACTCAATAGAGGGAAACATGTGCGGAAGCCTAAAGATAGCTTCAAAACTCTTGTTTTGTAAGATCTGTAGCTGTTTTAGCTTAGATTTCCCAGCACTGCCAAAAGTAGCAATCGCAAAATAAAATCTGCTGTGAATAAATTAAAAGTAAATCATTTTTGCTTTTGGAATATTAAAATATTCCAAAAGCACAGTGAGGTCGCTTTCCATATTCATCATGGCATGAGTGCAATTTGACCACCAAGTGGCAGGCGGGATATATCATTTATGAAAATCAAAAATAGAATAGAACCAAATACATTACCTTGTGGAACACCACAATTAATAGTTAGAGTGCTGCTAAATACACCATTAATTGCCACAAACGTTTGCGATTTTGAAGGTAATTCGTTAACACTTTCGCGGACATGACATGGCAGATGCCGTCAAAAAAAACTTTCGTTTAGGACATGACGATATATATCGTCATCGAAAATAAGTTGCTTTGGGTCTACATCAAATTGTCCTAGCAAAACGTATTGCGATTTTAATTTTGGACCCTTTAATAGAACTTTTTTCGTAATTTCGTTTTTTTTTTTTTCAATATTTTTTTAAGTTTCGACGATAACAAAACTGCATGACGGTATAAGCAGTCATAATTTGTTAGGAGTTTAATATAGTTTTTTATTCTATGTCATATTAAAAGTGGTTTGTGAGTGTGTGTTTGAGATCGACATGTTATACGTATAATATAATATTTTTGTGAGGCATTCTAGATGTTCGGTACACACAACACAATACATAATAAATAATCCGTTAGAATTTTATTTATTGTGTTTAGGATTTTATACGAATTACAGTTACGCTAGCTATTTTGTGAAGTTATGTTTTAGTAATAAACAGATCGTCATAGTGAAAGGTGTAGTTTTATTGTATGTAAGTTGGTGTAATTTTAGTTTATTTTGTATTCTGGTATTCTTATCTTTGTATTATTTTGTATTTTGTATATTTAGTTGTATTGTATTCTACTCATAATGGATGACGATGAACGTGAAAGACTGTTAAAACTATTCGATGAAGTTGATACGCCGGAATCCGATGAAGATGACCCCTTCGAGGATGATGGTTAGTTTGCAGGTGAATGTGATCCAGACTTCGAACCAAATAGCGATGAAAGTCAAGATGACCAAACAGTTACAGAACAGGATCAAACAGTTACAGAACAAGATCAAAATTTTAACAACGAAGAAGGCAAATTGGAGAATCAAGAAGATGGCAGCTGGTGTACAGATACTAAAGGCATAACTGACTTTAATTTTAACAATCAAGAAGTTGGAGCTAACATTAAAATTGAGCGTAACTCTACACCACGTCAAATATTTGACAAGATTTTCAATGAAAAAAATACAGAACAATTGGTAGTTTCCACAAACGAGTAACCGTTTCAGAAATAGGTCGATAGTTTCTTTGCAGTCACTTGATTTAAATATAGGTGACACTTTTGCAATCTTCAAACAATCAGGATAGATACCGATTTCAAACACTACATTGAATAAATTAGTCAACAGGTGAGAGAAAAATACTGAATTACGTTTTATTACAATGTTAGGAATATTATCATAGCCACCACTCTTATTATTGTCTAAACTAGTAATTATATTATAAATTTCAGAAGCCAAAAAGAATGAATTAGAATTGGTATTGTGTAGGTTATAAAATTCAGTATTACCATTACTTGTAGAAGAGAAGCTGAGACCAACATTCACAAAATAGCTATTGAATAAGTTTACAACCATTAGCAATATCACAGTCGTCGTAACTAGAAATGATCAGTGCATGACTGAATACATGGGCAAATTTACTTTTGTCATCAGTATATGGGTGGGGAAACCCAGAACAAAAAAAGCCATCATGAAGAAAACAGATAAGGAGGAAATGTACGGTGCAGGGAACGGAGACCTAGTGCCGGCGACTGGAGAGAGTGTGCAAGCGGGCTCTACGTCGTCGTTATCCAATGACCGCAAAGTTTCAGCAGTTGGGCACTTGGCAGCTGAAACTGATAATACAACAAGCACTGGTACTGCCGTGGCAAACTTGACTGCAGTTACAGTAAATTTTACAAGGGAAAACGAGAACCCATTTCTGAGAGATAACAAAATCTTGAGATCTCTAACAATTAAAAAAGCTAATTCAATAGAAAAGAGAATGAAGATAAAACTACCTCAAACATAGAGAGTGAAAACCGGAATCTCTATGCAAATCTGAAGAGTCTAGAAGAAAAAAGGAAAATGAAGACCTAAAACGCATCATTCAAGCGGGTGGACATTCAAACAATAAGGATACCATCGAATACCACACAGATGAAGAAGAACTCGAGCGAGAAATTCATCCGAATAAGAAATCTGAAAGTGATTCTCAGTGGACACTCGTGACAAAAAAACCTAAAAAAAAGAGTAACAATAAATATGGAAGTAACTGACGAAGACGAGCCACCAAGAAAAACTGCTTGGGCATTGAAAAAAAGCAAGCCCACAAAAAAAAGAAAAGCAGAATCATCGCCAGAATATATTGGACAAGCAGCACCCAACACGAGTAATGATAAAACTCAACAGAAAGACAACCAAAAGCAACCAGAAAATATTGAGCAAGTAACCCCCCGGACATCTGTATCGGGTAATGCAACTACTCAGAGCAATAATAATCCTAAACCACAGAAAATAATTCAGCCACCACCTATTAATATAGTTGGTGTCAAAGACTACCCTACTACCAATGCCTTGATGAAAAATATCACGGATAAAGATTACAAGTTAGTAGCATTAAACAACGATGTCTGGAAGGTAAATGTACCAGACTCAGAAACATACCGTACACTTACCATAATAGCTGAGTTACAGAATAAAGGTTTAGATATACAGGATGCTGTCAATATGATCAAAAAAGACAGAACTGAAAGCGATAAAGGAAGCCACGAACTGGTAAGAAGGGGACTACCGCTCTTTATGCTTACGTTTGTGGCAATAAAGAAAACATCCAAAAGATATATAATATTCGGGCAATTCAAAACATGAAAGTTAGAATAGAGCCAATGAGGAAGAATACTTCAAAGATAGTCCAATGTAGAAAATGTCAGTTAGTCAGTTATAATCATACCCAGAAATATTACGGGCGTGACGCAAGATGTGTCAAATGTGCTGGTAAGCATCTTATGAGCATGTGTACATTAGACAGAAACACTACAACAACATGCATAAATTGTAAAGGATAGCTAAAGAATTGCAAAAAATTAGAAACCGTGCAAGAAATTCTGAGCAAAATCAAAGAATCCCTGGTACAACAAACCAACCGAATAATAAGGGATTATACAATCTGCGAGGTAACGCATCATATGCAGAAGTTGTTAAAAATTAAGAATCAACCACAAAAGTAAATAATGCTGGCCAAGTTCAAATAGATTTCATCAAAACCGTAGAAGCTTTAAGTAAAAAACTTGACAAGCAAGCTGAAATAAATAAACTTATATTTGACCAATTGAAAACTCTATCATCGCAGTATTCCAGCGTTAATAAAAATAAAAATTAATTTACAAACGCTGAGAATAGTAATATGGAATGCAAATGGGCTAATCCATCATATTCCTGAGCTAGAAATATTTCTAAACATGCAAAAAATTGACATATGTTTAATCTCTGAAAGCCATTTTAATAGATCTTCATATTGCAAAATACGTGGGTACAGTTTCTACCATGCTATTCATCCAGCAGAAAGGGCAAGAGGGGCCTGCCATTTTCATTAAAAATAATATAAATCACCATGAAGAAATGAAGGTTGAAACTGAGTCCATGCAAGTGACAATAATCACAATTCAAACTAAGAACAAAGATGTAAGTATCTCAGCTATATACTGTCCACCACGCTATAACTTAACTCTCCGTGAGTTAAACTGTAACGCTCCGTAAGTTAAAAGAAGAAATAAAAAGTGTAAATCCGAAAAAAGCTCCTGGATATGATTTAATAACTGGGCAAATTATAAAAGAACTCCCAGACAAAGCAATATACAAACTTCTGCACACAATCAATGCTATGTTTAGATTAAGATACGTTCCAAGGCAGTGGAAGGTAGCAGAAGTGTAAAGGATAATGATCTTATAATAAAGCCTATAATAAAGGATAATGATCTTATACCTGCTTATCAGTTTGGATTCAGAGAAAAACATTCGACCCTAGAGCAAGTTCGCAGAATCACAGATATTTTAGAACGTTCTCTAGAAACGAAAAAGATATGTTCAAGCCTCTTCTTGGATGTAGCACAAGCATTTGATCGTGTATGGCACAAACGATTAGAGTACAAGTTACATCGAGATCTTCCTAATCCTAAAATCTTACATAACCGCATTTCCGTGTAAAATATGAAGATGAATATTCGGATCTAAAGAAAATTTCAGCAGGAGTGCCGCAAGGAAGCGTTTTAGGCCCCATCTTGTACCTCCTGTACACACGAGACATACCACTAATGAAAGAAACAACCATAGCCAACAAATGACTAGCCAACAAATGTGAATTAAATTAAGATAGAAAAATTGCTTATATAATAAGTCAGTTGTAATAATAATAAATAAATTTAAAAAAAATTAGTCCTGAGTTATTTACAGAATATTTTCATCTTATTTTCATGCAAGTACTTTGTGTATTTGGTATAAAACGATGAATTCGATGAACGTTTAATTATTTGATGAAATTTTATTTATAATAATTTCGGTAATTTTGTGTCTTTACAAACCCTCCACAATGTAGCAAACCATGTCAATATAAGCGGGAGTTAAGTGGCTTCTTGCTTATTTAAATATGTTAAAGCATTACTTACAGAACTACAAACATTACTAAGATTTTAAGATTCAAACAAGATTGATTTAAGAGTGATGAATAAATCATAATATATGTTCCACAAAATCAAAATGGCCGAATGAAAAAGTCTTATTTCTTATTCCCTTGACATATATGAATTTTAATGGCGCAAAACTACTATGGCATGTAATCATTTAGTTACATATATGCAACATTAATTTGGTTAATAGCCCTATTTAGGAAATACTTTATTATCATTTGATCAATGTCATCATATCACTCATAAAACATAAACGAGTAGGGGATACTAACAAACATTTTGATTTTAAAAGACAACACTGATAGCGCAACAATAAACAAACAAACAAACAAACAACACCAAAAAATGAGAAAACTTTTACTTTTTTTTTTTTTTTTGACCATTCACTAACTATAATTTTCCTTTGAAGGAGATATGTCTATTCTATTATATAGGATATATGTGTGTATTCTGAACTTCCTTCTTAATCCAAATTGTTTATTTATTCGATTACTCAATCCTTAATCACTTGTTTGCCATCGACAAAGGAAAAATGTATATAAATATAAATTCTATGTAATTGTGTGACTTGCTTTTTTTTTTTTTTTTTTTTTTTTTTTTTTTTTTTTTTTTTTGATGAAAAACAAAATACAAAAGAAGAAAAACTATTGTACATATATAGTAAAAAAAAAATGCACGACATTGAATGGATATGAAGATCATTGGAAAGAAAAAAGAAAGAGAAACAAAATGTTATTTTTTATTGGGTGTTGAATGGAAAATGACTAAGAAAAATATATAAGAAAAATCAAAAATTGGATTAAGAATGTGTAATGAAGCAAATAAAATTATTTGTAATGAAATGAAAATCTATATTAAATCTAATAAGGATGTGATTTTGTGTGAGTGATGAAAATATCCGCAAATTGGCTCCCCTAATATTTTCACTGCCAATGCAAATTGATAAATCACAAATTTTTTGCATATTAGTGACACAAGTTTAATTTATTGTTATTGATTCGTTTGTTTCTTTTATAGCAGTTTGTCCAGCAACCATTTGTGTATGAACTGTGTCAGAACTGAGCCTAGGCCATTTAAATTGTATTCCTCTATTTACAGCAACATATGATTTACAATCATATAATTTTAAAATGGGAACCGCTCAAAACTGGACATTTTAAAACTGGATATTTCAAAATAGGATTTGACAAAACGAGATATGGTACAAAACTGGATATTTCAAAATTGGATATTTCAAAACGAGATAAGGTACAAAACGAGATATGGTACAAAACGAGATATGGTACAAAACTGGATATTTCAAAACAGGATATTTCGACATGTGATTTAAACTTAAAATGATTTTTTGGGAAAGTTCTGGAATATGGCCAGTTAGGAAGGAACTCGGCGAGTTCTTAACCGATTATGATGAAATTCGATATGTAGGATGAAAATGGGATTTCAAAATGATTTGTTGAGAAAGTTCTGGAATAAGGCCAGTAAGGTTCCATACTTGAATATTTCTAAGGAGAGAAATAGAATTTTCCTTCACTAAATGTTTTTTTTCTTTAATTGTACAATTAAATTTGATTTTAAAATCTGTTTTGGGAAAACCTCTGGAATATGGCCAGTAAGGTTTCATACTTGAATAATTTTTCTTGAATGATTTTTTTAATTACTTCTTTTCTCATCTTATTAAAATGATCATTGACTTGATCATCTATTTGTTATTCTTCTACTTAATATAAATTTTCTTCACTTTAGAGAATCTATGTGAGAAAAATTAATTAATTTTCATCAACATTTTCATCCTACATATCGAATTTCATCAAGAACTCGCCGAGTTCCTTCCTTATTGGCCATATTCCAGAACTTTATCAAAAAATCATTTTCTCAAAAATTCAGTAGTTTTAAGCCGTCTCGTGCTGAATTTATGCAGAATTTTCGTTTCTGTGCATATCGGGGAATTTTGTTTTGAGATTCATTGCCATTATGTATACAACCAGCCACTCACAAGTGTAACATCAATGTTGTTTTTGTGTCTGAACTCTGCAATCTGTTCTGGGGCCGAAGCTCTCCCAACTCTTTCGCGGTTAATTTTTAACGTCCTTCCTTAAGCCGTCACCAGCCAAATCTAGGACGCACGAATACAGGTTCGATTTTATATCCTTTTGCACATTGCCATGCTCCACCCTGCTTGCACTGACACGGACGATGGTTCGGCCCATGGATTCTGCACTCCAGCAGGGGTCATAGTTGTGTTCATCGTCATCACCAATCGTAATCAGATGATAAAAAATCTCTTTTGCAACCCCCCCGTTGGGATTCGAACCCGGTACCTCTCGTCCCAAACAGCTTTAACCACTGCGCCAAATGATCGGTAACATCAATGTTTGATTCACCATTGTGGCAATAGGTACTTGGCTGACCCTCTTTATTTAGAACAAAGAGACCCATTCTTGCAACAAACTCTTCCAATTAGGATTCTTCGATCGCTTGTGTCCTTGTTATGCCAAAGTTTAGACTTGCATTGAGGTCGCCAGTTATGATAATTGGAAGGTTTTTGGGGCCCTTCATGATTTTATCAAGCATATTGATGTAGTCCACTGGTTCATCAAAGTATTGAAAATAGATTAGATAAAAATTACTCAAATCGGACCTAACCTCAACACACACACATAAGGTGAGTCGCAGAACTGGAAGATACTAAGTACCTCTAGGTCCTGGCATTTTATTGACATTTTATGTGATTTTTAATCGTCATAAACAGTTTTCCGAATTACTAAGTTTAATGCCGTTTTGTATGGTATGCATACTCTGCTTATCAAAGAGTGGTCGAAGGCTTTGTTAGCTTTTTACAGCGACGGCACTTAGCCCCTTCCGATTTCTTTGGACATAATTTGTGGTCATGTCTATCCTCTGAGCAAGGTCCAAAAATTTGTTATTTGACATTACATGACTTGGCAATGTGCCCAAATGCATGGCATTTGAAGCACCTTAAAACTCGTATATAGTCCGTAATTCGGCACGTGCTTTTGGTGTCACTTCGCTGATCCAATGTGCGACGTTATTATTTTTTTGACCCGGTTTTGAAACCGACCACAAGGTTTTCTTTTTGGATATCTTTGTTTTGCGTCATAATAGAGATCTTGATGTCTTCAAGCTTTCTGAGCTATCAACATCATAGACAATGATTCTAGGTATAGAGAAGCCACTAGCCCAGCATCTTCTAAAGTCTTATTTCTCAAAAAGAACTCAATGTCCTCGGCCTTTGCTGTCCTTATTATAATGCCATTGCTGATATTACTGACTTTTAACATTTCAAGTCCATATAGGCCGCGGGTTTGATCACCTTCCGCACTTTGCATCTAACTTCTTCGCTATTAGCGAATGAAGCTTCCTTTGCAACAATGGGTTGTACTCGGACAACCCGAGTTGGTTTCCATTGAGTTCTTTTTCCCTTATTGGAAGAATTAGGGAAGCTTGGCTCAAGTCCCGGCACAACTGTGCTTAGCAGGGCCTGTGCATCGGACACCTTGTTGTTCGGTGTGTTTATGTGCTTCAAAGATTGAAACTCGTTCTTGAAGTTGACCTTTAGGGCCTGATACTTCTAGGCATATTGCTAATCCAACATCTCTGATGGCACCAAGGCCTTCATACAGCCAATTGCGCTCAGCAATAATAATTTTGCTTACAGACTTGATCTCTGCCTCTACGGCTTTGATCGCATCCGTTAGGCGAGTCACATCGTCTTTGTGCTATTTTTAATCTTTTGGTGGTTCTGTGACTGCAGTACTCTCTGGCTGCACTGCCACAACGATGCTTTCTAGGTCAGAGCACCCCGTACTTTCTATACGAACGCGCTTCCGCCCAGATTCTTGAGGAGGAAATCTTTCGATCTCCATCCCACATAGAAGTCCCTTCTACTTATATCTACTGTATGTATAGCCGTGCAACGGATTTTTATTTCAACCTTAAGATGTGATCGGAAAATTAATAGCAAAATCTGTCAAACATCATAAATCATTGCAATTAGAAACTCTATAAATTCACTAGAGATCAGAATTTTTAAACACGTGACGAACTTTTAATGGATTTTCAAAAGTAGCACAGCTGAGCTGATAGTCAAAGGTTTAAATTTCGTATATAAAATAAATAACTTTAATTTGTGTCATCTTTTGACAGTAGTTAAATGTATCATTTTGTGATGCACCCTTGTAGCGCCTCTTATATACTTTATTTTAACTTGCTAAGCTCATATAGTTCGTTAAACGTATCTATAATTAATCGTATTTGGATACTCTTTGATATATATATATATATATATATATATATATATATATATATATATATATATATATATATATATAACATTATATATATAACATTATATATATATATATATATATATATATATATATATATATATATATATATAACATTATATATATATATATATATATATATATAACATTATATATATATATATATATATATATAACATTATATATATATATATATATATATATATATATATATATATATATATATATATATAACATTATATATATATATATATATATATATATATATATATATATATATATATATATATATATATATATATATATATATATATATATATATATATATATATATCAGGAACAATGGATTCATTTTAAATCATTATTTAATACATGAATAAAAGCTGCCTTACTTGAAGCATCCATAATGGATTTCTACTTTAATAACAGGAGAAAGAATGTCTCGCTCCATTTTGTTCTCATTTTTTAACATAAATTCCGATTAAAACTAAAAATTAAATGAGATCTTAAATGAATGAATGAATGTACATGCCAAGAGGGTTGTTTTATGTGGGAGGATGATTTGAATTGAGGGATTTAGAAAGGTATATAGGAATATGCAACGCTGTAAATATGTATTTATATATTAAGATAGATAAAGAGTGCACCACAATGAAGCATAATTTTAGTTTTCTTTTAACGAGTTTAATGGATTACAAATGGTGGCATACGAATTATCTGAAAAAAAAGTTTGTTCTCTGATTCGATCCTTACATTAAAACATTAAATATTTTATTTACAGGTTTCTTTAAAATTTTCTTGTGAAATTGCATTAATTTTAATCAAAAAATTTTCTAGAATCCTAGATGACAAATTTTCAAGGAAAATTGGAACACGCTTTACATATATGTATGTATAAAATAACAAAAGAGCAAAAAAAATAAAAAAATAAAAAAAATTCAAATAAATGTGGGGGTGGCTGTTTTATAATATAAAAAAATGGTTAGCTTTAATTTATGGAAATTATGAAGGGCTGGATTATTTTGCTGTTTTGGTTGGCTGGATGATATGAACATAGTAACGACGTCCTATGTATATTTAACTAAAGTTACATACATAATATATAAATTCTACAGTGCAGCCTCACGTCCTTTTTATTAAAAACGATGGAGAAAGTTTTGGATTACTATATAAGAATTGAGGCTCTAAAAAGGAACCCACTTCATCGAAATCAGTTTGCTTATCTGGCTAGTAAATCTACGGTGACGGCTCTTAGTAGTCTGATCACTAAAATTGAAAGCAGATTTCTTGACTGTAATAGTTAAAAGGAAATTTTACAATATCATTTCCGAACGTATGCAGAATGCACTTGGGTTGATATGGCAATGGTGAAAAAAAGCTTTGTATTTCGGCCCATTGATTAACCAACAATCTGGATATAGGCTAACCGCGCATTAAACTTCATGTTTTTCTATCTTTATCTTTAATTTAGGAGCAAAGGCGATACTAGGCTGGACTATCTTACTCTATTGAGGGAACTTACTCTATCATCAATAAAGTGATTATATGCGAGGTTAAAAGGAGGTTAACTATATGCGAGGTTAATCGACATACGATCGACCCTTTCACACCTAAGCAAATAGCCACTTCCATACGATCAAGACGAACTTTTAATAAAGTCGTTAATAATCACGAAACGCTTTCCGATTCTGAGCCAAAACAAGAAATTTCCGAAAATAACTCAGATCTCAACAAGGAAGATGAAAATTTTTGAGAGGAACGCGATTCGGATTCAGAAGTAAACCCTTCATTCTTAGGTGCTGTTCTTTCACAGATGCATGCATACCATCTAGAACACTAAATGACACCGAAATCAGATATGCGACAAACGAAAAGGAAGCGCTCGCAATCATTTGGGCGGTAAAGAAATATCAGCCGTATCTTTACGATAGTAAAGGTGACTGATCATACTCCTCACTTTCATTAAAACTTCTGAAAAAACTGAAAAATCCTTAGAGATCGTCTAAAAAAAAAAATTTTGATTATGATGTCATTGACAATAAGGTAAAGCGAACTTTGTAGCCGAGGGCCTTAGTAGACTTCCAATAGACGAAATTAAAGCAAGTTTCTTTCCTTAAATGGCCAGAAATTATTTGAGATTAAAAGTGAGACTCAGAATATTTTAGTAGCTCTACATAACCTACAAATAATTCGACACCTAAGTAGTAAAAGAAACGAACATCAAGACAACAAAACATTCAAAATCGCAAACAGCTTTCACAGCTATATCTCAGGCAGACAGGCCATCAATACTGGATTTGGACAATATTTCGAGATGTATCTTTATCAACCATTTTAATGGCAGCCTGACTGTCCGTAAAAATACCGATATTCTTTACATATTTTTATATTATGCTTCATACAGTCTATCGCTACTTTGATTGCGATGAGCTCCACCTGAAAAACACTACAGTGATCAGGGAGGCGAAAATAGAGGTTTATTGCTTCACTCACTCAGTCTTCTCTGGGAGGAATAATAGTCAGAAATTTAACTATGAGGTATGATTTCGGGATGGTATAGTCAATAGCTTTGGGGATTTCCTTATTCATTAGAATAGATGAGTGTCTCATTACTATACGGGCCATAGAGAAATGATATCAAGAGAGATTAGAAGAAGGGAAATTTATAGTACTTGAGTTGAAGTAATTCTGAATACACCACTAATACACACAGGCAGGCAGTTCTTTACCACAGGCAGGCAGTTCTTTGAATTTTTATCAATTTTTATTTTTTGGTTTGCCACATTATTTAAAGCTGGCCATAATAAGACCTTATCTGTGACATTTAAACCAACTCCGTTTATCATAATTTCGGTGATTTTGTGTCGAGTAAAGTGAATATAAGGTTTTCATGCAAATACTTTGTGTATTTGGTATAAAACGGTGAATTCGATCGAATTTGAACGGTTAATTATTTCAATAAAATTTTATTTATAAATTTACACACGGCACTCGATCGCCATGGCCTGATGAGATGACAATTATTTTTTAAAAAATTATTACGATTCCTCATCAGATTGAAACTGAGCTTTGCTTCCCACAACATCCAATTCTGAATAATTAAAATAACGACACAACATCCGCCGTCGTTATAAACTTTTCCCTTATAAAAATAGAAAATAATATAGAAACCATAAAATTTTCCAAAATTTATAAGGGCGCAAAATATAACGTGACGCGAAACTTTTCCAAAAATTCGATACTATGAGTATCAATAATGTGAAAACTCACACGAGCAGGAAGAATCAAATATGAACGAATACTTCATATACAAAATAATTACCAAAATGGAGAAACATCGATTGTTGAAATTCAGGATAAGAAATGTTACCTATACCAGCCTCGGAGAATCTAAGCCTGACCAAGCTTTATACATAGTTATGCACATATAACAAAACCTTTGACCGAAGGTTTACGAAAAGATCGTAAAATAATATAATAATAATAAATAATATTTCAAAAGAATATACTGGATCTGCCGAGAAGCAGGTAAAGATCTGACCGAGGAATCATAGACAATTTTTCCGAAGGGAAAGTACACAAGACTTAAATAAAACGATTATTCCAGGTCTCTTAAAATCACGTGTCAGTAGATCAAGCTTGAACAAACTTAAATAGAATTTAAAAACTGCGATAATTCACGACAAAAGAAATAAAATTCTCAGATAACATCGAAATTCGATGAAGTAAAAATCATCGAAATTAAACCCGAAAAAACACTATATAGACATAATAAAACTATAATCCACGAAGAAGCAACACTACACAGTTCTTGATCTGACATATATCACTGAATTTGAGTTTTAAAAAGTATAAAACAGCCGCGTTACCCTGTATCGAAACAGGGTGATGTGAAGGACAACAAAATAATGGAGGTAGAGTTATTTCATATGGAGAACATTTGCACCGAATTTTATCAAAATCAAAACGGGACAGGCCAAAATTTGCGATTATATATAAATATATATATATATATATATATATATATATATATATATATATATATATATATATATAAAGAGTTTGCCAATTATCGGTTTAAATTTGAACCACCGGTTATTTTGAATCTAGCAATACTTATGTCATTCTATTCTGTCACAAAATTCAGTATATTATCTCCACTGAACGAAATGAATCGATTTACGCTTGAGCAACGTTGGGATTTATTGAAAATTTATTTCCAAAACAAAGACACAATTGGTCGGAAATTGCATTTATTGTTAAAGTTCGTAAAACTGGTTTCATTGTTGATGCGCCAAGACGTTAGCGTGTCCGTACAGTGCCTACATCCGAAAATATCGAAGTTGTGGCTGAGAGTGTGCGTGAGAATCCATCAACATCAACTCGTCATCGTTCTGAAGAATTGAACATTTCACGCACCAGTTTACGTCGAATTTTGCGAAAAGATCTCGGTTTGACGCTTTATAAAGTTCAATTGGTTCAAGAGTTGAAGCCGCATGACCATCCGTTTCTTTCACTTCGCTAGATGGGCCAACGAAAAACTGCACGATGATGTCGATTTTGCCAAAAAAAAATCATCTTTTCAGATGAAGCGATTTAACACCATTGGACCATTTTCTGTGGTGCGCCGCTAAAGACAACTGTTATGCCGACAAACCAGAGATAATTGAGCATTTGAAGGCCAACATTCGTGATGCCATCGCCGAGATACGACCCCATACACTCGAAAAAGTGCTCGAAAATTGGTCCGATCGAATGGGGTACTGTGAGGCCGGGAACCGATCAGAATTGGACATTTTGGACCGCTCAAAACTGGATATTTCAAAATAGGATTTGACAAAACGAGATAAGGTACAAAACTGGATATTTCATAATTGGATATTTCAATACAAGATAAGGTACAAAACGAGATATGGTATAACACTGGATATTTCAAAACAGGATATTTCGACATGTGATTTAAACTTAAAATGATTTTTTAGGAAAGTTCTGGAATATGGCCAATTAGGAAGGAACTCGGTGAGTTCTTAACCGATTATGATGATATTCTATATGTAGGATGGGAATGTGATGTTAAAATGATTTTTTGGGAAAGTTCTGGAATATGGCCAATTAGGAAGGAACTCGGTAATTTCTTAACCGATTATGATGATATTCTATATGTAGGATGGGAATGTGATGTTAAAATGATTTTTTGGGAAAGTTCTGGAATATGGCCAATTAGGAAGGAACTCGGTGATTTCTTAACCGATTATGATGAAATTCGATACGTAAGAAGAAAATGGGATTTTAAAATGATTTTTTGGGAAAGTTCTGGAATATGGCCAGTTAGGAAGGAACTCGGTGATTTCTTAACCGTTTATGATGAAATTCGATATGTAGGATGTAAATGGGATTTAAAAATGATTTTTTAGGAAAGTTCTGGGATATGGCCAATTAGGAAGGAACTCGGTGAGTTCTTAACCGTTTATGATGAAATTCGATATGTAGGATGAAAATGGGATTTAAAAATGATTTTTTGGGAAAGTTCTGGAATATGGCCAATTAGGAAGGAACTCGACGAGTTCTTAAACGATTATGATGAACTTCGATATGTAGGATGAAAATGGGATTTAAAAATACTTTTTTGGGAAAGTTAAGGAATATGGCCAGTAAGGTTCCATACTTGAATATTTCTAAGGAGAAAAATAGAATTTTCCTTCACTTAATGTTTTATTTCTTTAATTGTATAATTAAATTTGATTTTAAAACCTTGGTTTTTGGGAAAACCTCTGGAATATGGCCAATAAGGTTTGATACTTGAATAATTTTAAGCAGAGAGGTAGAATTTTCCTTCACTTAATGGTTGTTTTTTAATTACTCATCTTATTAAAATAATCGTTGACTTGATCGAGTTTACTGTCAGTAAAATTTATCTTCATTTATTTCTATTTTTTATTCTTCTACTTAATATAACTTTTCTTCACTTTAGAGAATCTATGTGAGAAAAATGAATTAATTTTCATCAACATTTTCATCCTACATATCCAATTTCATAATAATCGGTTAAGAACTCGCCGAGTTCCTGTCTCGTTGACCATATTCCAGAACTTTCCCAAAAAATCATTTTAAAATTCCATTCCCATTTTACACATAGAATTTCATCATAATCGGTTAAAAACTCGCCGAGTTCATTCCTAATTGGCCATATTCCAGAACTTTCCTAAAAACTCATTTTAAGTTTAAATCACAAGTCGAAATATCTTCTTTTGAAATATCCAGTTTTGTACCATATCTCGTTTTGTACCTTATCTTGTTTTAAAATATCCAGTTTTGAATTATCCTGTTTCGTCAGATCCAGTTGTAAAATATCCAGTTTCGACCGGTACCCGTGAGGCCAGTCGCGGCACAGCAAAAAAATCAATTTGGCAAAATTTTAAACCGTTTTTGTTTTATTGCATTTTTAATTTTAAACTTTTAAATGGCCCACCCTATATTTACATACATACAGGTTTACCAATTTAGCAGTTTTGACGTAATATCTTGTGCAATTCTCAAATAGTCACGAACTTTACTCTTATTCAAGTTGACATTTATGGTTTTATTATTTAATAAATTCATACATAAATTAAAAACATTTAAAAATCGATCGTGATTTCGATCGTAGGTAATTAAATAATAAATTATTTTTATTTTATAAATCGAAATCGATTAATTAATAGTTTAAAGGTGTGCACAATAAAATTTAATTGTTTCGTAGTTAAATTTTAGCACATATTTCTTGAAAAAAAGACCATTAAAATCATTAAATGTGTCTGGTCGTATTTTGACAAAACGATAATAATTTAAAAATTTGTTTGCGTCATAAATACCGATCGACATTTGTTGACATTTATTGTTGACAACAAATAAATTGATACAAACAGTAGCCCGAAGAAAATAAAGACAACCATATTTTTTCACCACAAGAAGCAAGACAAGGACTACCTGGGCCTATCGATACCCAAATGCTCTAAATGATGGGCTAAAATTTCATCATAGGATACTTCAATGCCAAACACACGCATCAAAAGCTGAACATCAAATAAACCACGAATTTCATTCAGGTGGTATTCCTACTTATTGACCAACGGACACAAACAAAATTCCAGACGTGATTGACTTTTTCAAAGCTAAAGGTATTCCAGTAAACTAGAGAAGTATAGTTGCTCATAAACAATACTCGGATCGCAGCTTGGGAAAGCACTCCTCAAGCCAAAAATAAACACTCCTCAAGCCAAAAATAAAGCTGACCTTTTTGCTGAACAGAGCATTAACTGACCCAGGATCTCAAGCATCATTCATCTCTATAAATGCAGCAAATATTCGTAAGGCGAGGCAAAAACAAGTCAACATCAAAATATCAGGAATAGGAAGAAAGGAATCCAGAGTGAGAATCCAGGAAAAAGGCAGTAGCACGATTACTACAGATCGAAAGAAAATTTCTGACAGAAAAATTTCTCGCCAAATAATATCACGAATCCATAGATTATTTAGCACAAGGCCACAGGCCAGTAGTGAAAGATGGGCCAGGTGACAGTCCAACATACTACACCATGGAGTGATCAAACACGAAAGTACTTCCACAATGATGAGAGTAGTATTCGATGCATCGATCAAAACCATTTCAGGACTATCTTTGAATGATATAATGCTGAACGGTCCCAAAATTCATAGTGACCTAATTGACATCATCCTGGGGTGGCGGACACACAAATTTGTGCTAACAGCAGGCGCGGAAAAAATGTTTCGGCAAATCTGGATAGATGATCGACTCACTGGGGGTGACAGCGTTGAAGAGGTTGAAACCATTCAACAACAGATGGCAAGACTCGCACGAAGCGGAAGATTTCCATTACACAAATGGGCATCAAATGAAGAGCGGTTTAACGAAAGATGCAACACCTGCGCATTTTCTGATAGGCGGACCACTAAAAATAGTTCCTGAGAGTAATGATGATATTTACGCGCTCGGAACACGTTGACATTTAGTACAAAAAATTGTACACGACTTTTCGAAAAAATGGTCAAGAACTATCTGCAGCAGTTACAACAACGCATTAAATGGAGGAAACAACAACGCATTAAATGGAGGAAACATCAACGCATTAAATGGAGGTTTTTTTTAAATTCTCAAAAAAGTTGGTCCTTTTAATAATTGTTCCTGAAATATGTAGACCTTTTTGCATGATCTCTGTACATCTCTAATACGATTTTCTCTTGTATACAGAGTAAAAGATTACAATATAAAATAAATTCTATATTATAAACAAGTACTTATTAAAATTTTAAATTAACTTTTTTAAGAATTAATTATAAATAGAAAAATAGTTTCGAATAAAATGTTTATTAAAAATTGAATATTTTAAAGGAGAAAATGTATTATTTATCAGGGTATTCGAACTAAATTCTAAAGCGTTAAAAATTTTAAAATTCTAGCGTAAATATTTAAAAATAATGCATTTTAAAAATGTTATTTGAATAGTAATGTAATTTTGCATTGTCATAAATCCAATTTGTTGACTAAAATTTAAATAAATTTGAAGAGCATTAAACTGGACTTCACTTTTCATTTAACTAAACTACATTCAATTCAATTATGTAATTTGAATATCGATTGAAAAATTGCGAATTAAAATTCAATGAAAAATTCAGAATTATTCTCAACAAATTTATTTTGAATATTGCATGGAAATTTATGGAAATTTAAATGATATTTGAATTGAGGTAAATTTTAAGAAGCAAATGTAAAAGTAGACGATTTATGACATAATTATAAGTATAATAACCTCTCTTGGTAGTCTGACGGTTTTTACAGGCCATTGCTGGGTCCCGAGCTTGTTTTTTGTATTGTTGTAGACAACCCGGAGAAGAAAAGAAGCCATAGGGATCACTGAACCATTCGTTTAGGATCGGCTCGCAGAACGTGATCGAGCCAGTCTACTCGCTGTCCTTTTTTTTCACGAGCGCGGTTGAATAAAACTTGTTAAGTGTCGTCATCGTCGCGTTTGGGGCCATAAATCAAACGCATGATTCTTCTCTCGAACGTCATCAACCATCTCTAATAGTCTTGGTCAGGATCCAACTTTGTAGCGATTGAGTATACTATACACCCAAACATGACAACGGGTCTGATCAACACCTCATACAATTTCAGCTTATCGGAATTTACAAGATATTTTAACTTTAGAAGTGGACGTAAGGCATACAAAACACAGTTACCAGTGTCCACCACTACTAAAATCCATTGCGCCTTGGTCTCTAAAACCAGTGATTATATATTTTGTTTTGGATTCATTGATTTTGAGACCAACGGAAAGTTACAATCGTAGAAATGGAACCAGTCCAACGATGTTCTTGCGTTCTTTGAGTTTCTGTACACCTGTGTCATAGGGAGAGTGTTCTCTCTTCAATTCTGTAATACTCGCGGATTGCAGACAAACTTTGCGGACCAAAATTTTGGACTCCGATGATTTTTTGGCCATCGGTATTAAGGGTTACTCCTTAATCCATTGGCTTATTCACCCGAGAATTAGAATTAAGCCATGTATATCCGCAACGATATACCTTTTTCCATTCCCAGTTTATTACTGAAACATCCCCTCTTCCTATGTTATCTTTATCGAAGCCCAAATATCACAAACAGCGCCGTTGATTTTGGATTTGCAGATGATTTCTATGTCCACAATGACAAGTGACTTCCTTATTCTAAATCCATTAAACCGGCTGGTGAGACAACTGAAATGTTTGCAACTTTAAACAAACTAACACAGCTTGTAGATTAGCCTACGAAAATACCAGATCAGGTCCACGATACAGGTCATTAACTGGATCTGTTTCTCTTGTGCCGATACAGTATCTCCATCAGTTCATCATTAGGAAACTCTGACCATCGGTTTATTACAGCGAAATTTCCAATGTTGTGGTCATGTTTTGCTTTCGATAATACTGATAGTGCACCCATTCTGGTTTCGACTATCATTAGCACTAAGAAATTTGATTCTTCAAAAAATCAGGGAATCCTTGGCATAATCACGACTGCAGAACAGGAACCGCCAATAAAAAAGCCTCTCACCGCAAATTTGTTGAAAACCCATCAAATGAAAATTTAGCAGAACTCAAGGTGGAAACCTGGCAACGCGAACGGTGTCGCAAGCTAAAAAGAATTACCAAAAAAGGTTGAAGAAGAGTTGCGGCTGGTCCTAAAGCAGGGCAATCACAATCGAACATTTTGGTCCTTTGCACGCAAAATAGCGGCATAGTAGGAAATTATCAATACCCCCGATTATACCTCCGAAAAAGTGAAACTTCCGATTATCTCTCTAGCCAGCTCGTCGATACGCCGCATTCAGATCTTTAAATAAAGTGAATATAGATAAGATTTTCATGCAAATACTTTATATATTTGGCATAAAACGGTGAATTTGAACGTTTAATTAATTTAACAAAATCTTATTTAGAATAATTTCGGTGATTTGTTCCAAGTAAAGTGAATATAAATAAGATTTACATGCAAATACTTGACTTGTTTGGCATAAAACGATGAATTCGATGGAATTTGAACGTTTAATTGTTTAAATAAAATTTTATTTATAATAATTTCTGTGATTTGTGTCAAGTGAATATAGATAAGATTTTCATGTAAATACTTGATGTGTTTGGCACAAAACGGTGAATTTGATCGAATTCGAACGTTTAAATACAATTTTATTTATAATAATTTCGGTGAATTGTGTCAAATAAAGTGAATATAGATAATATTTTCATGCAAATACTTTATATATTTGGCATACAACGGTGAATTCGAGCGACTTTAAACGTTTAAATAATTTAACAAAATCTTATTTATAATAATATCGGTGATTTGTGCCGAGTAAAGTGAATATAAATAAGATTTACATGCAAATACTTGATGTGCTTGGCATAAAACGGTGAATTCAATCGAATTTATACGTTTAATTAATTTAACAAAATCTTATTTAGAATAATTTCGGTGATTTGTGTCGAGTAAAGTGAATATAAATAAGATTTTCATGTCAATACTTGATGTCTTTGGCATAAAACGGTGAATTCGATCGAATTCGAACGTTTAATTGGTTAAATAAAATTTTATTTATAATAATTTCTGTGATTTGTGTCAAGTGAATATAGATAAGATTTTCATGTAAATTCTTGATGTGTTTGGAATAAAACGGTGAATTTGATCGAATTCGAACGTTTAAATAAAATTTTATTTCGGTGAATTGTGTCAAATAAAGTGAATATAGATAATATTTTCATGCAAATACTTTATATATTTGGCATACAACGGTGAATTCGAGCGACTTTAAACGTTTAAATAATTTAACAAAATCTTATTTATAATAATATCGGTGATTTGTGTCGAGTAAAGTGTATATAAATAAGATTTTTATGTAAATACTTGATGTGTTTGGCATAAAACGGTGAATTCGATGGAATTTGAACGTTTAATTAGTTAAATAAAATTTTATTTATAATAATTTCGGTGATTTGTGTCGAGTAAAGTGAATAAATAAGATTTTTGTGAAAATACTTGATATAATTGGCATAAAACAGTGAATTCGATGGAATTTGACCTTTACGTCCTCGATTTGGCTGGCGACGGCATAAGGTAAGACGTTAAAAATTAACGAAAAATTTTGGAGAGCAGAAAAAAGATTGCATTGAAACAAAAAAAATTTATAGTTTATCTGTATATAGTTTATTGGGTTTTATCACCGTACTGATGTGATCGTATATCTTATAAACATTTTCCCAAATGAGTAGAAGTTCTTGTTCAATTTCTATATACACACATACACCATGTTTAAATTTAAATTTCAATGTATTCATTCAGTCAATATATAAAACAAAATTTAACATTGTCGAACATTCGACTCGACATTTTTGCATAGAGTAAACAATTTTTTTCTAGTTTTTTTTTTGGAGGGTGGAAAATTCAAATAATACATTTTCACTGAACTCAATTCCACACATTCAATATTAACATACATTCGCGTAGACTTTTTTTTTAACGTTTATTAAAATTGTATTTGTTTAAAAATTGCAGAGAAATAAGGGGATTACGATAAAAAATGATAAATAGATTTAAGTACTTTCTTTGATCTTTATTCCTTTGTTCCAGAAAAATAAAAATAAAAAAATCCCCCATATATACCATGTATATATAACAACAACACGCCATATACACCCCTTTATTCATCTCAAAAATTGTGTTCTCCATTTTCCTAACTGAAAAATTCTTATTATGTAAGTAATAATAATAGTACACAGTATTCAATCTTTTATTATTTTAGCAGCAAGCTAATATTATTGTATTTTAATGTTTTAGTACACTGTAATTGTTTCGCCCATTTGCAATTCGTACACAATTCTACGCATATCAATTTTACCATTTGTATAACGATAAACTGGAACCAAAACTCTACTACCACAGTAACCCAGTCAACTTATCAAGATTTTATTATTAAAATCTCTAAAAATCAAGCTGTACATTTTTCGAGTTTTGTGCGGAGGCAACCATCGCCGACTGTATATCCTAAATAATTTAACTGTAGCCGTTGGAGATTTTTTCTAAATCAATCGCAGATATAAATCTGTTTGACCTAGTTAAGTTTTAGAACATTACTAAGGACAGACAAACCTTGCCATTAGCTTTAAACTCTGCAATAAATGGAGAAAACGGTCGTATACTTTACATGTTAGGCCGTCTCCATCCAAAAAATGTTTTTATTAAATTATTGTCAGTGTCGGGTTCATCGTCCACGCCAAGAGGACTATAGGACTCTAACACATGCTCCAATGTCTAAAAAAAATTTGAAATGTAATTTCAATGCTTAAATTGGCGCACTGCCACACCAATGGCGCACATATTGTAGCACGATTAGCCTAAACTCCTTGCACCCTACATCGAACACAAACGAGACACGCACCACTGAGCTAGCATTAACTTGATCAGATTCTCTTGTCCAAAAGACATTTTTCTAAACTCCACGACATCAAAACACCAAACGTGGAGCCAACATCGATTCATTCCACTTTCTTGTAGTTGCTGAAATCTATCACAAAAAGCAAGGTAATCTCACGATTCCTATATAACTGGGAGGAAAGCCTCGTATCGGCTATGCAGGCAAACTAAAACGGATTGGCATGAACAACAGACACAACATTCAAAATTCAGGTCTATGGGATAGCTACATAATTCCATCCACGTTACAGCGCTATTCGCAATGAAACAGGAGAGTTACAAATGGACACTAAAACCATCCTTCAATATACAGCGAGAGGATCTTGAGTGATTACCGATGCGGTTTTTGTCCAAACAGATCAACGACTGATCAAACTTTCACACTGAGGATGGTCCTAGAAGTGCTACGAAAAGGACTGTATATAGTCTATTCGTAGACTTCCAGCAGGCGTACGCCAGTATTAAGAGTAACGCGTTATGGAACGTATTGTCCTATCTGTCGACATACTGTCCTAATTAGCGTATACTACATTGGATTTGTGCAATGGATTTGTCCACGTTCCAGTGGCATTCGACTCGATTCAGTATACAGCTTTCATTACTCCATTCGGGTTGTATGAATTTTTACGGGTTCCATTTGGGCTATGCAATTCACCATCCGTGTTTCAGCGATTCATTACCGAAGTATTTCATGAGTTATGCTTGAAGAAGTTTGTATCTGTTTACATATGGACGATTTGATGGTTTCAGCAAAATCGAACTGGAGGCTCTCGAGAAACTGAAAGTTGTACCTCGGTCATATGGTCTATAAATAAAGTGAACGATGTGTCAGTTTATGTGCACCAAGATTGAGTATCTGGAGTATGAAATAGAACACGGACACATTCGGCCAGAGATCGTGAAATTGGAATCAGTAGCAAAATTTCCAGAATCATAAGTTTGTCATAGCCACCGATTGCTCGGCATTCAAGATGACAATGGAAAAGAAGGAGATTTCATCGCGAATCGAATATTTTTTGTTCCAAAGGATATGTAGTCAGAGGTGATCAGGTCTAGCCATGAATTAAGCCATTTCACGGTTAAAGACAGAAGAGATGATAATACGGCAATTTTACATTCCAAAGTTGGCAGATAAGTTTCGGCACTTTATTAGAAACCGCGTTCCATGCATTGCCGAAAGGAAACGTGGTAATCAAGATGGTTTTCAGCATCCCATTCCAAAGGGAGACACACCATTAGCTACCTACCACATTGATCATCTGAGTTTGGTGAGTACTGTAAGAAAGAGAGAATTACTCTTTCCACGATCACCAATGGAATGCCAGCCAACCGGCAATGGACAAGTAGAAAGAATCAAACAGATCATCATTCCTGCTCTTACAAACACGTGACTAGACTACAAAAATTTCTCAACAATTAGTTTCTGATCGAATAACTCTTTTCGAGCTCTTGTTCGGTGTAAAAATGAAATATTCCGAGCTTCCTGAAGTTAAAGCAGTGATTGAAACAGAGTTAGTGAACCTATATTGCGAGGAGCGGGAAGAACTAAGAAACATGGCAAGAGATGACAAAGGAGGAAGGTTACCCCTAAGTATAGTGTGGGAAACCTGTTGTGGTTACAAAGCGGACACAGTTTAGTGCAGGTTTAAAAATATAAAAAAAGTTCTTAGGGCCTTACGAGGTAACCAAGGTCTGACCAAA